>CM057225.1:19293621-19700830 GCA_029891385.1 Erythroxylum novogranatense
GAGTTTCAAAATTTAGCTCGAATTTGAGTTTGTGGATTATGTCATGGTTTAGAACAATCTGTAGTGTTTTTAGCCTAACTTGCAGCATATCGAACCAAATTGCATGAAATTGGTTTCATTTAAAAGATAAGACATTAAGGAATAACTGTTTAGAAGGATGTTTGGCCTAAATCCTTCATTTTTATTGTCAAAAAGCCGATGTAAAATTGTCCCAAATGTTTGCTTTTGGGAAGAGCTGGAAGAAGTTAAAAGAAAAGGGGTGTGCACGATCGTGACTCTTAAGGGTCACAAGGGATCTCACCATTGTGCACAAGCATGAGGGGGACAATGAAGAAGCAATTGGAATTGCACGATCGTGTATAAGGAAGGTGCAATGAAAGTGGACTGATGTGAATATCCTTCACTCTTTTGATTATAACTTCTTCTTCCAACCTCCAAATGACTTGGTTCTTGAACTATTAGACTCGTAAGACATTGATCTACCTCTCCACCAAAAATCATAATAATATGAATTTAATTGAGAGAGTCAAAGTGAAAAAAGTGGGACAGGTCTGACAGTGTATATTCTTCAACATTTTTGTCGTTATCTCTCACCCCCATGAATTATTCACACCCATGATTTATTCTCATGGGCATGACTCCTACACAAGCGTGACTTTCTTCACTCACACCCGTGAGTTAATCGCAAGAGTGAATGTTTAATTGTCTTGTCAAGCTACAGTGCTCTCTAATGGTTGCTGAACATTATATAGCCGAACCATCTTGCTTCCTTCGATAATAACTTATTCTCTAGACCTCCAAATGATTTTATTCTTAAGCCATTAGATTCCTAATACATTAGTTTACCTCTCCACAAAAATTGGTAGCATTTTGAATTGAGTGGAAAAAGATTGATTGAATGAAAGTGAGGGAATATGTTGGAATAGTGGACTGGTGTTGTTTTACTGAACACACTTCAGTATTTTGATTATATCTAGATCTGTAGGATTCAAAATGAGATAATTTTTAATTTGAAATAAACTAGAGACATAGGATTATAAATCATCTTAAGAAGTCGAATTTTGAACCAGTCGCTAAGAAGTTTAAATTCTGGATGGAAGTTGTGCATAGTGAACTATTTTGGACAAGAGCAGTTCGAAAATATTTAAGGTATATCTTTCAAATCATTGAACCAAATTGAATGATTTTTGTGTCAATGGAGACATAAGATGTAGGGGAATATGTCTCTAGAAGAAAGTATTACAAAATAACCTCAGTATTAGGGTCAGAAAGAACATGCAAAGTTGACCCGAAATGTTGTGTTTATGGAAAAATCTGAAAATGATTTAATGGGTTATAACTTGTGATTACAGTGGTATTATTGAGTTTTAAACTTAAGTATAAATTATACTTAAGTAAGTCTTAATGAAGGGAAGTGGATAAGTGGATAAGAAATGGACAAGTTGTAGCGTCCCCTTACTGTAGAGTATACACCGGGACGCCCGTAGGTCGTACCGATGCATATCCTACGATGAGGGTGCACTACGGTTCGATCAATTCTATAAACCTCATGGCATCAATAAAATAAAGCAGTAATATCGAATTCACTAAATTTTAAAGCCAAAAGATTCTTCTCATTTCATAAAGTCAGTCCGAAATATAGACAAGTCTATCAGTTCCCTACAGTCTAAATACAACTATCCAAGGAAACTGATACAAAAGTCTATACTAAGCCATCCCAAAAATCCAATCACCAGCTGACCGACCTGTGAGCCATCGCCTTTAACGTCAGAATGTTCACGCGGTAGGAGAAGAAACTCTGGAGCTAGGAGTCTACTATCAGTCCTGAAAAACAACGCGCAATTTTGGATGAGTTTGCGAACTCAATGAGAAACTATCCTCGATGGTTCACTCAATTCATACATTATGCAAATTGCGTACAGTACAATACAGCAACAGTTAAAATATCATATAGCAAATTACAGCACACAGACAATTTGCAATTCAGTTACCATAATTGTATAATGCGATGTAAATGTGACTCTTTTCCGATTATTTCAAGTGTGTGGACTGGCGCTGATTCGAGAATGATGATCGATGGGCGATCGAGGAGTAGGAGAGCCCTCAAGCAGGATACACTAACTCCCCTCGAGCTCAAGGCTCGGTATAGTGACAGTAATTGAGCTTAAAGCTCTTTTTAGTAACAGTAGCGTCTCAGGTCACAACGTCCATTATCTGTTCATGCAATTATGCATGAAATGCATATGTCCGATAGTTCACAGTCATATGGCTATAAGCCCATTCAACACAGTTTCCCCTGATCACGTATCAGTGAAATCCAATTATCAAGTCATGCTTCTCAATCCTAATCAGTCATAGTAGCAAACAGTTCACATAAAGCATTTAGCACATCAGAAATCGAGGAACCAACTAGGTTACTCACCTGTAACTTCCGAGCTACTGCCTGGAAGTCCCAGCAATGTCCGTGGAATGACGATCCAACGGTGCCTCTATAACAGTAGAATAGTTTCCTATTACTAGATGCTCAATTTAAAACAATTCAGTGATGCATGTGTCTAATTGAAAATATGTACGATGCACATTCATGATTTTCCGACTCTAAAACCCAATTCTGCAATCTCTTGCCTCATAACCAAAATTCACTATTCACCACCCGATCAATCTCATCCATTAATTCCATAAATCTCCAATTTAAACTCCCATTGTCATAATAAAATTCTTAGGTCACAATAGAAACTATAATCGACTCTCTTTCTATGATCGAAAACTCGCTAATTAAAAATTCGAACTCTTATTCTTTACCTCAATCGTAGACCTCTTTCTCTAGTTCATAACGAATCCGGAATCACCTCAATTGGAGGTCTCTAGCATAAATTATTCTCCAAAAACCAAAACACAAAGCATCAGAAAATTGGAGCTCGTCGCGACGAAGGACCTCTCGTCGCGACGTACCAGATGCGCTCGCCGCGGCGTGGGAATCGTTCGCCGTGGCGAACAATCTTCCCTTGCCTCGTCGCGACGAAGGGGAAGGAGCTCCTCGCGGCGAAGACCCGCACGCTCGCCGCGGCGCCTCGGTCTGCTCGTCGCGGCGAGCACGTAATTGCTCGTCGCAACGAGGCCACCTGCAGACGTCGCGACGTGCGGCGACTTCGTCTTCTCCAATCGATTTTTCCTCTTTCTCTCTCTATAAACCAGCATTAAACACTCTCAACTACCCATATCTCTAGCATTTAACCTCATTAATACACCAAACAAAAATAAATATCAACATTAAAACCATAAAACTTACCAAATCAAAGCTCTATTATTTAAACCCTAAAATCTCCGAAAATCCTTTAATCCTCTAACCTCCACGGTGATCCTCCATAGCCAATCCAAGCATCAAACTCTCCAAGCTTTCCCAGCAAATATTCAGCCACAATGAGAGGGAAAACAAGCAAAACCTCCAAGGGGAAAATCAAGATCGTCGAAGGAAGGAGGAAGGAAGAAAGGAAAGTTGTCTTAGGTTTTCAAAGTGAAATAAGGAGGAAATTTGAACTTAGAACAATATAAAGGTTAATTTCAACCTACAACTCTTAAGGCTTAAGTCCTCAATTTCATTTGATTTCAGTCTCTAAATTTCAATGGCTCATCATAAAAATTCCTAAACTCACAAATCAAAAATTTTCCATGCTATTTCCTCATCAATTTCGAAACTGGAATCTAATCTATCAGTCTTTAAGTCAATTTTCCGGTCCGGACTCATAACTCTAAAAATTTCAGGAAAATTCCTATAAATCCTCAAAAATATCAGACACTCGATCCCAAACTCCAATTTGAATTATCGGATCTCTAAAAGTCAATTCTCACTCCAATTTAACTATACAAACCCAAATATACCATAATTTCCAGCAAATCACAATTAAACCCTATTTATCTTGTAAATTCACCAATCAATTCATGAACACAATTAAACGTCAGAAAATGCCATGAATGTGTGTACCAGTCAATGCATGTGCAATTAATTCATTCCTCTATAATTAGAGGTCAATGAATGCTCAATCATTGAAAGAAATGCAGTATGATTCTACCCCATCCCAAATTACCAATATGCCTTAACACATTGGTAACAGGATGTTACACAAGTGCCCAAGTTATAAAGTCAAGATTTTTATTACCCTTGAAAGACAAGCTATTGTACCTGTCTTTATCTTTCTTGAAACTTCTTTCTCTAGAGTTCCTCCAGCATAGAGTTTTTCATCAAAATTTCACCAAAGTTAAATCTTGATTTTCTTTGATTGTCATCACTTCCACTTTGATATTTCTTTCTTATATCCCAAGAAAAACCGAACCTCCCTGTCAATTTGCAAGTTGATGTACGTGGGTACATGAGGGATTAGGGTTACGTAATTTTGCAGATATTGAAGCTTCAAACAAGTAAGCTTATTATGATTATGTATTTTTGTATGAAATGAAACATGCATTGTTAGTTCACTGCTAAATGTTTAAGAACAGTGATATTCCTATTTTTTGGAAAATAAGTGAGGAGATTTAATGGGCCGTACATGGTAATTTTTTTGGATTTGATGACTGAAATGTTATGGGATAGCGTTAAACTAGTTTTTGAAGTTGAAAGATCAATGAAAATGTGTATGTGATGAGAACAGAAAATTTTGAAAACATGAATATGTAATGCTCTGTTATATTGATGTTTTACTATTCATATATATATATTTATTTACGTAAGTTTTGGAGTGTTTTTAGAGATGATTAAAAATGAATTTAGAGTTTAGAGATATGTGTATGGTGATGTCTAGAAATGTGAAAGAACGATTAAAGTGATAGTTAAAGGAATAAATGAAGAAAATAAAAAAGTTAGAAATGTAGAAAAATTGAAAGTGAAGAAGTGCAAAAAATGTGATGAAATGCGTGAGTGTTCTAGTTTTTGGATGATTATGAAAAATGATAGATTTTTTATTTGGTTGTGATTTGTGAGCTGAAATGAAATAGGAATGAAGAGGAAATATTGAGATTTAAGTAGAAAGTTGATTGTGTGTGTGTGTGTGTGTGTGTATTTCCTCTTCACTAGTCACACATGGGTATGTATTGAAAAATTAGTGGATGAGTTATTGACATCAAATTACCAAAGGATTAAGTGTATGATTCAAAGAAATGATGACTGATTAAGTTATGAAATTGGTTAGGTATCCGGGATTGTCATTGAGCATGCATTGTACTTAGTCCATATACACAGTTGTGCATAAATAAATACTTATAATTGTGCCATTATTAATGAGTGTGCAATATGTGTCTTGCATAAATGGGTTGTGCAGGTTAAGTGTCCGCATTAAGGTGTTTCTAGAATTTGAAAGCAAATGCTAACCTAGAGCGTATTGTGAGTAGACTGAGATGGTCTCACTTCATTGTTTGTTTTGTTTGAATTTTGTATTAATTGACTATTGGATGATCTTATGAATGTGATTGATTATGTTGGTTTCCAGATAGAAGGTCCGATGAATATGATGTATGAATAAAATATCAAAGTGCTCCTTATATGTGAATTGGATGAAATACGTGATATGTGACTTGGTTGTTAAAAGCCAGACTTAGTTTCGAAGGAAAGTGTGATCATGCATATAAATGAAAAAGCGATACATAACTCTAATATTGAATGCCGAACTACAGTCCGATGATATGTTAATGTGAGTGAATGAGAATATGCAAATATGAGTGAGGCATTCCATTTCATGAATGCATGAAACGTAATGAAGTTGTGATCAGAGTAGCCACCAATTAGAGTTTAAAGCTCAAAGATGAAAAGAGTCTCTAGCTCAGACAGTGATTCAGTGATTCAGAGCTTAAAGCTTAAAGTGTGAAAAGAGCTTCGAGCTCAGAAAGTGATTTAGAGCCTGAGGCTCAACGTTTAATAAGCCCGACATTCAATGGATACGAGACGGTTTAGGCACTGGCTCACAACAATGTAATAAATAGAAAGTGGGTCTCATGCACACTGCATATGCATAATATGAATGATTAGATTGTATTGATTGTAAAATGTGAAATGTTGTGAATATGATTTATGTGTTATGTGACTGGGTGAGCCATCAATGATGGTCACTTATTGAGTTCACAAAACTCACCCAAAATTTGCAAATATTTTTCAAGATCAAAAGAATACAACATTAGGCAAATGGGAGTATCCCTATAGCAAGCAAGTAAAGGATAGAGGTAGGGATCAGTTCACGTCTGCATTAGTGTTTTCCTATATTTTGTATAAATTTGTATTCTGTAATTTTTGTAAAATAATGTATTCCAAAATTTTTGTATAATGTGTATACAAAGGTTTTGTGGTGGAACGTAAAGACATTATGACCAAAGTGTTTTGTTTTTGTAATGGGGCCCAATTGGCTATTGAAATTCTATTGATTGTATTGTATTGATTGAAAATGTTTATGAATGAAAGTGAGCTCAAATTGGTTATTATTTCCGCATATGTTTGTTGTTGTTTCAAAAAATAATAATATCAACTTTTGAATGATTGAGTGCTCTAGCATACCACCATCGCAGGGCACAGACTCGGATATCACCCAAGATGTCAGGCACGTGTCTTGCGGGAGTGGGGTGATACAAAAGCTCTTTCAAAAAAGCTCTATTTTAAATGACAACCAAAGAGTCAACTAGCTTTTTCGAAAATTTCTTCTTAGAAAAGATCTACAGAAAAAGCTCTACTGGTATAAACCCAACCAAATAGAGGATAAGTGTTAGGCCCCGATTTTTTTTAAATTTATGTTATTAAGCATGAATTGTGTTACTTATGTGTTTATGACTTAGTTTGATTGAATTGGGAGTGTTAGTGGATTATTGAGGTTTTGTTGAGTTTAATGTGGTTTAAATAGGAATTTAAGGATAAAAATATATGAGGACATTTTGGGAAAATTACTTGAGTTGTAGTGGTTTAGGCATGTCTTGGAGGGGTAAAATGGTCCTTGTCCACCCCTTTAGACTTAAGAAAGAGTTAGAAGAATTAGAAGGAAAGGAAAAGAAGAGGAAAGGAGAAAAGAGAGGGGAGAGTGTCGTAGCTTGAGGAAGAAGGAAAAGAAAAGTGGGTTTTCGATCCTAGTGGTTTTCGACAGATTTGAAGCAATTTCCTAGTAAGTTTGAGTTCATTCCATTGCATTGTGGTTAGATTAAACTCTAAGATAGGTTGAATGTGTGAGAATCAGTGGTTTAGGGTTTAAAGGCAAAAATGGATAGATATCTTTGGGTTGATGATTTTGTGCCTGTTTTTAAGTTGTTATGGGTTAGAAATGTAGTATAAGGCTTGAATCAAGGTTTAGGTGTGTTGCATTGAAAAAGGGAAGGATTGAGGTTGGAAAAATGTTGGAAAGTCAAATTCGGAGTCGTTCTCCAGACTCGCACGTCACGACGTGCGGATGAGCACGCCGCGACGTGGGAGGAAGGTATGCACGTCGCAACGTGCGAATTTGTGCACGTCGCAGCGAGCAGCAGGCCTAAGTCGCGACATACGAGGAAATGGTGCACGTCGCGGTGCACACTTGCATGCCGCGGCGAGCACGGGCCGTTCGCCGCAGCGAGCCCCCTGTTTCTAGCAGTGATGAATTTTGGTATTTTGGACATATCTTGGGCTGTAGATGTCCAATTGAGGTGATTTTGGATTCGTTGTGAACTAGAGATAAAGGGCTACAAGTTTTATGAAGAAAGGAAGTTTGGAATTTGCCTCTTAGGATTCGGGATTTTGGTTGGAAGTCGAATGTAGACTTTTCGTGCTTTTCCTTTTGATTTTCAAGTTTTGAATATTTCCTTTGAATATTGTTTGAATGGGAACTTGGTTTGTTATAAGAAACTAAGCCGACCTGATCCAATCGTAAGAGGAAGGACAACTGTGAGTTAGATTCTCGAGCGATATTAGGTGGATAATATATTTATGGTTATTGTGTGTATGGGCCATATGTGTATGCTTGCTTGCATGTGTGTGACACTGCTTGTGTTGAATTATAAGAAATATTGAAAATGCATTGTGATCATGATTATGTACTGCCTTGATAGGCATTATGACATTTTGCAAGAATGAAAAGAACGAAAAGTATGAAAGCTTTGATAAAATGCTTTGAGCATGAAACAAATTGTTATGTGCTTTGTTTGGGTGAGAGAGTAACGGATCGTTAGTCACGTGCACGTTAACGTATAGCCTTTTCTCGGCTACCCGCTTGAGGCCACGAGATCCTGAGAAATCAGACTCGGATAGTTTACGGTATAAACTTAGGTTCATCCGAATCGTTTTACGGAACTCTCGAACTATTTGTGTGCATTCATTATTGATTTGTTGGGCATGATGCATGATGAATTGTTATATTGCGTAATCATATGACATATTCTTGCGAGGATTGTAAATTGATAGGTTGATGACTTTGTTAGTAGTGTGCCCTAGGCTAATGGATATTTGTGATTCATGTATTAACATTATGACTTGTTAATAATATATTATGAGGTATTCCTTTATATATGCATGTATTTCATTTATGTAATGTGATTTACATTCCATGAATAGTATTAGACTTATGTCATCAAGTATGTGACTTGATAGTAAAACCATAAGCGTTATAACACTATTCTAGACTGTCCTTGGTCGATCATTATTGGTGGAACAATAATGAATTAAGACTAGTATGTGTTCGATTGATGATCACTTTTCTTGATCATGGATATGAGATATCAAATCGAAACATAGATATATGTTAGAGAACATATATTGGACCGACCCACATAAAGCATACTACATGGTTTCATGTCATTAGTGATTCTTTATATGGCTTGACTTTAGTCCTTTGACCTGAAGTCATCATGGTTCCCTACATGAGGAATTTAGTGTTTTGATATTAGACTAAGTTATTTTTAACCGAATAACAAATAGTCTTATGTTGGACACTAAATGAATAATGCGGAGGGATGTGAATGACGTAGATGGGATTTGTACCTCTCTTAAATGAGAGAGATATCATTTGGGCCTCTTGACAAGTGTAATTGAAGAAATGCATGGCCGTGCTCAAATGAATTGATGAAGAGTCATCAATGTCATTTGTTATAATCAGTCAACTTGGGGATCAAGAAACTATAATTAATCAAAGGTTGACATGTACCATGCCTTGTGATTAATCTTGATATCGTGTTACAAAAGGACTGAGCTTATAACCATAATTCTGAGTTAAATCAGATTATCGATCCTCATTTGATTTGGGTAGTCATAATGTCTTGCTAGAGGCCGCTTATGAATTATGGGGCTTGAAGTGTGATCAAGCCCATTGCCAACATCAAATGAGCCTACAGGGTCGTACACAAAGAGTTATGTGATCTGGGCTTATTCTCTTGGGCCTAATTCATTAGGTATTGAATAAATATATTTAGATATATTTATTGGGCTAGATTGAATTAAGTTGTTGGGCTTTTATTATATGAGATATAATGGGCCGAAACTTATTAGGGCCTCAATGAGATTGGGGTTCTCTATAAATAGAGAAGCTTAGGTCTCATTAGGTATAAGAGACACCATTGTCAAGAAACCCTAGCCGCCATCCGAGAGGAAAATCAGAGCGACGTTCGGAAAGCGTTTCAAGACGTGCTAGCACACCATAGCTGCAGCCCGGATCGTGCATACTCGTGTGGATACCGATAGAGGGCATTCGCGTTTGCAGTGTCTTGGAATCCGAAAAAGAAGCAATCTATTCACGAAAACAAGGTATTTTCGTACATCCTTGGTATTTTCGATTATACATCATGTTGTTGTATGGTTTTTCCGCAGTGTATTGTGAATACTCAGACCGTACGCGATCCAACCAGTGGTATCAGAGCCAGGTTCTTCTATATAATCGAAAATATATACATGTTTTTATTACATGTGTTTTACGGATTTGGATTCTGTAGAGATGAAAAATATGCATGTTTTGATTACATATGCTCACGGTTTTGGTTGCGTGATACGAAAGTGTTTTTATTTCATGCATGTTGTTTTCGAATTTGTTGATTATCTTGGTACTGATGAGAATATATGACAAGCATGAAGGGTTTGACAGAAAAGTGGTGGCTGCTAGGGTTTCCACCATGTAAGACATGGATGTGGAATAGGAAACCGCAAGTATCCATGTTGGACAAGGATACTCAAGTCGACTATCATCTCTTCCAGTCGACTAGAAGCGTTCCAGTCGACTGATCGGAGAGCGGAGATGAGTGTTTCAGCAAAAACGTTTGTTCCAGTCGACTAGCACAGGTCGACCAGTCGACTATCATCTCTTCCAGTCGACTAGAAGCGTTCCAGTCGACTGATCGGAGAGCGGAGATGAGTGTTTCAGCAAAAACGTTTGTTTGATCGGTGAGATTGGTTCGGTCATTAGCACAATCGACGGTCGACTATCATCTCTTCGATCGACTAGAAGCATTCGATCGGTGATCGGAGAGCGGAGGTGAGTGTTTCAGCAAAAGCGTTTGTTCGGTCGTGAGATTGGTTCGATCGACTAGCACAGTCAACGATCATTATCATCTCTTCCAATGACTAGAAGCGTTCGATCGGTGATCGGAGGCGGAGATGAGTGTTTCAGCAAAATGTTTGTTCGATCGGTGAGATTGGTTCCAGTCGACTAGCACAAGTCGACCAGTCGACTATCATCTCTTCCAGTCGACTGACAAGCCCAGCAAGGGGCTGCTTCCCATACGCTTGTTTGTTCGTTATGTGTTATATATTCTGGGTGATATTACATGTGTTTATTTATATTTTTTGAATATTTATATTCTTGTGTAAGTTACTATTCTATACTTCTAATATATATATACTCAAGTATGTTGTAGTATAGGATTAGAAATAGCATAGAACAAACACCCTTACTAATAGGATTAGTAGCCTTCATAATGTACTAAGAACGACCCTCTTCATAATTTTAAGTTTATATGCCATCCATAAATCTTTACCAATGTTTATCTCTAGCTTATCCTTATGTGGGTTTTTGCCAAAGCAAGGTATGTGGGGATCATCTAGGGAAGACATTTGAATAATGGTGCTATTCATAGGTAAAGTATGGTTAAACTTAACTAAGCTATCAAAACGGTTTTGGGCTTAGGGCATAAGATTGGGTTTTTACATACATGCAGTACATAAGATGTATTTTAACATAAACCCATCAAGAGTTACATGTGATGTAATTGAAAAGAGTTTTCTACCTAAATAACTAAGTCTTGAGTGTTAAGCCAAAGCTTTCTTAGGACTTAGTGAAATATGGATCTTGTTTCTCCCATTTTTCAATTGAGGGTTATTTATTTGAGTGGGAGCTAATACCTCTTAATAATAAGAATGTCGACCCTTATTGCATAATTTTTGTAGATTATGGCTACTCCATGCACAAACCTTTCTATGTGATCTATCCTAGAGAAAGAAAAGCTTAATGGAATAAATTTTCTAGATTGGTATAGGAAGTTGAGAATTGTTCTCAAGCAAGAAAGAAAGCTTTATGTTTTAGAAGAGCCCATCCCTAAGGAGCCACCAGCAAATGCACCTAAGGCTAAGAAGGATGTTTACACGAAGCATATCAATGACTCTACGGATGTGTCATGCCTTATGTTAGGCTCCATGATCTCTGACCTTCAGAAGGATTTAGAGGAAATGGAGGCCTATGACATGCTTGCTCAACTGAAAACTATGTTTCAAGAGCAAGCACGCCAAGAGAGGTTTAGAACCACTAAGGCATTGAATTCATGCAAGATGACTCCTGGCACACCCGTGAGTGCTCATGTTCTCAAGATGAAGAGTTACATTCATCATCTTGAGAAATTAGGTGCAGCTATTAGTCAAGAATTGGCAACTGATCTTATTATAGCATCTTTGACTGATGAATATGATCAGTTCATTCTTAACTACAACATGCATAATATGGAGAAGTCCATTGATGAATTGCATGGGATGCTGAAAACTGTTGAAGAGAACTTAAAGGGAAAGGTTAAGACCACTAATGAAGTTCTTGTGGTTCAAAAGGAAAAAGCTTTCAAGAAGAAGGGCACAGCAAAGGACAAAGGTAAAGTACCCAAGTCCAAGCCCAAGCCCAAGCCTAAAGCTAAGACTAAGGCACCCAAGGAGTGAGTTTGCTTTCATTGCAATGAACCTAGTCATTGGAAAAGGAACTGCAAACTCTATTTGGAAGAGCTGAAAGAGAAGAAGAATATTGCGACTACTTCTTCAGGTTTGTTTATTATATAAATCAATTTTACTCATTCTGGATCTTGGGTATTAGATACCGGAGCTGCAACTCACATTTGTACTAATGTGCAGAGTCTAAGAATGACTAGAACATTGATGTCTGGTGAGATCGACCTGCACGTGGGAAATGAAGCAAGAGTTGCTGCTTTATCCGTGGGGACTTATGATCTCATTTTGCCTACTGGGCTCATTTTGGAACTCAAGAATTGTTATTATGTACCTACTATGAGTAGGAATATTATTTCTTTTGCTTGTTTAGAGAATGATGGATTTAAATTTTCTATTGAGGATAGAAGTATTTCCGTTTATAAGAATGACATTTTATATGGCATTGCGCGTCAATTAAATGGCATTTATACTCTAGACACTGAGTTTGTTACAAATGAGCCCATCTATAACATAAATACCAAGAAGTTTAAATCTAACGATTTGAACCCAACCTATCTCTGGCATTGTCGCTTAGGCCATATAAATGAAAAATGCATTTCAAAACTCCATCAAGATGGATTCATTGATTCTTTTGAATCTTTTGAGACATGTGATTCTTGTTTACTGGGTAAGATGACAAAGGCCCCCTTCACAAGTAAAGGGGAAAGGGCCAATGAGCTATTGGGCCTTATATATACCGATGTATGTGGTCCTTTTAGCATTGCAGCAAGAGGAGGTTATTTGTATTTCATTACTTTTTCAGATGACTTCAGTAGATATGGGTATGTCTATTTAATGAAGCACAAATCTGAATCTTTTGAAAAGTTCAAAGAATATAAGAATGAAGTACAAAATCAGCTTGGCAAAACAATTAAAATCCTTCAATTTGATCGAGGAGGTGAATACTTAAGCCAAGAGTTTGATGATTATCTTAAGGATTGTGGAATCGTTTCACAATTGACTCCTCCAGGAACTCCTCAATGGAATGGTGTTTCTGAAAGGAGAAATCGAACTCTAGTAGATATGGTTCGATCAATGATGAGTCAAACTGATCTTCCAAAATATTTCTGGGGCTATGCTTTAGAAACAGCAGCATTCATATTGAACCGTATTCCTTCAAAGGCTGTAGAAAAGACACCTTATGAGATATGGACTGAGAAGCATCCCAATTTATCTTTTCTAAAGATTTGGGGTTGTGAGGCTTATGTGAAGCGTCCAATTGTCGACAAGTTGGCACCCAAATATGAAAATGTCATTTTGTGGGATATCGTAAGGAAACTAAAGGATATTACTTTTACATCCCATCAGAGAACAAAGTGTTTGTTGCTCGAAATGGTTTTTTCTTAGAGAAGGAATTTGTTTCTAAAGGAAACAGTGGGAGTAAAGTACAACTTGAAGAAATTCAAGTTTCACAAAATGACATTGAGCCTGAAAAGGAGATTAAAGCGAGCTCACAAGCTGCTGATGAGCAGCCTTCAACAACACAAGGCCTACGTAGATCGGATAGGATTCGTCATGAGCCCGAGAGATATGGATTTCTCGTTACTGATGGTGACAATGTGATGCTCATCGATCATAATGAGCCCATAACCTATCAAGAAGCTATGGAAAGTCCAGAATCTGCTAAATGGTTAGAGGCCATGAAAGTAGAGATGCAATCCATGTATGACAATCAAGTTTGGACTTTGATTGATCCGTCTGATGGCTTGAAGACCATTGGATGTAAGTGGGTTTTCAAAAAGAAACTCGACATGGATGGAAATGTGCACACTTATAAAGCAAGACTTATTGCTAAAGGTTATCGACAAGTTCATGGAATTGATTATGATGAGACATTTTCTCTAGTGGTCATAATCAAATCCATTAGAATTCTTATTGCCATAGCTGCATACTATGATTATGAGATATGGCAAATGGATGTCAAAACAACTTTCCTTAATGGAAACTTACTTGAGGATGTATATATGATACAGCCTGAGGGTTTTGTCAATCCTAAGAATTCAGGAAAAGTGTGCAAGCTTCAAAGATCCATTTATGGATTGAAGCAAGCATCAAGAAGCTGGAATTTTCGTTTTGATGAAGTTGTCAAAGAGTTTGGATTCATCAAGAATGAAGATGAACCTTGTGTTTACAAAAAGGTTAGTGGGAGTGCTGTTGTCCTTTTAGCTTTATATGTTGATGACATATTGCTTATTGGAAACGATATTCTGACCTTACAGAGTGTCAAGATTTGGTTAAGGAAACGTTTCTCAATGAAAGACTTAGGTGAGACTGCCTATGTTTTAGGCATTAAGATCTATAGAGATAGATCAAGAAAGCTTATAGGCCTAAGTCGAGTACATACATAGATAAGATCTTGAAAGGTTCAGATGCAAGATTCAAGAGAGGATTCTTGCCTATGTCACATGGAATCAAGCTTTCTAGAAGGATTGTCCTACTTGGGTAAAGAGCTTGGCGCATGAGTAAGATTCCATATGCATCGCAATTGGATCTATCATGTATGCCATGTTATGTACTCGACCGGATGTCTCATATTCTTTGAGCATAACAAGTAGATACCAATCTAATTATGGTTAGAGTCCTTTGGATAGCGATTAAGAATATCCTTAAGTACTTGAGAAGAACTAAGGATATGTTCTAGTCTATGGAGGACTTGAAGGAGAGCTCGTTAAACGGTTACTGCGATGCTAGTTTTCATTCGACATAGATGATTTTAGACCCAATCGGGTTTTGTGTTCTGCTTGAATGGAGGTGCGATGAGTGGAAAAGTTCAAAGCAAGACAACATTGCTGATTCTACAACTGAAGTTGAGTACATTCTTCGCTTCGGATGCATTAAGGAAGGCTGTATGGATCGGGAAGTTCATTCTTGAGCTTGGAGTTGTTCTAGCATTGCAAGTCCTATAGACCTTTATTGTGATAATAATTGGGCTATAGCGTGCCAAGGAACTAAACTCGCATCATAGATCCAAACACATACTCGAGATGTTTCCATCTAATTAGAGATCATTGGGAGAGGAGGCGTGAAGATATGCAAAGTGGGCACAGATGACAACATTGCCGATCCACTTACTAAGCCTCTTCAATGACTAAACATGAGAGTCATCACGAGGTCTATGGGTATTAGATATCTGACCGATTAGGCCTAGTGCAAGTGGGAGATTGTTAGTAGTGTGCCCTAGGCCAATAGATATTTGTGATTCATGTATTAACATTATGACTTGTTAATAATATATTATGAGGTATTCCTTTATATATGCATGTATTTCGTTTATGTAATGTGATTTACATTCCATGAATAGTATTAGACTTATGTCATCAAATATTTGACTTGATAATAAAACCATAAGCGTTATAACACTATTCTAGACTATCCCTGGTCGATCATTATTGGTGGAACAATAATGAATTAAGACTAGTATGTGTTCTGATTGATGATCACATTTTACTGATCATGTGTAACATCCCATCTCCGATGGGAAGGGTATTTTAGTAAATTGGGACGGGGATGGGTTAGGAGTATTAAATTATATCTCGGCATGAACATATGTCATGCAGCCTCTATAAATGGTGAGTTTTGCACAGGCATATAGTCATACATGCATTCATGACATTTCCCGGCCTAAGTGTCTAATTGTGATCTTTCGTGAAATTGGTGTGATAATGGGATTTGAAAAATTATTTGGAGTGCGCCATAGAGTGTTTTACATTTTAGGATTTATAGAATTTTCTGGAATTATCCGGAGAAAATTCCCAGACCGGCAAAATCGCCGGTACAGGGCCTAAAAGTGTTTTTGTAGTGAAAGTGTGGTTTTCGTGTTTAATAAATTATTTGGAGTGGACTATCTTATGTTTTACAATTTTGGGTAATTTAGGTAATTTTCAAAAAAATGATTCGGGGGAAATTCTCGGAAATTTCCGGACCGGATAAATCGCTAAGTGGCGAACCGGTTGATTTTCGGTATCGAAAATTTTTATCCAATGGCACTATAATATTGGATACATTATTTTGGGATTGAAATTAGGGTCATTGGAGTTGATTGGGGTAAATTTTTGATCTGAATTATAAAAAATTACTATGTTGACTTTTCTTTGAAAACTTGGACCAACCATATTTTGCCACCCATTCTCCTTCATTTAATACTCTCTCTCGGTGATGGCCTTAAAGAAGTGAAAGAATTAAGAAGTGAAAGTTGGTTTTTACTTTGCATCATCCGAAACCTTGTTTTCCTCCTCCCTTGGTGTGCCTTCCTCCTTCCTTCGTTGGTGGCTTCTTTATACAACTTAGTTTCTTGTCCTTTTGGCCTTCTTCCTTCTCTTGTAAAGCTAGCTTAAACCTTGGGAAGATGTTGAATTGTATGTATGCTCAAGTGATAGCCGTGGGTGAAGTAAGTTAGGAAGTCTTGGAGAGTTGTAAAGTGTTGGAGAATTGAGAGCTTGAACTTGTTTAAGGTGAGTATTGATCTTTGTTCTTATGCTTTTAGTAGTTAGAAGTATTCATGGAGATCCTTTAAGCATTTGTTTGATCATGAAAGTGGTAGGTTTGAATGGGTTTAATGCATGCTTGTGTGAGGAAAATGGATAGAGTAGGTAAAGAATGTGAAAGTAAGGTTGTTAATGATGTTTGTGATGTGTAAGGAATGGAAATAAAGTATGGGGAATTGTGTATATGTGTGCTGCCAACTTTTGTGTAAAAATACAACTAAATGTTGTGTTAAGCTTATAGCTGAATTGGAGGTTTAAATGAATGTAAATTGATGTAGGTAAAGTGATATAATGGAAGAGGATGAGGTATAGATGAAAGCTGGAAAATTGATATTTGACCTATTGTAATGTTTTATTCATAACTCATTGTATAGAAATGAAAATGAGGTGAGGTTTGTGGCCTCTTAAACTTTGGGATGTTGGCTACATTTTTGTGTGAAATAGGTGTTGTCAAATTGTAACTCTAATAGGTTGAAATTTGGCATGGAAAGTTACTGTTTTATTGCCTGTGAACAGTAACCGAAACCATACCCTATGAGCTTTGCTGATTTTTCTAAATTAATTGGTAGGGAACTAGGAAAAATGGTCTTCATGGAAGTTGAGGCATATTGAGTTAGCTTTCCATTTCCACTGATCTTGCTAATTTTCGAGTTGTATATTGGGAGATATGAACTGATTTCTATGGACTGGTTTTGGGCATGTTGATGAAACCTTGTCAAAGTGTTGATTTTGTGAGTATTCTGCTTGGAAGCAATTTTAGAAATTTTTGTGGACTGAATTGGTGTGAGTGATCTTATGCAAAGTTGTAGAGGAAGACATTATCTTGAAAATGAGATATGGCATATAATTTTTAGAGGTCAGAGTTGGGAGTTATGATTTTGCAAAAACTGATCCTGCATTAGGTTAGGAATTGCTGATCATGGAAGTAACTTGCATGACAGTTTTGAAATGGTTAGAAATGAAATTGGAAATTGAGTTCTTCATGAAAATTGAAGTTTGAGTATTTATCTTTTCAGGGATATAAAGTTCAGATTTTTTTGACTTGTGTACAGGGAGTTATGCTTGTTATAAGTTTACTGCTTAAATTGAATGATTTCAGGGACAGCAACATTGAGTGAATTAATTGACTTGTGTAGCAATGGAATTTGATTTTGGGTTGTTCATGAAAGTTGTAGATGACATTGTGAACTTATTGAGCATATTTATGTGGTAATTTTTGGCTGAAGAATCTGAGAGTTATGGAAATTTCAATGTACTGTTCTGTTTTAATGGGATTTGAGTAGGCAGTAGCTTTGAAGGGATTTTTGACACCCTTAGGGGTGAAATTGATTTTTATGGTCTTCATGAGAATGGTAGAGCTTTTCATTATCTTTCCAACAAGATATGGTTTGTATTTTTCTGATTTGTGTGCTAAAAATTATTGTTGTTGGAAATTCGGATGGGAATATGGAAAAAAAGGGTAATGGAATTAGGGCAGGCGTATAAGCTCGATTAGGTCAGCCCGCTGGTGAGACGTCGCAGCGAGGCTGACCCTTGTTTTTTATTTTTGTTTATTTATTTTATTATTTTATTTATTAATTGATAATTTGGGATTTCATGCTTCTTTTGTCAATTTCTTTTCCGTCAAACGTCCGATTGACTGATTCTTGAGGCATCGGATTCGTTGAATATTTAATTTCATTTTGTGAAAAATTGGGAATTTTGGACGGAAAATTGACGGGGCCCCGGTAGCGGAGCCTTTAATCCTTTATTTTGTTTAATTGGGGACCTATAGAGGTCCGAATTTATGCCGTCGGCCAATAGGTTTCTAATTTTAGGCGGATTTTATTATGAGGAAATTTGGATTTAGGGTCGGAAAATTCATGAACATGCATATTTCACCTACATGTGCACAAATTGCATCTGTAGTGACTCGTTTTTTTTCTCTGTTTCTTATAGAGGCCTAAGTGGAGCGTCGTCAGACCGACGGGGCGGAAACTTCCCGGCATTAGCTCGGAAGTAATAGGTGAGTAACCTAGTTGGTTTCTCAACCTTATGTGTTTATTAATTATATGCATTGATTGCCATGAGGATGCAAGGATGGATATATGTAATTGATTGTTTTGATTGATTTGGACCGTGGGTGTTGAAATATTGGATTGTGATATTGAAGTGCAAATGGAAATAAGTGCGTGAGAATGCATTAGTAAATTGGATTGTAAATGTGATAGATTAGTAAATTGGATTGTAAATGTGATAGTGAAACGAAAGGTAAATGCATGGGAATGAAATACCGGACTGAAAGTCTGAGGACATTGGAAAATGATCGGAAATAGTAATTAATTGGAATTGGAAATAGAAATGCGATAATTGGATATTGGAAAATGACATGTGCATTCATGCATAGTAAATGATCAGATAATGGTAGTTGTGATCGGTGTCGCCACCGATTTGAGCTTTAAGCTCAACGCACGAGGCCTCGTGCTAACGTATTCGAGCCTCGGCTCGATGATCGTGGCTATGCCTAACGTTTGAGGCTTTAAGCCCAATGTTTGAGCCAATGGCTCAACGTATATGAGCTCGGTATACGGTCACAACAACGAAAGAAAATGAAAGGGTCACATGCACTTTGCATCAATGAATATTTAATGTGAATTGTGTGAAAGGCTTATTGCCTTATAAATGTGAAATTGAATGCTGTGATTTCTTATTTCGATATATATACAATATTGTGTGATTGTGTGGATATGCATGAGTTGGGTGAACCATCGATGATGGTTTCTCCGAGTTCATAAACTCACCCAACATTGCATCTATTTTTCAGAAATGGAGAGTACCCGTTGGACACGCGCGGAGTACGTCTCTCGCTAGCAAGGCAGTATCGGTCGGGATCGATGTCATCCGTATCTGCATTCATGTATTAATTTGGTATTTAGTAGGCCCAATTGTTTTCATGGAATTGTATAGAGTGACTGAGCACTAATGAGTGCTAATAATGATTGAAATTGTTTTATCAGTAAAATAGTTTTATATTTGAAAATGTTTTGTTATAATTGGGCCAAGTCAATGATTGCTTACGACTCTACGCTTTTGAAAGAAAAGATAATGTCACGCGCACTCTAATGTTTTGAAAGAAAAAAAAATGTCATACGATTTTTGGTTAACAAGGTAATGAATGTTCTAATCGCCACCCTCATGGTCACGGGCTCGGATATCACCATAGATATCGGGTTCGGGTCTCGTCGGGAGTAAGTGCTACATTAATAATATCGAGCCCGAAGTACAATCTTACATGGGCTTTCGAAAAAAAAAAAGGTGTGTCTAGTTATGTGCATTTAAGTTGTGTCACGGCGAGATAGTGACAAGCGATCCCAGTGTAGTATGTGAGGCGTATGTATAAATATGTCTCGATCGTTTAAGCAGTTAGAAAAAGTGAGAAAAGGATAATGTGTTAGAGTGTGATAAAAGGAAGAAATGGATATCGCAAAATAGGAAAAAGTGTATGGTTCGATCAGGCAGACGAAAATTTAGTGTGCTGGTATTGACGGGTATATTGTGAAGCACAATATTGGAGTTAGATTAGGTATACCCTTGAATATGAATTTGAAGATTATAGTTGGGAATGAATAGAAAAAAATAATAATATATAGTGGTGTTAATGGGAAGATTTCCAGTGTATTAGGTGAATGAAAATAAAGTGTTCTATGATATAGAAAAGTTACAATTGGGATTGATTACCGTGATGAGAGTTATATATAAGGATTGGTGATTTGGAGTCAAAATATCTTAAGGGCGAAATCAAGAATGATTTCACATCTGTGATCTTGATTTGAGTACGGAAATATATGGGTAGAATGCCATAATGAAAAGATTGAAATGAAAGACAATGAAATTGATAGATGAAAAGGTTGTTCGGGTTTAATTGATCCGCTAAGTAAATGCACACCCTTATGGGAGCCCTATGGTAAGTGAAAATGTTCGGTTGCAATTCTTTGAGTTAATGGATAATTGCTCTTGAATTCTTGTCGGAAAAAAAATCGTTATGTTAGAATAAGAAACGAAAGTGCTTATACTGATCAGTTGTATAGGACTAGAGATTGTATATGATCCTCACGAGCGAGGACGGGAGGAAACAGGAAGGTTGCTGAGTTCATAATATATTGTCACTGTAAGTGTATATCTGATAGTGGGATTACAATCACGGGTGAAATGATTAAGCATAAATGAATAATTTGTGTGATTATGGTATAGGAAGAAATCGGTGGCCTATTCCATAAGCTCCGATTATAATGTCGGTAGCTCAAGTTCAAAATGAGTGAAAGTAAGACATGAGAATGCTCAGAATGATCAATTGGGAAGGAAGTAATACAGTTAAAGATGTTAGCATCAGTAATGAGTTTGAGAGAATCAAAATAAGGGACATGAATAAAGTAAGGTCCCCAGGATCGAGAATTGGTACCAAAAAGAAAATGGTTATCGAGAATTAAATGCAATTAAGGTATTCTTAGCAGTATGATCTATTAATGGGCAAATGGATGGGACTATGGAGATATATTGTCAGATAGGATGTGATGATTATGGTGATGTATGGCGAGATAGTAGAGGAAAAGAAATTGTTTAAGTGCTCTGCAGAGATTTATCTTCGTGACGTATCAAGAGTAATTGATTTGTATTACATCTGGCAGAGACTCTAGCGTAAGAGCTAAACTATGCTACAAAAAAAAAATGTACATTATGTTAATGAGATGATTCTGATTATGTCAGAGAAGTACTGCATATTAAGGAAAGATTTATTTGTGAATTTGAGGGGATTAAAAAAAAAATTCGTGTATATTTTGTGTAATTATGTTTTGAAAGCACGAGATCGATATAACAATTGTTTATTTCAGTCAATGAGTGATCTATCGTGAATAAATTAAGTTATGTGTGGAGAAATGAAGGTAAGGAACATGGGCAGAATATGTTATGATGAGACAAATTCTACGAACATTGTTCCTCATTGGAGACGTTCGATAATTAAAAAGTTACATGAATCAAGTATAGGTACGGAAAAGGAACATGTCTCGATTGTGTTGCAGTGGATAATGGATATAAGCATAAGAAATAGATACATTGGTATAGGTGAGGAAATTGGTTATCATGCAAGTTTCATAAGAGTGAAATAAGGGATGAATTAGGATGCGAACATGGGATATTGGGAGAATTAATTAAGATATAGGTATTGATAAAATGCGAAAGTTCAAAAGATATGTAGGCGGAATTTGAAATTAATGAGAACTAATGGAATCTTTGGATGCGTTCATAAATTGTCAAAGATTTTCTGGTTTTAGCAAATCGACAAGAATAATTGAGGAAAACATGTGAATGTTATGACTAATGATCATAAAGGAGACATTTGAAGAATTTACTATCTATATTGAAGTGTTCCAGTAAAGGTTCTGATGTGATCTATGGAAATTGGATAAAGTGATTTTATGCACCTTGGGACAAATATGATTTCATGGGCGGTATTATGATTGATGATTTGAAATTTGTTATACTGAGTGTGGCCTAAAAGCTTGGAGACATAAATAGTACAGAAATAGTTTGGAAATGTCTATGAATATACAAATCGATAACTATTGGGTTATGTCGTGCAGTTGAATGATTTGAAAAGGATTCAGTGGCTGATTACTCCAAACTACGTTAATGGTGCAATTCAAGGAATTGAACAAAGAAATAAATAAATTCAATTGCAGAAGATCCAAATTTGGGTAATAAGGTTATCAAATCTAATGTATTATTGAGTATTAATAGTCGAACTGACAAAAAGGGGCAAAAGAAAGTATTATTAGCTATGGGAATTTCAAAGGTGGTGTGCATCAAAACGGATTGGCAAAACCCGAAGTGAGGAAGTAGAAATTGGAAACCGTATCAAAGAACTGTAGATAACTCCATTTGTTGAGGAAAGTGATAGGTATAGTTCGAATTAAGAAAAATGAGTGATATTCATTACGGGAACTATTAGTGAAAACGTAAGGAATGATCGAAGCTTTATGTTTTAGCAAGAGCATATTGAAAGAGTAATTGAAAGGTTAGAATGGGAAAATCAAATGATCATAAGTAAATGGTTCGAGAAAGCATAAGAAACAATCGAAGTGTTATGTTCTAGTAAAAGTATTGTGGAAAAGCAATTAATGGTTAAACGATGACATGTGTGATTAATCAATAGGTGTTTTTGGATTTCATAGGGATATGAGATTGATCTGTAGTGCAAAGTGATTGTGGTATGACAATCATTATATTGGTGTCACCATTCGAAAAGTGTACAAGGGGTCTTTATTATGTGATTCGGGCAATAAAGGGATAGGTTAAGTAATTTACGATGGTGACATTAAGTTGAATTGATTCACACCGAGGTTATAAATCTCATGCGATTTGTGTTTTGATAATAATGGAATCTGATAAGCGATAAAGAAAATATTTTGAAAGGTATGGCCTCGGCTAAAATGTACTTAGATGGAAATAAAGGTGTAATGAAGGGAAATTGAATTCGTGAGGAGTGGCCTCCATGCGTTTGTGGTGTGAAGAGAATTATGGATTGACAAGTTAGGCTAAAACTTAAAAGATGATTCGGATTCACAAAGTGTTTCATAGATAGAATTGGAAATATTGTTATGATTACGAATTGTGCGTAATCATGGAAAGTTTGAGAAAGGGAAAAGAGTAATTGATTGGTTTAATTTCCGTTCATGGACAGAATTTGGTCGTGTAGTGAAATCAGTGAAAAACATAGGGTATTAATCGAAAAGACTCCCCTACCTTCCTGATCAATCGTATATGAAATTTCGAGGACGAAATTTTTATTAGGAGGGGAGAATTGTAACATCCCATCTCCGATGGGAAGGGTATTTTAGTAAATTAGGACGGGGATGGGTTAGGAGTATTAAATTATATCTCGGCATGAACATATGTCATGCAGCCTCTATAAATGGTGAGTTTTGCACAGGCATATAGTCATACATGCATTCATGACATTTCCCGGCCTAAGTGTCTAATTGTGATCTTTCGTGAAATTGGTGTGATAATGGGATTTGAAAAATTATTTGGAGTGCGCCATAGAGTGTTTTACATTTTTAGGGATTTATGGGAATTTTTCTGGAATTATCCGGAGAAAATTCCCAGATCGGCAAAATCGTCGGTACAGGGCCTAAAAGTGTTTTTGTAGTGAAAGTGTGGTTTTCGTGTTTAATAAATTATTTGGAGTGGACTATCTTATGTTTTACAATTTTGGGCAATTTAGGTAATTTTCAAAAAATGATTAGGAAATTCCGGAAATTTCGGAATGGATAAATCGCTAAGTGACAAACGGTTGATTTTCGGTATCGAAAATTTTTATCAATGGCACTATAATATTGGATACATTATTTTGGGATTGAAATTAGGGTCATTGGAGTTGATTGGGGTAAATTTTGATCTGAATTATAAAAATTACTATGTTGACTTTTCTTTGAAAACTTGGACCAACCATATTTTGCCACCCATTCTCCTTCATTTAATACTCTCTCGGTGATGGCCTTAAAGAAGTGAAAGAATTAAGAAGTGAAAGTTGGTTTTTACTTTGCATCATCCGAAACCTTGTTTTCCTCCTCCCTTGGTGTGCCTTCCTCCTTCCTTCGTTGGTGGCTTCTTTATACAACTTAGTTTCTTGTCCTTTTGGCCTTCTTCCTTCTCTTGTAAAGCTAGCTTAAACCTTGGGAAGATGTTGAATTGTATGTATGCTCAAGTGATAGCCGTGGGTGAAGTAAGTTAGGAAGTCTTGGAGAGTTGTAAAGTGTTGGAGAATTGAGAGCTTGAACTTGTTTAAGGTGAGTATTGATCTTTGTTCTTATGCTTTTAGTAGTTAGAAGTATTCATGGAGATCCTTTAAGCATTTGTTTGATCATGAAAGTGGTAGGTTTGAATGGGTTTAATGCATGCTTGTGTGAGGAAAATGGATAGAGTAGGTAAAGAATGTGAAAGTAAGGTTGTTAATGATGTTTGTGATGTGTAAGGAATGGAAATAAAGTATGGGGAATTGTGTATATGTGTGCTGCCAACTTTTGTGTAAAAATACAACTAAATGTTGTGTTAAGCTTATAGCTGAATTGGAGGTTTAAATGAATGTAAATTGATGTAGGTAAAGTGATATAATGGAAGAGGATGAGGTATAGATGAAAGCTGGAAAATTGATATTTGACCTATTGTAATGTTTTATTCATAACTCATTGTATAGAAATGCAAATGAGGTGAGGTTTGTGGCCTCTTAAACTTTGGGATGTTGGCTACATTTTTGTGTGAAATAGGTGTTGTCAAATTGTAACTCTAATAGGTTGAAATTTGGCATGCAAAGTTACTGTTTTATTGCCTGTGAACAGTAACCGAAACCATACCCTATGAGCTTTGCTGATTTTTCTAAATTAATTGGTAGGGAACTAGGAAAAATGGTCTTCATGGAAGTTGAGGCATATTGAGTTAGCTTTCCATTTCCACTGATCTTTCTAATTTTCGAGTTGTATATTGGGAGATATGAACTGATTCCTATGGACTGGTTTTGGGCATGTTGATGAAACCTAGTCAAAGTGTTGATTTTGTGAGTATTCTGCTTGGAAGCAATTTTAGCAATTTTTGTGGACTGAATTGGTGTGAGTGATCTTATGAAAAGTTGTAGAGGAGGACATTATCTTGAAAATGAGATATGGCATATAATTTTTAGAGGTCAGAGTTGGGAGTTATGATTTTGCAAAAACTGATCCTGCATTAGGTTAGGAATTGCTGATCATGGCAGTAACTTGCATGACAGTTTTGAAATGGTTAGAAATGAAATTGGAAATTGAGTTCTTCATGAAAATTGAAGTTTGAGGATTTATCTTTTCAGGGATATAAAGTTCAGATTTTTCTGACTTGTGTACAGGGAGTTATGCTTGTTATAAGTTTACTGCTCAAATTGAATGGTTTCAGGGACAGCAACATTGAGTGAATTAATTGACTTGTGTAGCAATGGAATTTGATTTTGGGTTGTTCATGAAAGTTGTAGATGACATTGTGAACTTATTGAGCATATTTATGTGATAATTTTTGGCTGAAGAATCTGAGAGTTATGGAAATTTCAATGTACTGTTCTGTTTTAATGGGATTTGAGTAGGCAGTAGCTTTGAAGGGATTTTTGACACCCTTAGGGGTGAAATTGATTTTTATGGTCTACATGAGAATGGTAGAGCTTTTCATTATCTTTCCAACAAGCTATGGTTTGTATTTTTCTGATTTGTGTGCTAAGAATTATTGTTGTTGGAAATTGGATGGGAATATGGAAAAAAAAGGGTAATGGAATTAAGGCGGTCACTAGAAGTGACACGCGTCGCCCTAGTGATTTGGCGTCTCTCTTCTTTCCAGCGTCGCTAGGCGGACGCGTAGCCCTTGACAGGGCGATTAGGTCAGCCCGCTGGCGAGGCGTCGCCCAATGAGGCTGACCCTTGTTTTTTTTATTTTTTTTATTTTTTGTTATTTTATTTATTAATTGATAATTTGGGATTTCATGCTTCTTTTGTCAATTTCTTTTTTGTCCGACGTCCGATTGACCTGATTCTTGAGGCATCGGATTAGTTGAATATTTAATTTCATTTGTGAAAAATTGGGAAATTTTGGACGGAAATTGGCGGGGCCCTGTGGCGGAGCCTTTAATCCTTTATTTTGTTTAATTGGGGACCTATAGAGGTCCAATTGCGCACCGTCGGCGTAATAGGTTTCTAATTTTAGGCGGATTTTATTATGAGGAAATTTGGATTTAGGGTGGAAAATTCATGAACATGCATATTTCACCTCGTGTGCACAAATTGCATCTGTAGTGACTTCGTTTTTCTCTATTTCTTATAGAGGCCTAAGTGGGCGTCGTTAGACCGACGGTGAAACTTCCGGCATTAGCTCGGAAGTAATAGGTGAGTAACCTAGTTGGTTTCTCAACCTTATGTGTTTATTAATTATATGCATTGATTGCCGTGAGGATGCGAGGATGGATATATGTAATTGATTGTTTTGATTGATTTGGACCGTGGGTGTTGAAATATTGGATTATGATATTGAAGTGCAAATGGAAATAAGTGCGTGAGAATGCATTAGTAAATTGGATTGTAAATGTGATAGATTAGTAAATTGGATTGTAAATGTGATAGTGAAACGAAAGGTAAATGCATGGGAATGAAATCTGGATGAAAGTCAGGGACATTGAAAATGATCGGAAATAGTAATTAATTGGAATTGGAAATAGAAATGCGATAATTGGATATTGGAAAATGACATGTGCATTCATGCATAGTAAATGATCAGATAATGGCAGTTGTGACCGGTGTCGCCACCGATTTCAGAGCTTTAAGCTCAACGCACAGGGCCTCGTGCCCAACGTATTCTGAGCCTCGACTCGATGATCAGGGCTATGCCCAACGTTTCAGGGCTTTAAGCCCAATATTTCAGAGCCAATGGCTCAACGTATATGAGTTGGTAGCGGTCACAACAACGAAAGAAAATGAAAGGTCACATGCACCTGCATCAATGAATATTTAATGTGAATTGTGTGAAAGGCTTATTGCCTTATAAATGTGAAATTGAATGCCTGTGATTTCTTATTTCTGATATATATACAATATTGTGTGATTGTGTGGATATGCATGAGTTGGGTGAACCATCGATGATGGTTTCTCACTGAGTTCATAAACTCACCCAACATTGCATCTATTTTTCAGAAATGGAGAGTACCCGTTGGACACGCGGAGTACGTCTCTCGCTAGCAAGACAGAGTATCGGTCGGGATCGATGTCGTCAAGTATCTGCATTAGTGTATTAATTTGGTATTTAGTAGGCCCAATTGTTTTCATGGAATTGTATAGAGTGACCGAGCACTAATGAGTGCTAATAATGATTTAAATTGTTTTATCAGTAAAATGGTTTTATATTTGAAAATATTTTGTTATAATTGGGCCAAGTCAATGATTGCTTTGCGCACTCTACTGCTTTTGAAAGAAAAAGATAATGTCATGCGCACTCTAATATTTTTGAAAGAAAAAAAAATGTCATACGATTTTTGGTTAACAAGGTAATGAATGTTCTAGTACGCCACCCTCGCGGGTCACGGGCTCGGATATCACCATGGATATCGGGTTCGGGTCTCGTCGGGAGTGGGGTGCTACATCATGGATATGAGATATCAAATTAGAAACATAGATATATGTTAGAGAACATATATTGGACCGATCCGCATAAAGAATACTACATGGTTTCATGTCATTAGTGATTCTTTATATGGTTTGACTTTAGTCCTTTGACCTGAAGTCATCATGGTTTCCTATATGAGGAATTTAGTGTTTTGATATTAGACTAAGTTATTTTTAACCGAATAACAAATAGTCTTATGTTGGACACTAAATGAATCATCTGGAGGATGTGAATGGCGTAGATGGGATTTGTACCTCTCTTAAATGAGAGAGATATCATTTGGGCCTCTTGACAAGTATGGTGAAGAAATGCATGGCGTGCTCAAATGAATTGATGAAGAGTCATCAATGCCATTTGTTATAATCAGTCAACTTGGGGATCAAGAAACTATGATTAATCAAAGGTTGACATGTACCATGCCTTGTGATTAATCTTGATATCGTGTTACAAAAGGTGAGCTTATAACCATAATTCTGAGTTAAATCGGATTATAGATCCTCATTTGATTTGGGTAGTTATAATGTCTTGCTAGAGGCCGCTTATGAATTATGGGGCTTGAAGTTTGATCAAGCCCATTGCCAACATCAAATGAGCCTACAGGGTCGCACACAAAGAGTTATGTGATCTGGGCTTATTTTCTTGGGCCTAATTCATTAGGTATTGAATAAATATATTTAGATATATTTATTGGGCTAGATTGAATTAAGTTGTCGGGCTTTTATTATATGAGATATAATGGGCTGAAACTTATTGGGGCCTCAATGAGATTAGGGTTTCTTTATAAATAGAGAAGCTTAGGTCTCATTAGGTAGAAGAGACACCATTGTCAGGAAACCTTAGCTGCCATCCGAGAGGAAAATCAGAGCGGCGTTCGGAAAGCGTTTCAGGACGTGCTAGCACACCATAGCCGCAGCCCTGATCGTGCTTACTCGAGTGGATACTGGTAGAGGGCATTCGCGTTTGCAGTGTCTTGGAATCCAAAAAAGAAGCAACCTATTCACGAAAACAAGGTATTTTTGTACATCCTTGGTATTTTCGATTATACATCATGTTGTTGTATGGTTTTTGCAGTGTATTGTGAATACTCAGACCGTACGCAATCCAACAGACTTGCCATATGCTTGTGTATATATATGTATATGCTTGAATGTGTGGCTCATTGCCAATGGCTATAAATGTATATGCCACTGAGCTTCGCAGCTCACCCTATTATCTCCCACTCCTCAGGTACAGAACGAGATGATCGTTGATCTTGCAAGGCATCGGAAACTCCAAGATAGTTAGGAGCTTTGTATTAAGTTAGTATTTTGGTTGGCCCTCCGAGCATATCATCATGGAACATTTTCATGTATTTTGGATTTAGACTTTATTCTGTATTATGTATGGTTTAGAATACTGGTTGAATTTCTCCGAATGATAATGACATGATGGCTTATGTAATTGGGATGATTAATGCATATTTAGAATGCGTGTGTAGAGTGTGTGTATGTATGGGTATATGTTTGTGTGAATCAAAATTATGTATGGATGTTGGGATCGGGTCCGAAGTTTTGCGGTGCTCGTTGCTGGCGCAGCCCGAGGGGCCACCTCGGGAATGGGGAATCCGGGACCCGGGCCCAACACTAAGTCTAGTCTTTTTAATTGGAATCAATTTACATTTTGAGGCAATTAAGAAATAGTTTGGTGTCGACCTCAGGGAAGTTGTGATTCCATGTTTCCTAATCATAAATGTCAATTATATTGAAATGTAATGCTTTTATTTTTACAGAAAAGCTTTATTTTCATCTTGCTTCTTTTCTTTGTCTAATTGTCGTGAAACTCGATTATGAATAATAATTTCTTTTAATATAAACCATGTAGAATAATACCATACACACTTAAGCTAATTAAAACATAAGTCTGTTGAGATTGAAGATTGAGTATTGTAGTCATTAATTGTAAATTGACTTTTATGTTCTTGTGTCTTACTTCAAAAGATTACTTCAAGATAACCAAAATAATAATTATGCTTCCATGTATGTTTATTCTATATTTCGATATTAACATATATACAAATATCTTCATTATTTATAACAGGAGATGGATTCTACCGAGATAGAGCAAGCATACTAATAAAAAATTGAGATAAAAAATAGACATTTAAAATTTAAGGTAAAAAAACCTTAACAATTATGGGAAAAACCACAGGCAAGAATAAATAATTTTATAATATAGAAAATAAAGACTATAAGGGAAGATCTCACAAACTCACACCAAGAATTAATACACAAAGGAGGGGAAGCAGTTTTGGAGTAAGGAGAACCTCAATGTGAGGTCTCCTTATAGCCTTAACTGTGGCTTCCCATTCCACTTAGTTTTGATATGGGACAAATAAAAGTCAACAATCTCCCACTTGAAGATTTGATTGTGAACCAATCAATCTCCACATCGTTCTTTCTATCTTGTCATTTCTCTGTTGTCTACGTCTTTGCCAAGCTATACAAGGGTCTACAAAATATGAATTTATCAGTGTTGATTGACTTTATCAATGCATGTGTTATGTTCTCTTTTTTCTAAATGCTCTACACGCCCACACTTTCACCCTCCACCACTTCACGGACAAAATGATATTGAACTCTTATGTGTTTAGTTTTGGATTGAAAAATTAGATTTTTTGTAATATGCGTAGAACTCTGACTATCACAATACAAACAAATTTTCTATTGTTGGTGTCCAAGATTTTCTATATAAAAAAAAATCCAGATTGATTCCTTTCAAGCTTGTGTACTTGCCATATAATCAACTTCTGTTGTAGATAGTGCTACAATTATCTATAGTTTAGACACCCAACTCACATCTCTTTCTGTAATTGTATACACATAGCCTGTAGTGGATTTTCTTTTATCAAGATCACCCACAAAATCAAAATCAACATATAATTTGACAATAAATTCAGATCCTTCATAAAATAAAGCAGTACCTAAGCTCCCTTCAATATATCTTAAGATTCTCTCTTTATAACCCACTAATGTTGTCAACTAAGATTCGCCATGTAACAACTAACCACTGCCACTGCATGTGCAATATCTGGTCTTATGCAAATCATATCGAACATGAAACTTCCCACTGCTAATGTATACAGTACTCTGGAGATCTTTATGCTCTCTACTTCACAACTAGGGCTTTTACATGGGGATAAATTGAAATTAACATGAAAAGGGTAAAGATTGACTTACAATCTTGCATATTGAAGCGTCACAATATTTTCTTTAAGTAATTCTTTTGAGAAAACAAAATTATCTTGTTATTTCTATCTTAGTAGGTTTACATCCCTAGAATCTTATTTATTGGTCCTATATCCTTCATTTCAAACTCTCCAGCTAACTGAGCCTTCAAATCTTGAATATGATCTTTGTTAGGGCTTGTAACCAACATGTCTTCAATATATAACAATAATAAAATGAAATCATTATTACCAAACCTCTTGAAATATACACAAGAATCTGCACTAAATCTGTTGAATCTATGGCTCATTATGAAGGAAACAAATATTTTATACCAATGTCGTAGAGCCTATTTTAAATTGTATAAATATTTGTTAAACCTATAAACCAAGTTCTTTTTCCCTGGTTCTTCAAAACCTTCCAGTTGATGCATGTAAATTTCTTCTTCAAGATCTCTATGAAGAAAACATTTTTTATATGTAACTTCTCTAAATATAGATCAAATGTAGCACATATAGCTAGGACAATCCAAATTGTATTAATACAAACTACAGGTGAAATTTTTTTAGTAAAGTCAAAACCTTCTTCTTGAGTATATCCTTTTACCACCAACCTTGTATGATATTGCTCCACCTGATCATCACTGCTACGTTTAATATTGTACACCCATTTGTTGCCATTGAGCTTTCTTTTCCATGTTGTGTTCTTATAAAGGGCTTCTATTTCTTCATGCATTACTGTCATCCAAATTGATGCATCCGAGCTATTTTTTGCTTCTTAAAATATTGATGGTTCTCCGTCTTCTATTAAGAGACAATATGCAATATTACCCTCTATAATTTAATTGGACTACCAAGTTAGAGTTTTCCTTTCACAGGTTGACCATCGAACTTTTGTATTTTTAGATTTAACAGGTTCTTGCTCTACATGATCTGATATAGCTTCAGTAGAATCTTCTTATTCAATCTTCCTTTCTTCTCAGATCATTCGATCTTGTCAGTGTCTGATTAATCATATAATAGGTGGTCTTCACAGCTTTTACCTAAAAAGACTATGTCATCCGTGCCGGTCTCAAAGTACCTAATTTGATGCCTTCTTGATTATAAAAGGCAATGAAATCATCACCAACATATTCTTCACCATTATTAGTTCTGACGCATTTGATTTTCTTCCCCGTCTCTACCTCAAAATACATTTTAAATGTTGTAAAGACTGGAAATAAATTTACCTTTCTCTTGATAGGATACATTTAACATGTTATGGAGTAATCATCAATAAAGCTCTCAAAGTACCTAATTCCACCCAAAGACATAACTTGTAGAGCCCGGCCTCTACTGCCATCACTCCAGGTATTGTCCTCTTTGGCACATGTGTGAGTCACGAATCGAACACAAGACCTCAAGGTTTTGTTGCACTTAAGTACACGCCTCTTAGCGCCCCCTTACCGTAGAGTATACACCGGGACGCCTGTAGGTCGTACCGATGCATATCCTACGATGAGGGTGCACTACGGTTCGATCAATTCTATAAACCTCATAGCATTAATAAAATAAAGCAGTAATATCGAATTCACTAAATTTTAAAGCCAAAAGATTCTTCTCATTTCATAAAGTTAGTCTGAAATATAGACAAGTCTATCAGTTCCCTACAGTCTAAATACAACAATCCAAAAAGGAAACTGATACAAAAGTCTATACTAAGCCATCCCAAAAATCCAATCACCAGCTGACCGACCTGTGAGCCATCGCCTCTAACGTCAGAACGCTCACGCGGTAGGAGAAGAAACTCTAGAGCTAGGAGTCTACTATCAGTCCTGAAAAACAACGCGCAATTTTGGATGAGTTTGCGAACTCAATGAGAAACCATCCTCGATGGTTCACTCAATTCATGCATTACGCAAATTGCGTGCAGTACAATACAGCAACAGTTAAAATATCATATAGCAAATTACAGCACACAGATAATTTGCAATTCAGTTACCACAATTGTATAATGCGATGCAAATGTGACTCTTTTCGATTATTTCGATGTTGTGGTGGTGGCTGATTGAATGATGAAGGATGGGCGGCGTGGAGAGTAGGAGAGCCCTCAAGCGGGATACACTAACTCCCCGAGCTCGAGGCTCGATGCGATGGCGATAATTGAGCTTAAAGCTCTTTTCGATATGATGGCGTCTCGGTCACAACGTCCATTATCTGTTCATGCAATAATGCATGCAATGCATATGTCCGATAGTTCACAGTCATATGGCTATAAGCCCATTCAACACAGTTTCCCCTGATCACGTATCAGTGAAATCCAATTATCAAGTCATGCTTCTCAATCCTAATCAGTCATAGTAGCAAACAGTTCACATAAAGCATTTAGCACATCAGAAATCGAGGAACCAACTAGGTTACTCACCTGTAACTTCCGAGCTACAGCCTGGAAGTCCCAACAATGTCTGTGAAATGACGATCCAACGGTGCCTCTATAACAGTATAATAGTTTCCCATTACTAGATGCTCAATTTAAAACAATTCAGTGATGCATGTGTCTAATTGAAAATATGTACGATGCACATTCATGATTTTCCGACTCTAAAACCCAATTATGCAATCTCTTGCCTCATAACCAAAATTCACTATTCACCCGATCAATCTCATCCATTAATTCCATAAGTCTCCAATTTAAACTCCCATTGTCATAATAAGATCCTTAGGTCACAAAAGGAACTATAATCGACTCTCTTTCTATGATTGAGAACTCGCTAATTAAAATTCGAACTCTTATTATTTACCTCACTTGTAGACCTCTTTCTCTAGTTCACAATGAATCCAGAATCACCTCAATTGGAGGTCTATACCATAAAATATGTCCCAAAACCAAATTATTTCACTTCAGATTTTCGTCCCTCGTCGCGACCAAGGATCCCACGTCGCGACGTGGAAAGGGACGCTCGTCGCGACGAAGATCCACCTGCTCGTCGCGACGTCTTGGTCCGCTCGTCGCGACGTGCACGCATGGACTCGTCGCGACGTGGCCAATTGCAGGCGTCGCGATGTGCGAACGATTTCGTCTTCTCCAAACGATTATTCCGTCATTAATACTCTTTAAACTCAGCATTAAACACCCTAAACTACTCAATCTTTTACCATAAATGCCATAAATGCGTCTAACAACCATAATAAACAACATTAAAGCCATAAAACTTACCAAATCGAAGATCAATCAGTAAACCCTAAATCTCCCAAAGTCTCTCAACCTCTAACACCAACGATGGTTCTCCATAACCAAGCCAAACATCATCTTCACCAAGCTTTCTAGCAACTCTCCAACCACAATGAAAGGGAAAGCAAGTGAAATCTCCAAGGGAAGAAGATCAACGTCATCGATGGGAAGAGGAAAGAAGAAAGGAAGTTTGGCTTTTACCAAATTCAAACCCTAAGGCTATATAAAGGGTCGATTTAAATCTCTAGAACATAGTCCTCAAATTCATTAATTTTCAGTCTCTAAATTTCAATGGCTCATCATAAAAATTCCTAAACTCACAAATCAAAAATTTTCCATGCTATTTCCTCATCAATTTCGAAACTGGAATCTAATCCCTCGGTCTTTAAGTCAATTTCCCAGTCCGGACTCATAACTCTAAAAATTCCAGGAAAATTCCTATAAATCCTCAAAAATATCAGACACTCAATCCCAAACTCCAATTTGAATTGTCGGATCTCTAAAAGTCAATTCTCACTCCAATTTAACTATACAAACCCAAATATACCATAATTCCCAGTAAATCACAATTAAACCCTATTTATCTTGTAAATTCACCAATCAATTCATGAACACAATTAAACGTCGAAAAATGCCATGAATGCATGTACAGTCAACGCATGTGCAATTAATTCATTCCTCTATAATCAGAGGTCAATGAATGCTCAATCAGTGAAAGAAATGCAGTATGATTCTACCCCATCCCAAATTACCAATATGCCTTAACACATCGGTAACGAGATGTTACAATTCTCCCCTCCTAATAAAAATTTCGTTCCGAAATTTCTTACCTGACTGGTCGAACAGATGAGGGTATTGCCTCCTCATGTGCTCCTCAGTCTCCCATGTAGCCTCCTCAGTCGAATGGTTCTTCCAGAGGACTTTCACCAATGGAATCAGCCGGTTCCTTAACTGCTTGATCTGAGATCCTATGATCTGCACCGGCTCCTCTACATAACTCAAATCACTGGCTAGCTCAATCTCCTGAGCCGAATCACATGAGTGGGGTCAAAACGATATCTCCGAAGCATGCTCACATGGAAAACGTCATGCAACTGAGACATCTCACTCGGCAATGCCAATCTGTACGCCAATGGTCCGATCCTCTCAGTAATCTCATACGGACCGACATACCGAGGACTCAACTTGCCCTTACGGCCAAATCTCACAACTCCCCTCCAAGTAAACACTCTGAGAAACACTCTGTCACCTACAGCATACTCCATCTCTCGCCGATGCTGATCCACATAACTCTTCTGTCTATCCTGAGCCGCCTTGATGCGACTTCGAATCAACTGTACTTTATCCACAGTGTGTCCTGAATCAGCTCGGGACCCTCAATCATCCTCACACCCTCTTCATCCCAATACAATGGCGATCTACATGGTCTCCCATATAAGGCCTCATACGGTGTCATCCCGATACTGCTCTGATACTGATTATTGTAAGCAAACTCGATAAGAGCCAAGTACTGATCCCACGATCCTCTGAACTCCAATACACAAGCTCGAAGCATATCCTCAACAGTCTTAATCGTCCTCTCACTCTGCCCATCTGTCTGAGGATGAAATGCGATCTTGAAGTTCAGCGAGTACCCAATGCGATGCGCAGCTCTTCCAGAACCTCGAAGTAAATCTAGGATCCCTATCTGACACTATCGATACCGGAACCCCATGCAGTCGCACAATCTTCGCTACATACTTCTGGGCCAACTGATCGAGAGTATTATTCTCCCTCACTGGCAAGAAGTGAGCCGATTTGGTCAACCGGTCCACTATGACCCAGATAGCATCAAACTGTCTCGGCGTCCTAGGCAATCCCATAATAAAATCCATGGTAATCCGTTCCTATTTCCACTCCGGAATAGGCAACGAATGCAGCTTACCCACTGGGACCTAGTGCTCAGCCTTAACCTGCTGGCACGTCAAACACCGAGAAACAAACTCTGCCACCTGCCTCTTCATCCCTAGCCAGCAGAAATGCAACTTAAGAGTACGATACATCTTGGTAGTACCAGGATGCATCACATAGGCAGCCACGTGAGCCTCCTCCAGAATCTCACATCTCAACTCATCTACATCAGGCACACACAGTCTTTGTCCCATCCACAATGTCCCATCTCTCAGCTCAAAATTGGCAATCGAATCAGACCTTACTCTATCCATCAATCTCACCAACACTGGATCCCGATCCTGAACTCTCCTGATCCTGTCTTGTAACATCGGCCTAAGCCTCAAAGTGGCTAACAGAACTCCATCCTGACCCAAATCCATCTGCACATTAAGAGCTCTCAACTGAATCAAACTAGGCAGTCTCCTAATCCGAATAAATTTGTCTTGATATGAGATCTCCTACTCAGCGTCGGCCACCACATTGGCCTTCCTGGATGATACTCAATCGATGCAGTCATAATCCTTCAAAGAGCTCAATCCATCTCCTCGCCTCAGTTAAGCTCTCTCGGCTAAGCAAGTACCTCAACTCTTATGATCAGTGAAGATCTGGAACGTCTCCCCATACAAATAATGTCTCCAGATCTTCAGAGCAAAAATCACTATTGCCAACTCCAAATCATGCACTGGATAGTTCACCTCGTGAGACCTCAACTGTCTTGAGGCATAAGCTATCACTCTGCCATGCTGCATCAATACACATCCCAGTCCCTGATGCGAAGCATCATCAGACACCACAAAGCCTCCGATGCGGAAGGAATACTTAACCGCGGCGATCGTCGGTAGATGTTTGACTCCTCAGCTCTTGGCACTCCTCGATCCATCTGAGCGGCACTTTCTTCCTCAAGAACTTTGTCGAGAGAAATTTGAGATCACGAGAACCCCTCGACAAACCTCCGGTAATATCCGGCCAATCCTAGGAAACTCCAAACCTCTGCTACATTCCTAGGGGCCTCCCAATGCAGCACTGCCTCGACCTTGCGAGAATCTACCTGAATACCCTCACCAGATACGATATGCCCCAGAAACACTACCTCATTCAGCCAAAATTCACACTTAGTGAATTTGGCATACAACTGCCTCTCTCTTATAATCTGCAGTACAGTCCTCAAATGCTCTGCATGGTCCTGTCTGCTCCTCGAATACACTAGAATATCATCGATGAAGACTATCACGAACTGATCCAGGTAGGGCTGAAAGACCTTATTCATCAAGGCCATGAAGGCTGCCGGGGCGTTAGTCAACCCTAACGGCATCACTAAGAACTCGAAATGCCCATACCTGCTCCTAAAGGCACTCTTAGGCACATCGGCCTCTGCAATCCTCAACTGGTAATAACCTGATCGCAAGTCCAACTTGGTAAACACCGAGCTCCTGCGAATCGATCAAATAAATCGTCAATCCTAGACAGTGGATACTTATTCTTCACTGTCACCCGATTCAACTGCCTATAATCAATACACAATCTCAGAGTCCCGTCATTCTTCTTCACAAACAGAATCGAAGCTCCCCATGGCGAAACACTCGATCTAATAAACCCCTTGTCCAAAAGCTCCAGCAACTGAGCCTTAAGCTCCCTCAGTTCCACCGGTGCCATCCTATACGGAGGTATAGATATAGGAGCGGTACCTGAAACGAGGTCAATCTCAAACTATGTCTCCCGATCTGGCGGCAAACCAGGTAACTCCTCGGGAAACACATCCAGAAATTTCCTGATCACGAGAATATCTTGCAACCTCTGCTCAATCCTGGTGTCCACCACATGAGCCAAATACGCCTCACAACCTCCCTGCATCAACCTCAGGGCACTCAGAAAGGAAATCATCCTGGCGGCACTACGACTAACACCTCGAAAAACGACTGGGGTGACCAGAGACTCTAACACCACCTCCTTGGTATAACGGTCCATGAGCGGTCCTATCTGTGACTAACAGTCCATCCCTAAAATCACATCTATCTCCCGCAGAGATAACACTATCAAATCTGCACTCAAAACTGCTCGATCTATCTGAATCGGGCACCCCTTGCAGACCTCACCTAAAACCGTCGTACTACCTAGAGGTGTACTCACCTCTAACCCATACTGCAATCTCTCCCTATCCCCATGCAGTCTACATGCCAAATACAGTGCAATGAATGAATGAGTGGATCCAAGATCCAACAATGCATATGCTTCTAAGCCAGAAATCAGAAGCATACCCGTAACAACATCTGGGGAATCCTGAGCCTCCTGTCGAGTCATGGCATAGACTCTAGCCTGGGACTGCTGCGTGCTACTCAGTCCCTCAGTCCGAACCACGGACCCCTCGGCTCGGCCTCGGCCTCGACCTCGACCTCTCCATCCCGATCCCCCTCCACGGATCTGTTGCACCGTGGTATTGCTGCCAGATCTCCCAGTCATAGTAGACTGAGCTCCCAAAGTCTCGGGGCAATTCCTAACCAAGTGGTCCATCGAGCCACATCTCAGGCAAGCTCCAGACAGCCACCGAAACTCCCCACTATGCCTCCTATCGCAGTGCTCACAAACTGGAGGGATCTTCCCTAAACCTCTAACACCGCCACTGCCACTACCAGTCTGCACAAATCTGTCTCTCTCCCGAAACAGATCGTTTAGCTCCTCCGTGGACTGAAAGGCCCGCCTCGACGCTTCTTGAACCTCTACTAGCCTTTGCTTTGACTATCACTGGGCCTCTTGTCCTGGGCCTGGTCGATCTTAGTGACGACTGCCTCGATGGTCAATCATCACGATCGCCGCCTCATTTCAATAAAAGTGCCCATATCCGATCGGGCCAATCTGGTACGGATCTCCATATTGAGTCCGCCCTCAAACCTCCGACACATGTCGGCCTCAGTAGCAATCAGAACTATGTCATATCCCATTAACTCGTTGAACCGCACCTCATAATCTGCCACTGTCATAGCACCCTGCCTCAACTCAAGGAACTCCTGCATCTTCATCTCTAAGTACACCTTGGGCATATAGTTGTCCCGGAAGGCCCTCAGAAAGTCATCCCAAGTCAGAACACAGGGCCTGGCTCTTTCAGAACCTCGAAGTAAATATGGGATCCCTATCTGACACTATCGATACCGGAACCCCATGCAGTCGCACAATCTCCGCTACATACTTTCTTGGCCAGCTGATCAAGAGTATTATTCTCCCTCACTGGCAAGAAGTGAGCCGATTTGGTCAACCGGTCCACTATGACCCAGATAGCATCAAACTATCTCGGCGTCCTAGGCAATCCCATAATAAAATCCATGGTAATCCGTTCCCATTTCCACTCCGGAATAGGCAACGAATGCAGCTTACCCACTGGGGCCTAGTGCTCAGCCTTAACCTGCTGGCACGTCAAACACCGAGAAACAAACTCTGCCACCTGCCTCTTCATCCCTGGCCAGCAGAAATGCAACTTAAGAGTACGATACATCTTGGTAGTACCAGGATGCATCGCATAGGCAGCCACGTGAGCCTCCTCCAGAATCTCACATCTCAACTCATCTACATCAGGCACACACAGTCTCTGTCCCATCCACAATGTCCCATCTCTCAGCTCAAAATTGGCAATCGAATCAGACCTTACTCTATCCATCAATCTCACCAACACTGGATCCCGATCCTGAACTCTCCTGATCCTGTCTTGTAACATCGGCCTAAGCCTCAAAGTGGCTAACAGAACTCCATCCTTACACAAATGCATCTGCACATTAAAAGCTCTCAACTGAATCAAACTAGGCAGTCTCCCAATCTGAATCTGAGCTGTACTGATATGAGATCTCCTACTCAAAGCGTCGGCCACCACATTGGCCTTCCCTGGATGATACTCAATCGTACAGTCATAATCCTTCAGCAGCTCAATCCATCTCCTCTGCCTCAGATTAAGCTCTCTCTGGCTAAGCAAGTACCTCAAACTCTTATGATAAGTGAAGATCTGGAACGTCTCCCCATACAAATAATGTCTCCAGATCTTCAGAGCAAAAACCACTGTTGCCAACTCCAAATCATGCACTGGATAGTTCACCTCGTGAGACCTCAACTGTCTCGAGGCATAAGCTATCACTCTGTCATGCTGCATCAATACACATCCCAGTCCCTGATGCGAAGCATCACTGGACACCACAAAGCCTCCAAGATGCGGAAGGAATGCTTAACACCGGCGCAGTCGTCAGCCGATGTTTCAGCTCCTCAAAGCTCTTCTGGCACTCCTCAATCCATCTAAACGGCACATTCTTCCTCAGCAACTTTGTCAGAGAGGCTGAGATCAGCGAGAACCCCTCGACAAACCTCCGGTAATATCCGGCCAATCCTAGGAAACTCCAAACCTCTGCTACATTCCTAGGGGCCTCCCAATGCAGCACTGCCTCGACCTTGCGAGAATCTACCTGAATACCCTCACCAGATACGATATGCCCCAGAAACACTACCTCATTCAGCCAAAATTTACACTTAGTGAATTTGGCATACAACTGCCTTATAATCTGCAGTACAGTCCTCAAATGCTCTGCATGGTCCTGTCTGCTCCTCGAATACACTAGAATATCATCGATGAAGACTATCACGAACTGATCCAGGTAGGGCTGAAAGACCTTATTCATCAAGGCCATGAAGGCTGCCGGGGCGTTAGTCAACCCTAACGGCATCACTAAGAACTTGAAATGCCCATACCTGCTCCTAAAGGCACTCTTAGGCACATCGGCCTCTGCAATCCTCAACTGGTAATAACCTGATCGCAAGTCCAACTTGGTAAACACCTGAGCTCCCTGCAACTGATCAAATAAATCGTCAATCCTAGGCAGTGGATACTTATTCTTCACTGTCACCCGATTCAACTGCCTATAATCAATACACAATCTCAGAGTCCCATCATTCTTCTTCACAAACAGAACCGAAGCTCCCCATGGCGAAACACTCGGTCTAATAAACCCCTTGTCCAAAAGCTCCTGCAACTGAGCCTTAAGCTCCCTCAGTTCCACCGGTGCCATCCTATACGGAGGTATAGATATAGGAGCGGTACCTGAAACGAGGTCAATCTCAAACTATGTCTCCCGATCTGGCGGCAAACTCGGTAACTCCTCGAAAAACACATCCAAAAATTCCCTGATCACGGGAATATCTTGCAACCTCTGCTCAATCCTAGTGTCCACCACATGAGCCAAATACGCCTCACAACCTCCCTGCATCAACCTCAGGGCACTCAGAAAGGAAATCATCCTAGCTGGCACTACCTAACTAACACCTCGAAAAACAGCTCTGGGCTGACCAGGAGACTCTAACACCACCTCCTTGGTATAACAGTCCATGACGGTCCTATGCGCAGCCAACCAGTCCATCCCTAAAATCACATCTATCTCCCGCAGAGATAACACTATCAAATCTGCACTTAAAATTGCTCTATCTATCTGAATCGGGCACCCCTTGCAGACCTCACCTAAAATCGTCGTACTACCTAGAGGTGTACTCACCTCTAACCCATACTGCAATCTCTCCCTATCCCCATGCAGTCTACATGCCAAATACAGTGCAATGAATGAATGAGTGGATCCAGGATCCAACAATGCATATGCTTCTAAGCCAGAAATCAGAAGCATACCCGCAACAACATCTGGGGAATCCTGAGTCTCCTGCCGAGTCATGGCATAGACTACAGCACAGGGCCGCTGCGTGCTACTTAGTCCTCGGTCCAACCACGGACCCGCCTTGCCTTGATCGATCATACCTCCTCTCCCATCTCGTTGGAACTCTAGGAGGCAACTCCTCAGAACGAGGCATCGAAGACTCCCTACTAGCTCCTACTGATTCTAGGTCAGCTGGTTGATCCACTTGATCTCCTAGAACAGACGACCTACAACAAATAAGAATTTCAATCAGTTCCTGCTTTTCTCTCTGAAATTCAAGCCTAAAAAGACACTATGCCCAAAAGATGCCAAACCATGCTCTGATACCACCTAATGTAGCGCCCCCTTACCGTAGAGTATACACCGGGACGCCCGTAGGTCGTACCGATGCATATCCTACGATGAGGGTGCACTACGGTTCGATCAATTCTAAAAACCTCATGGCATCAATAAAATAAAGCAGTAATATCGAATTCACTAAATTTTAAAGCCAAAAGATTCTTCTCATTTCATAAAGTCATCCAAATATAGACAAGTCTATCGGTTCCCTACGATCTAAATACAACAATCCAAAAAGAAAACTGATACAAAAGTCTATACTAAGCTATCCCAAAAATCCAATCACCGGTGACCGACACGTGAGCCATCGCCTAACGCCGAACGCTCACGCGGTAGGAGAAGAAACTCTGGAGCTAGGAGTCTACTATCAGTCCTGAAAAACAACGCGCAATTTTGGATGAGTTTGCGAACTCAATGAGAAACCATCCTCGATGGTTCACTCAATTCATGCATTACGCAAATTGCGTACAGTACAATACAGCAACAGTTAAGATATCATATAGCAAATTACAGCACACAGACAATTTGCAATTCAGTTACCACAATTGTATAATGCGATACAAATGTGACTCTTTTCGATTATTTCGATGTTGTGGTCGGGCCGATTCAAGAATGATGATCGATGGACGCGTCAGGGAGTAGGAGAGCCCTCAAGCAGGATACACTAACTCCCCTCGAGCTCAAGGCTCGGTACAGTGACAGTAATTGAGCTTAAAGCTCTTTTCAGTAACAGTAGCGTCTCAGGTCACAACGTCCATTATCTGTTCATGCAATAATGCATGCAATGCATATGTCCGATAGTTCACAGTCATATGGCTATAAGCCCATTCAACACAGTTTCCCCTGATCACGTATCAGTGAAATCTAATTATCAAGTCATGCTTCTCAATCCTAATCAGTCATAGTAGCAAACAGTTCACATAAAGCATTTAGCACATCAGAAATCGAGGAACCAACTAGGTTACTCACCTGTAACTTCCGAGCTACTACCTGGAAGTCCCAGCAATGTCCGTGGAATGACGATCCAACGGTGCCTCTATAACAGTAGAATAGTTTCCCATTACTAGATGCTCAATTTAAAACAATTCAGTGATGCATGTGTCTAATTGAAAATATGTACGATGCATATTCATGATTTTCTGACTCTAAAACCCAATTCTGCAATCTCTTGCCTCATAACCAAAATTCACTATTCACCCGATCAATCTCATCCATTAATTCCATAAGTCTCCAATTTAAACTCCCATTGTCACAATAAGATCCTGAGGTCACAAAAGGAACTATAATCGACTCTCTTTCTATGATTGAGAACTCGCTAATTAAAATTCGAACTCTTATTATTTACCTCACTCGTAGACCTCTTTTTCTAGTTCACAATGAATGCAGAATCACCTCAATTGGAGGTCTATACCATAAAATATGTCCCAAAACCAAATTATTTCACTTCAGATTTTCGTCCCTCGTCGCGACCAAGGATCCCACGTCGCAACGTGGAAAGGGACGCTCGTCGCGACGTAGAAACACGCTCGTCGCGATGAAGATCCACCCGCTCGTCGCGACGTCTTGGTCCGCTCGTCGCGACGTGCACGCACTGACTCGTCGTGACGTGGCCAATTGTAGGCGTCGCGACGTGCGAACGATTTCGTCTTCTCCAAACGATTATTCCGCCATTAATACTCTTTAAACTCAGCATTAAACACCCTAAACTACTCAATCTTTTACCATAAATGTCATAAATGCGTCTAACAACCATAAGAAACAACATTAAAGCCATAAAACTTACCAAATCGAAGATCAATCCGTAAACCCTAAATCTCCCAAAGTCTCTCAACCTCTAACACCAACGATGGTTCTCCATAACCAAGCCAAACATCATCTTCACCAAGCTTTCTAGTAACTCTCCAACCACAATGAAAGGGAAAGTAAGTGAAATCTCCAAGGGAAGAAGATCAACGTCGTCGATGGGAAGAGGAAAGAAGAAAGGAAGTTTGGCTTTTACCAAATTCAAACCCTAAGGCTATATAAAGGGTCGATTTAAATCTCTAGAACATAGTCCTCAAATTCATTAATTTCCAGTCTCTAAATTTCATTGGCTCATGATAAAAATTCCTAAACTCACAAATCAAAAATTTTCCATGCTATTTCCTCATCAATTTCGAAACTAGAATCTAATCCATCAGTCTTTAAGTCAATTTCCCGGTCCGGACTCATAACTCTAAAAATTCCAGGAAAATTCCTATAAATCCTCAAAAATATCAGACACTCGATCCCAAACTCCAATTTGAATTCTCGAATCTCTAAAAGTCAATTCTCACTCCAATTTAACTATACAAACCCAAATATACCATAATTCCCAGTAAATCACAATTAAACCCTATTTATCTTGTAAATTCACCAATCAATTCATGAACACAATTAAATGTCGAAAATGTCATGAATGCATGTACAGTCAATGCATGTGCAATTAATTCATTCCTCTATAATCAGAGGTCAATGAATGCTCAATTAGTGAAAGAAATGCAGTATGATTCTACCCCATCCCAAATTACCAATATGCTTTAACACATCGGTAACGGGATGTTACATAACCGATGCTTGTTTTTCATTAGAGTGAATCAATTCTAGAATATCTTTACTTCTAGAATTAGATGCATTAAATTTCAATTTATGCTGCTTACTTGTAACACAGTGATGTCATTTGGAAACAACTTCTCTACTAGTTAGGGGCAAGGTTATCTATTACTAAGCATCTCTTGACCCCGCGCCTCGATGTGATTTCTACTAAATGTTGTTGTTATTAGTTTTGTTACTTATAAAATAGTGCTCATAAAAGGGTAATGATATCTTTATAAGGCTAGGGAATAGTTTCTACTCAGTAAGAATCTTCAATGCTTGTTCTAACATATGGCTAAGTTTACAGTGCCATTACTTTGTCGCATTTTCTACAAAACTAATTAATGCAACCGATGCATTTATAGCTACAAAGTTATACAAGCTTATAAGATAGACATATTTGCTTCCAAATGTGTCTATCCTATAAGTTTGTATAAATTTGTAGCTATCCTTTCAACCTTAACTACTTCAAGCGCTCCTTAGATCACCTTTATAACTTTATTTTGAATACAGGACTTGCACTAAATTTCATCCTATTGCCTTAAAGATAATAGATTCTTCTTCAAACCCTTCAAATGTCACACATTTTGTATAATACGAACCATATCTTCAATTCGATGGCATCAATCCCAACAATCTCTAAGGCATGATCATTTCCCATGTACATAGATCTTGTAGAGATAGATTTATAAGTGTGAAACTAATCTTTACAAGGAGTCATATGTCATATTGCTCATGAATCCATTATCCAAATATTAGTGAGCTCTAATCTGTCCTTAAACATTGGTACTACTTCACTATATAAGATTTCTCCATGGGCAACACATACCTAAGAAATTGATGCTTTAGACGCCTTCTATCCATGCTCCCTAAACCATCATTTACTTTTAAAAGTGTCATCTCTTGTCGTTGTTGTAACACTTGAGATTTTTCTTTTTTTTGGATTTCAAACTTCCTTATTTGTGACTCCTAGTGGAATCATACTCTATTGACCGTCCTCTCATCATCGATAAGGCTTTTGCTCGATGTGAACTTGCCATATTTTCTTCCTTATTGTTCTATATGCTTTCTTCTTCAAGAATTAAAGCAGTGACATCATCAAATACCAAAGTCTCTGTGAGGAATTTATTGGGTAAATTGATGATGAGTTGCTATATGAATCTGGAATATTTTGAAGTAGTTAGATTTCCATTTGCTATCATCTATGAAACCCACTAACCTAGTACCAATGGCCTCTAAGTAATTATATTTTACTAATACTACCTTCATCTTCAATTTTTATAAAGAGAACTTTATCCCTTTAAACTTTGAAATATCTAATTTGGTCGATATTGCTTCTGTCACAATTTGGCTCTTGTAACACAAGAATTGACTCCCATTCTCTCATGTGAAAAGGGAAATTGTCTTTGGTTACCTTTACTTATTATATAATTAGACTTTAGTACACCAGGAAAGTTCCCAAAAAAATACTAGAGGGGTCAAAAATGATCTCACTTAAAACTCAGTCTCCTTATACAGAGCTTATCCTAGACATGCACATGCACTCAATTATTACATATACCGGTGAAAAATACTCAAAACAACAAAAAGAACTTGAGAATAAAACACCTTTAACTTGCAATAATACCAAAGAAAAACTCATTTTTAATATGGAAGATCGTACTATGCTGCAACCATATAGCATACTTGAACAAACCTTGGCTCTGATACCACTGATAAGAGATGGACTCCACCCAGATAGATTAAGCATACCAATAAAGAAAATTGAGATAAAAAAGGACACATAAAATTTAACGTTGAAAACTCCTTAACAAATATGAAAAAAAAAACTACAAGTAAGAATAGAAAACTTTCCACTATAGGAAACAAAGATCGCAAGCGAATATCTCACAAACTCATACCAAGAATTAATACACAAAGGAGGGAAAGAAATTTTGAGTGAGGAGAACCTCAAGGGGAGGTCTCCTTATATAGCCTTAATTGAGGCCTCCCATCCCATCAACTTTCGATGTGTGAAAAATAAAAGCCAACAGTGTCTGTATTGTTATATCCTGTTTGAGTATTTGAAGGTGTAAAAACTTATTGTATGAGGTTAAATTGCATTTCGTGCCATGTGCTTTACCCAAAATGCCACCACTCATGAGGAAGAGGCTTATTATTATTGTTGGTCACTGTTTCTATTAGTTTTTAAGTTTGGTAGTTATAAGGAAAAGGAGACCCAAACAACACTAGATCAGTTCATGACACCTGGGTCCATTGACTGTGGAAAGGAAGAGGAGGAGGTCTGAAAACAACCTGCTAGAGTATGATCATTAGTGGCTTTGACATTGAGAGTGGGAATGAGAAAGTAGGAATAGTCAGTTTAAGTGATGTATAGTAGTATAGGAGTTGAGCCAATATTTTCAACCTAATTTTATAGGATTAGATTTAAGTTTGTTAAATTTCAAGTTAGGCTCAAACTTGAGTATAATTACTCTCATTCGAATCGATTCAAGCCAGATTGACACTAAAATAATATTATTTTAATTAATTATATTAAAAAGTATTATTTTAGTATTAACTTGAGTTTGATTGATTTTTTATAACTCAGGGTCCGAGTTTGGCCCGACTACTTAAGACCTATGAGCCACCCACTCAGACTCATAGATAGGTAAATCCGGGTCTGATCCTAGACAGTATCAGAGGTACCTGCTCCTGAAAAATGGGCCACTATCAGGGGGATTACATCACCTCAAATAAAGGCTGCTCCTCCCAAGGCTCGAACCCATAACCTTCACATAATCCTCTCCCCCTTTCTACTGCTAGGCTACCCTGTGAGGGGCAATTTGATTGAATTTTGATCCTATTTCGTGTTGTATGCAGAAGATCAAATTGGGCCCGACCTACGTTCCTATTACTAATCCTATATAAGAGTGATAATTGGCTCAAGATGACAAAATAAGTCATAGTTTTGTTATTTACATTGTGATTTCTTCCTTTTTTTATCCTCATTAAATGCAATTCACAGACAATAATAAGGTCTCCAAAGTGGTAACATGGATAATAGTAGGAGCTTATCTAAACTTCATGTGAAATATTAAAGTGAAAAATCACACCTTTAACATATATAAAGAAATCATTTTGAAGATTACATCAATATTTGGTGGACCCAAATTGTGTAGTTATGATATCATATAAGCTAAATTAATGACCTATATACTACAAAATGCTAAAAACTTAACTATTTTAGGATTTAGAGTGCTACAAATATCATTTTGAAAATGTTAAGGTGTAATGTGATACTATAGATAACGGTAGGAATTAACTTAAACCTTTTAGAAAATGTTAGGGGTGAAGATTATTGTTTTACTCTTTTCATCCCTATAGGGTAAGAAAGATAGAATAATTGTTTTTTTCCCTTATTAAATTGATCAACCGAATTGCTTGGCAAACATTGGAAGCAACAACAATATATTTTGCTTCACATGTTGAAAGTACAATAATTGATTGCTTCTTAGATGACCATAAGTAGGTCGTAACCAAAAAGAAAACATTTTAAATACTTCTATGATTGTCAAAATCTCCACCTCAATCGTTATCTAAATATATAACAAGAACACAATTGTCCACAAAAGAATTGAATAAATCAAGATCATAAGTGCTTTTTACTTATCACAGGATATGCTTAGCTACTTGAAAGTGAGAAAAATAATGACTCCATAAATCTGCTAATTAAGCCAACTCTACAAAAAATGTCTAGCCTTGTACAAGTGAGATATCTCAAATTTCACATAATTTGTTTGTTGTTGAATCAATATATGACCATTCTCCTTTCTTTGTCAATTTTGAACCCACCTCCATTGAAATTCTTACATACAATACATTATTAAAATATCATTCAAATTATTGATCTTCATATCTAACAAATGCTCTAAGAAATATTTGTTGAAGTCGTTCTCAAAGAAAGGAGAATCAATATGCCTATTCTAAGCTATTGGAGTTTGTTTTAAGATATAAAAAAAAATCAATTTATATGCTTTATCCTTATTATGTTGTTTTATGAAATTAGGAGGTTGTTTGATGAATACCTCTTCTTCAAGGGGTCATTTAAGAAAGTTAATTTCACATTCATTTGATGAATTTTACAATGATTTTTTTACAACTAAAGGAATTATACTTCTAACAGTTTCTATTTAAGAAATTAAAGAGAATACTTTTTGATTGTCATACCCTAATCTTTGTTCAAATCCTTTTTCCACCCATCTCATTTCACGTCTCTCCACTTTGCCATTTAATTTCACTTTTGTTTTAAAATCTCACTTCAAACAAATAGTGTTATGACCTTCAAGGATATTAGTTAGAACTTATATGTTATTTCTTTCAATTGCTTTAATCTCCTTACGAATAGCCACCACCAATTTAAGATTTTGGGTTGCTTTTTCCAACGTTACAAATTCAAAATTTGTAAAGAAAACAAAGTGTACCAATTCTCCATCATCAAGATTTACCTATAATCTCATAAACATATTTGTTGATGATGTCATCAAGGCCTAGACCCTATAAAAAGAAAATGGAAAAGATGACTCTTGGAGAAAACTTTTGAGGATAAGTATCCTCATTCCATTCCCAACCTTCTTCTTAATCAAAAGTTACATCTTGGCTGAAAATTACTTTCTTTGTGATGGAATTAAACAACGTATATCCTCCACATAAGTAGTTAATAAAGAAAATTTCTTTGCTTAATTGGGTCAAACTTTTTCCTTGTCTTTGTTAGAACATAACCAAACACCTTTAAATACTTCACACTTGGCTTAACATTTCTCCAAACTTTTGCATATTTGGTATTCGAGACTCTCTTTATTAGAGATCAATTTAAAGCATAAATATAACATGAGATAGCTTCATCCCAAAAAGTGCTTGGCCTTCAATGTCTTATTGTGATGTCTATGATTGTTATGTTTTTCCATTTGACAACTCTATTGTGTCATGGAGTGTAAGAAAAAAGTGACTACACAATACATAGTATATCCCATGACCTTTACATAACACTTTAAAGTTATTACAAGTATATTCACCTCTATTATTTGTACATAATTTCCTTATTTTTTAAACATGTATTTAGAACGTCTTAAAACAATCAAAAGTTTTAACACTCTTTATAAAAAATAAACATATATTTTATTAGTAAAGTCATAAGTAAAAGTCAAGAATTATCTTTTATTACCATTAACATGGTACTCATCAAGCTGCATACATTAGAGTAAATAAGCTCAAGTAATTGAGACACTTGTTGATGTTGTTCTTTTATAACTGCATTGAGACATTTATAGACACTACTAAAAATATCAATTTAAAACATACAATTTTTTCTTTTATAACTACATTGAGACATTTATAGACACTACTAAAAATACCAATTTAAAACATACAAATTTTTGTTAAAAGAGTCTCAAGAATAAGTCTTGTTGATTTTTTTTAAAAAAAGAAGAGTTCACTGTCATGAAAAGTCATCATGTATCTCTTTTCTAGCAACTAACCATAATCAACAAATTGTTTTCATTCCTCGCACATAAAAATATATGAAATATATTTTTATCTCCATTCTTCAAGCTAATAAGAATTTGTCCTTTTTTTCTGTCAATAGAATATCGTTATCATCTACAAATTGGAATTTGTTATGGAAAGATTCACCAAGATATACAAATAACTTCCTTTTATCAAACATATAATTGGAACATCCAATATCGAAGAACCTTGTTTAATAGTTTGTTGTTTCACTGCCTATAATGACCATTAAAAGTATGATTGCCAACACTATTAATGTGAGCGAGACCATGGACTATCGAGCATAGCCTGGCAGAGAGCTAGTTATGCCAAAAGGGCCGATGACTAAAGCTAGAGCCAAGAGGCCTAAAGAGGTTCTTTATACGCATGTGGGCTTTTATCTTGAGAGGATGGCGAGCTCCAAGCTTATTGAAGGAAAGTTTAATGGAATTGAGCACAAACTAATCCATTTAACTTAAATCATTGGACCGGATACATTTGGAGTTTGAAGACAAGAAGATTTGGGCTATTTTAACGCTTCATCACTTAAGCCCAAGAGCATATGGATCCAATAGTGGTGCAACACATCAGACCTATTTATTTAGTTTTTGGATTTTGTTTTATTTTGGACTTCTATGTATTTTAGCCCAACCTTTTATTATTTAACCTAGGTATAAATATGTGTCTTTAGGTCAAAATTTTGAAACTTTTTAGATTAGAATTCATGGAGTGTCATCGACTTCAATAGGGAAAAACATTATTCTCTTGTTCTTGTTACCTTTCGAACCATCTTTCACTTATCAATTGCTTTCTCAATTGTGACATGTCGATTGTTCGTTTCTCTGAGTTTTTTTTTATTATCGGGATTGTTTGGAACAAATTTTCAAAAAGTGTCATAGAAATCAAACTTTGCGTATCCTTATTTTTCTTATTTGTTGAATTCGAAATTTTCATCCTTCTTAATTCCTTAAGGTCGAAAATACATTAAAACAAAAGACCAATCAAAAATACCATCAAATTGTCATCAATCCTTCCACAGTGCGCGTTGACCTTTGTCATCATTTTGTGGCACACTGCAAGCTTCTTGAATGCTTCCTTCGTCTCTACATTCATAAAGTAATGACTATATTTATGACAGTTATAGCATGCATCACTGCATACTAATGGTGGTTAGATTTTGATTTTTCTTGGTCATTGTCTGTGCTGTCTTCCATCCCATAATTGTTGTTATAACAGTGATGGATTCTATTATACTAGAAATGACTTCTTTTCTTCGTCCTCTCTTATAAGAGTTGGCATGCTTTTGCTTATCTCTCAACTTTGATCCTCTTTAATGGAGACCTAGGCTTATAAGGCTTGCTTCATTAGTTTCTTAGCTTTTTTCTCATTCATGCATTGTTTTTAAGCTTACAAAATGTCGAATACCTGATCAACATTCATTGAGGATAGATCATAGACTTCCTCAATCACCACCACAATATGTTCAAATTGAATGCACTACTTCTTTGTACTCCTCTCGGTACATTTCCATTTGAAGTCTCACCTTCTTAACTCTATCAGCACATTTGTACGTCATCACTAAGGTATCCCAAGCTTACTTTGACATGGTTGCTTTTACAATCTTCTCAAAAACTTCATCGTCCACTCCTTAATGAATGAAATACACGACTTTATTATCCTTTTTCTTATTCTTAGGATGGGCAACCTTTTGTACATTGCTTACACTATCAATGTAGTCAAGATTAGAACCATCATTCTCTACAATACCTCACAACTCATGGTGTCCAAAAAGCACCCTCATTTGAATAATCCACCAATTGTTAGTTTTTTTCCATCCAAGAAAAGGAATTTAATCTTGGGTTGAGCTATTCATAGATATGGCTCTGATACCAATGATAGTGATAAATAATAATATAAAATGTAACAAAAGTGAAAAGAAAAAGACTGAAGAGGAGTAATAGCACAAGAACAAAGGATTCTTCATTCTGAAAAATTATAAAAAACTTAATGTACCAATTTATAGGCTTGAAAACATAACAGACTTCCTGTTATTCTATGACCATGGTAGAAGAATCCTAACAAACTTCAAATAAACAAACCTAATTAATCCTAACAACTATTAGGATAAACATTATCCTAACAATCATTGACTAGTTTAACAAAAACAAAATGTTGGAGAAGAATCAAGATTAACATCAACAATTGGTGCCTGAGAGTACCTATGGATTACCACTTTGGTCAACGACATGCACAAACATCTATTCCAAGATGAGTTGCCATAGCGAAATAGCATAGTGAAGACTAAGCAATAATTTCTATCATAGGCTACAATGACCCATTACTTCAACAGAAGATCAACCGGCATCCATGGAAAAGCTTCTACAAAATAACAAAATGACCCACTTCTCAAGGCTTTGTTTTGCCTTTTATCTCATGCGCTAAACGCATTTCATAGTGGCACCATTTGGAAAGCCATGGAAGTTTATCAACAATAGACAAATGCAAACAATTTTAACCTTGTTCCTTGAGCCAGGGCACCACAGCTATTTAATGTTATAAGGCTCCATATAAATGGACTGATTGTGACACAAAAGCAATGATTCCAAAATAAGTTCAAAGAATAGTAATGGTGTATGAGCGAATCCAGGTCCATCAAAAGTACATATATTCACTCCAAATACATGTACTAATAGCAAAAGAACTTCCATATGCAGTCCTCAACAAATTCAACATATGCAGCAGAACCAAAGGTCAAAGAGCATAACAATCTATTGCTTCCTCTAGACCAAAAGTTGAACCAGACCCCCAACATATGATTCCGTATGCTGCAAAATCAAGGGCAAAATGCATAACAATCTATCATTTCCAGTAGATCAAAAAAGTGCCGCACATATTATCCAAATATTAGATATTGTGAAAAATAATTGAGCAATAAATCGACAAAAACGAACATCTCCATATCAAATACCAAACGCAATATAGCTCGCATCCCATTTCCATCAATTTCTTGCAAAGAATACCGTAAATTACATTATATCATTCACCATTCAAGCACAAATAGCAGAAGCTAGAGGCAACCTCTCAACTAGTTACAGAGGAATTTGACAACCGAAGGCACTCGATTTGGCACCTCCGAAGACAAATGTCATTCCAGTTGGGGACTTGGTGTTGATTAACACAAACAGTTCTCGCACAAGCATCAGTACAAGCATCAAGCTCAGAAACCCCACAAACAGTGACACAAGTATCAACAACTGGGTCTTTGCATAAAGCCCCTACCTTCTTTAGCATCCTCTTGGAGGTGCACACCCTCTCGCAAACAAAAATCTCGTCGGAACTTTTCTCACGCCCTCTCGCACTCTTTAGCCTCTGCTCTTCTGCCCTCTTCTTTTTCATTCTCAAAGCTTGCCCAGCAATCACTGCAGGTATAGCCGCTCCCAACAACGACCACCATGGGTCCACCATTACTGCATCAAATATGTACACACACCATAGCTCTTCAAATCAGATTATTGACTAGACTAAAAACGTTACAATCAACTAGGATATCTTTTAAGAGACAACAAAACCATTCAAACAATCTCATACATGTTCCACAATTCGGAGTAGAATAAGAAAAAATAAAAGAAATAGTTGAAGGGTTGTATTGAAGAGCGTGATGAGGGTTGAATCTAACCTCAAACCCAACCAATTTGGACAAAACAGGAGTGGAAAGGGTATAGCAGATGAGAAATAGGGTTTAGACAAGGAAAATCAAACCGTGAAGCAGAGGAACAAAAACACACATAGAATAATAATAATAATAAAGAAAAGTAAATTAATACATTGTCAGCCCCGTAAGTAACCAGCCAAGGCCGGCGAAACACTTTTAGAATAGAAAATTTTAAATAATTCGATATCTATAAATTAATATTATCTATAAATTTGTTTAAATAAGATTTAATCTTAAAAGACAAAACACCAATAACAACAACACTTATTATAAATTTTATTAATGCACAAAATTTTTAAAAATCTAATAAATTACAGTTTTGTTTTAACTAATAAAAAATTATTTTCAATAAATTCATAAAAAGAAAACACAACAAATATAATAATAATAATAACAACAATAATAATATTATATAAATTTAGGCCAACTAGATATGATAACGGGCCTTAGCCGAGCCTAGAGGTTACGGGCCTAAGCTTGAGCTTGATCACGTCATTGGTGAGAAAAAAATGATTTATTAAAAACATATGTAATAATAGTTTAAATCGATTAACTTATAATATCAACTATATTCTATCTAATTCCTGTAAAAAATCTAAAATGTGGATCTGTGATTGTGTGAATTTGACAAACAAAGAAGCTATTGAAGTTAAATCTATTGATCATAAGAAATTTATTAAAACTAAGGAATCTCCTGTTCTAAGACTTCCCCTCCTAAGTTTCAACCAACCAATCGGATTGGAGGAAACACAACTATCTTGATTTCTGGCAGAGGTGTCTCTCTGGTCAATGTGAATAAAAAAGAGAGTCGCTCACACTTCCTCCACTTGCAACTGTCCAGAAGTAGGCAGCCCCATAGCCACTTCTCCATCTAAACGTTAAAACCCAGTTCTTGGCTCTCGATTCGGTGAGTGCCCATGAAATTCTTGCTCTATTTGGAATTAACGTCGACGCAAGTCCTGGGATACTTTTCAAGTGATTAGAAAGTGGGATTTTTTAGACATTTTACCCAAGTTTTCGAGATTTTTTTTTTAAGAAAATGTCGGAAATCGTGTCTGTTTATGTTTCCATTCCAGCTTCCTGCTTTTTTAAATGAGCTTGATGTCGAATTTTGTGTGTTATACTTCTTTAAGGGCAACCAAAAGCAAGTTATGGGCTTTGTTGTATACTTTTATTGATTAGTGAAGTTCCGTTCTACTATTCCTGAACTTGCAACATGTTCCAGTTTTCAGTTCGACAATATTGATTCAGTTTATATACAGAGGAGGGAATGTCCTAGCTCTCTTAGTCTTCGGAAGTTAAATATAAGTTGGCTGCGGAAACCCTTTTCCTTGGTAACTTTTTCAAGTGAGATGGTGCATGACAATTACTTGATCACCGCCTAGTTTCATACTAAATGTTAACTTGCCATATTTGGAATTAGTCAAATAGTCAAGGATTCTTATATTCTTATTGCAGCAAAGATCGATTTTATTTTTTAGTTATGTCTGAAAACTTAAATATGTGGAAATGTCACACCCCATACACCTTCCAGGATTTGAAGCTTGGTAAGTGAAGAGTTATCTTACCTCCATGCCATGGCGCATGGGTGCAAAGCTTTTTGTTATCATGTTTGTCACTTCTTGATTGACTGGTAGTGTGATTAATGAGGTGCTGAATTTACTGCTTTTCAAACTAGATTATTAACATCAAAAGGAAGCTGTGGAAGATAGATTTTGTGCAAAGATTGAATGTTCTAATAGTGATCAAGGGCGAGAATGGTTGAATCCAAGCACTGGGGAGGGATACTATTCCTGGGAATGTATTATGGGTCAGGCATTGCGGATCATGGTGGCCTGCTGTGGTATGCGTGGCATTACGTATTGAGTGGTTTTATGTCACATTCATCACAAACTATCTTTTTATTGATATCTTCGAATTCCACAAAGTTAACTTCATTTGAAACGGCCCACAAATATTATTTATGAGTGTTTCTTTTCTGTAGGTTGTTAATGAGAATGCTGTGAGTAGAACCAGTAAACCTGGTACTAAATCAACTGGTGATGTTCTTGCTAGGCTATACGGAAGCTGTCAACAGTTAGTGCTTTCCAATGCTTGAATATTTTGGCTCTTGCTGCATAACCTATCTGGTTAATTTGCCTTGTATTTCTCTTGCAGTTTATATGTAGATCCTACCAAATTGCGATCAGAGTTTGAGAGTGTACTTACTCATAAATATCATGGTTTTTCTGATGCGTGCTTTCGATTGCATATGTTGGTCAAAACATTTTATTTTTTCGACTGCTCTTTGATTTGTTCCTTTGTTCTCATTTCTGTATCTCAAACCTTAGACTCTCAAGGAGAATAATGGTTGTTACCGTGAAATACTACTGAAGTCTCTGCAGCAGGTTCTTTTCTTTCATTTGGCTACTCTCATCTGTTCCATTGCCCACTCTCTGCCAGACTGCTGTCATTAAAATAGAATAAATGGTGGTGTATGCTAGATGTTAATGACTGTTCCACATTGAATTTGATTGTAGGCTCATGCTCATGCAATCGGTAACCTATCCAAGAGGCAGCAATCCAAGACTAAAGGTAAAGCTTTTACCTTTTTTAGGTGGCCATTGTATTCTCTGCTCTGTCCACTAATTATCGTTTAGGAGTGTACTATTTTCCTTCTTTTTGGTTGCTTTCGGAACTGACATGGGGTGGTAGTTTTCATGTGTCAGTTTTGATATGTCAGGGAGGTGCATTGGCCTGAATGCATGAGAGAAGTTATATGTAATGGACAAATTTATTGAAGTTTTGTTTATCATATAATATTATAGAAAGAAGAATATTCTTGTAGTCTTTTTTTGCTTTTCCTCTTATATAAGTTTGTAGATTCACCAACAATGTCATAAAGATATTGTATGTGATGAGCTAATCATGCCGCATATAATCAGACCATAATATTTCTTTTACATGAGCCTGAGTTACTGTTTCATTATATAATTGTTTTCTGAATCTTTTACTTGCTTATGAATATATATTATGCTGTCTATAGAGTTTGATATCTTAGAAAAGATGTAGAAGAGAACTACAGATATTTGTTGCACTAATTGTTGATCTAATTGATGCTTCTATGCATTTAATCCATTCAGGAGCTTTAAGTGAAGCAGTTGATGTGTCTGAAGAAAAGAATGTTCATCGGGTCAATCAGAAGAGAACATCTAGTAATGTATATTTTCTAACAAAACTTTTTTCTCTCTTTTGTTCTTTCATGTCAATTTCCTTGATGTTTACGCTGGCTATTTTATGAAAACTATGGCAAAATATGTGAAAACTGATTGCAGAAAAGCACCAGCCCAGGAAATGCTCTATGCAATGCAAGTGCCAAGGGTGCAAAATCCAAACTCCCTAAACAGATTAGTATGAAAACTTGTAAGCGAAAATGCCCAGGTACTGATGAAGGAGAAAAAACATGACATGTATGCGAGAACTGGTGCCAAAGGAAGAACAACTTCAAACTCCAAAATCTGTGAGCAATATCAGTGTTCTTTGCCCTTTCTAAGAAGTGTTTTATCTTACTTTTCTACAAATTGGCTTATGAATGATGCATTTTTCATAGGGCACAAGTTTACGTGGGGGATCAGAAGAACTGAGTGCAAGAAGAAGGAAAGTGATGCAGACTCTTGGCCTAATTGCTCCTTCTGGATCTCCATTTGGTAAAGATGGATGTTTGTTGTCCGGGTCTCTGTTGTAGGGGTGCGAGTGCTTATTGTAAAATCCATTTTAGGTACAAGCTTTAGCCACTGAGCAATTGCACAATTTTAGAGCTCACTCTGGGTGCGAGGTCATGCATAGTTTAGATTCCTTGCATCTTCTAAATCATTAGGCTTGAGCAAGATTCTGATCTTCCCGACGGAACCTCCTACTGGGCTGTACTGTATTCCGTGCGAGGTGATAAACTGCAAAAATATGACGTGATAATCACCTTGCATGCTTCAGTTTAAGTCTTCAGTGAGGCTTTGATAACATAAAACTTTTGACTTATCTGTCTCCTTTAATAACATGAGCTGACAGAAAATATAGAAAGAAGGTAACAATATCAACACACACACACTCACACACATACACAAAATTTGAGCAAACAGAAAATATAGAAAGAAGGTAAAAATATTATAAAATAACGCACACAGTTGGGCACATGACACACTTAAAACTGAAGCTATAACTCTTGACTTTTCAATCAATTTCTCACCCATACGAGTTTTGCGTTGATTTTCTCTAATTCCGTAAGCAGTTGAAGTTACAGTGAGCTGACTTCTTTCTCCTCGCCTGTTTGATATTGGTCTAGCCTTTGTTATCTACTTTTATGATATTTGAGATTCTATTTAGATTGTAACACCCAAAATTTCAAATCATAAACGACCACTATGAAATTTAAGGCGTATGTAACAAATTTTTACCTTGACTTTGATTTTTAACATCAAACCAAAAATCATTCCTTATTATGCAAGCGCTTGAGGGCTTTAAGTTATGCGGATATCCAGCAAAGTTCTAGTCGTACTTGAACTTTTCTGCAAATAACAATTTTATTTTAGATTACCGGGCAAAAATTATAATCTTCATATCAAGTTGCTCCAATTTCAGATCAAGTGCATTACCATAGTTAAAAAAGCTCATATGGTCATATGCTTTACATTGCGAGAACACCTTATTGTAATCGATTCCCTCATTCTATGAAAATCCATGTGTCATTAGTCCGTGTCCTGAACATAGTTGGCTCAATACCATTTTTCTTTGTTAAATACTTATTTACATCCTACTAACTTTACACCCTTTGGTAAGTGTACAAGTTCTCATGTCTCATTTTTGTACAAAGACTGCATCTTCTCATTTATGGAAATCAACCATTCTAATGCTTCTTTACTAGCCATTGCCTCTCTATAAGTTTTTAGTTCTTTATAATCTATATGCTCATCTATTGCCAAAGCATATTTAACATGATAACAACATCAATATAAGTTAAATTCCCTACATGTTTTCTAATTTCTCTCAATATACTCCTTGTTACTATACTTTATGGTTGTTTATATCCTACTTGGAGTTTTAATTTAAAACTTAACCTTTTGATCAGTAACCTGATCACTTTTACCTACAAGATCATCAAGCTCCACTCTCTGGCTAAACCTAGTAGATTTAACAAAAGTAACATCTTCACAAATAATAGATTTTGAGTTCTATCATTTTCAGTAAAATATATTTTATACCTTTTAACTCTATCAACATACTTTAGAAATATGCACTCATTACCCTAGGCTCTAATTTACCATCACTAACATGAGCATAAGTAAGACAAACAAATATATTGTAAACCATAATAATCAAAGGAAATAATGTAGCATACCTCTTGAAGAGTCAAAATCCATTGCAGTAGATGGAGATCTACTCACTAGATAAGTAGTAGTGTTAGTTGTCTCATCCTAAAATTGTTAAGTCCATCATTTAATCACATGTTATATGATTTTTTGGTTCATCCATTCTATAAATCCATTTTACTGCAGTATATGACATACAACATAATGCTTCACTATACCTTCCTTCCTATATAACTCATCAATTGCTTTATTATAAAATTCTAATCCATTATATGTTCTAAGTGTCTTGACCTATTTTACATATGTTTTCCAATCGTAGCCTTCCATTCCTTAAACTTTCCAAATAATTTGTCCTTTGATTTCAGAAAATACACCTAAGCTTTTCTAAAATAATTATTAATGAATGTCAAAAAGTAAATGCATCCTCTATGGGATTAAACCAAAGTAGGATCCTATAAATCTAAATTAATATAATCAAGAAAGCTAGTGGAAGTGTGCATACTAGAATTGAATTTAACCCTGCCCTATTTGCCAAAAACATAAGACACATAATTTCACCTTTCCAATTACAACTCCATCCAAGAATCTTTTCTTACTCAATATTTAAAGTCCTTACTTACTCATATGGCCTAATATGTGTTACTATAATTTTATAATATCATCATTTTGCCATGAAGATTGAGATACAACCACTGATTTTGTTTTCCCCCCCCTAATCTTCCTTTCCTCACAATTATGACATCTTTTAACACTTTAAGCTACCTATCACCACTATAGAAAACAAAACCACTAATTTTGTTTTCTAGTCCTTTTCAAGTGGTTTTGCACTTTTACTGATTCTTCTTTTTTTGACTTCACTAATTTTCATTGTACACAAAGATATGTTGCTCAATTTTTTTTATATAATTTGAGCATAATAGAAGATTTCTCTCATCAAGACAATTTTAATATTAGTGACTAGATCTTTATTAGAGCCTCCATATACCCACACATTTCGCTATAAGTTGTTGCCTTCTAGTTCACTCGTGTACATACCGTACACCCTGAAGAAACTCTGTTTGCAATTCATCAGTGTTTTATATCGGTCGTTTATTTAATCATAATGTGTCACATTAGTCATTCTTTTTATAGTTGAACTAAACCAGTTTAAATAAGTTTGACTAGTCGGTTTAGTCCAATTTTAATAAATTCTCTTACAATCTAGATTGTTTTTTAAAGTTTTTTTGGCCCTCATGAATTCATTTTTTAGTTCTTTTACTTATGACTTTTTTAATGAGTTTGAGTTAGTTTATGTTGCTCTTTTTTACCACACTTAACTATTTGATTTTATGATCTTGTTTCCGAACCTAAGCTATTTGCTTCTCTAGCATCTTAAGTTTGAGGAGGAATGATAATAATAATAGTTATTGTAATCATTGTAAATATATTTAGGTACTAATTAGAGTCTTTCCTTATTAATTTCTTCCTTGTTTAAGTTTAGGTTCTTCCCCAATTAGGTTATTCTTTATTTAAGTTTCTTCCTAAGTAACCTAATTCTTTTATATATCAATAGGTCCATTCCCTTCATTGTAATACATGTAATACATATATGACAATTTATTCCCTATTAGTTTCTACTTCTTCAATACTCATTTGCTAGGATAAATTCTTCATTTTTTTGGTAAAGCCACATAACATTGTCACTGTACACTCTAAAGAAACTCTGTTCGAACTTCATTAATGTCTTGTATCAGTTGTTTATTTAATCAAAATGTGTCACATTAGTCACTCCTTTTCTAGTTGACCTAGTTGAACTAAACCAGTTTAAATAGATTTGACTAGTCGATTTAGTCTAATTTTAATAAATTCTCTTACAATCCAGACTAATTTTTAAAAAAATTTTTGGCCCTCATGAATTCATTTTTTAGTTCTCTTATTTATGACCCTTCGTAATGAGTTTGAGCAGTTTGTGCTACTCCTTTTGACCATGCTTTATTATTTGATTTTGCTATCTTGTTTCCAAACTCAAGCTATCTACTTTTCTATCACCTTGAGTTTGAGGAGGAATGATAATGATAATATATATTGTAATAATTGTAAATATATTTAGGTACTAATTAGAGTCTTTCCTCATTAATTTCTTCCTTGTTTAAGTTTAGGTTCTTCTTCAATTAGGTTATTCTTTATTTAATTTTCTTCCTAATTAGCCTAATACTTATGTATATAAATAAGTCCATTCCCTTCATTGTAATGCATGTAATACATATATGACATAATTTATTCCCTATTAGTTTCTACTTCTTCAATACTCACTTGCTAGGATAAATTCTTCTTTTTATAGTAAAGCCACATAACATTGTCTTGATGTTTTGTAATCATCTAAAACTTCTCTTGTGCCTCTCTCTTTTTGGAACTTCATGAGAAATTGGTACGGTGATATGGCTCTTATCTTGTAAAGCAAAGGTCTTTGAAAAAACGCGCTCACAACGACTTTATGTATAATATGGAATTCAATCACTTTTGTGGTCTGCTTGGGATAATCACTAATTGTAACATTAAGATTTATTTTCTCTTCAAGAAAATTTGATCTTTCCCAAAACTAATTACAGGACAACATGTTGAGTGAAGTTGTCATTATTCAAATTGCATTCCTTAAAGTCTTTCTAAAAAAGAATATCAATAGAGTTGTCACTATCCACTAATATTCGTTTCACTTCAAAATTTACTGTGTTCGATATGATTAAAGATTAAATGCAACCCAATAATCAACTTAATAGTCTGAATCACATGCCTCCCTAACTACAAAACGATGTGTTTTATGAAAAACTCCTTAAAATAATATCTTTTTAAGTTTAAAAAATGGTATGGCTAAAATGATGTTATTTTGGGCGTTCCAACCAATTTGGAATGTTATCATCCCTAAATATGATGAACATTGCATCTTTGTGAAGGTTATACTAACTTGACACGTCTTTTTCCTCAAATAGGATTTGTTTTTTCGTTCGATGTCTTTTGGCTTGATATTTACTTAAGTCTTTATATGCATACCTTTTTAGTTAAGACATGCTGCAATTACTATTTCCTCCAACAAATTTGTTGATAGCTCTAGTGGATCATCCATTTCTTCTTTTTTGGTTTGGTGTTTTAAACTTATGTTTTGGCAATGTCTAGTCTTGAATGTATGAGTGATGTCATCGAAAGGAAGAAGAGGTGATTTTCATTTTATCAATTGTTAAAATTAAGATGTAAGTTTGTAATTGTTAATTGTTATGTTTATTAATATCAACAAATTATCACTCTATAATGAGCACCAAATAATAAAGATAATTTTTGAGTATTTAAATTCTTCAGGTATAAGTTTAAGTTGGAAAATTTTTTATCGGGTTTGACAGATTATCCTTAAAAATATGTAAAATTAAGGTGTTGCTTTGTTTCAATGTTTAAATAAATGAGAATTGGAAAGAGAAGAGATAATATTTAAGTGACATATTTTGATTTCATAAGATTGTGATATTGTATTATGTAATATTTGAAGATTCCTAACTTATTGAGTTTTTTATATTGAGATTTGGGCTTGGTCTCTCACTCTGGGTATGAGATAGCCTATGGTAATGTCCGAAAGGAGACTAGGAGAGTGGACTGTGTGGGATTGAAAATGAAACTGAACCTTACCAATTCTAAGACGAGTTTAGATTCTTTATCTAATTTTACTTTGTTTAATGCTCAAAACGATGTCATTTTGACTATTCAACATAAGTTTAGAAAGTGTCCAACTATATTCAATGCTCAAAACGACATTATTTTAGCCATTGAATATGAGTTTAGAGGGTATCTAACCCTGTCCAATATTAGGATATTTTGAGCACTGGACATGAGTTTAAAAGGTGCCCAACCTTGTCTAATACCCAAAACAAAATGTTCAAAACAATGTCATTTTACTCATTAAACAGAAGTTTTGAGGGTGTCCAACACTCTCTTGAGCATTAGATAGCATAAAAGTGTACATAGATCGCCACTCTTCTAAGGGTGGAAGTGGAAACATGCCAATTGCATCGAAGAAGTGTCACCTTATGGCCTGTATAGCAGGTATTCCCTGCTGGAGCTTGTCCAAGTCGGGATTAGTATTTCATCTGCCATTACTGTTGCAGACTTCTGTAGTGATGCACACCCTGTCAAAAGCATATGGGATCATTCTGCTTGTCTCAGTTTCACACAGTTAAATGTTAAGCCAATTGGGAGTTGAACATGTAATCATATGCATATTTCATACTGTTACTCGTAAAGAAAAGGAACTGGGAGTTAGTGATTTGATGTATGAACAAAGTTAATAAACTTGGGGCAACGAGTAAGAGGGAAAGTGAACGTCACGCTTACGTAGGGAGTGAACGATAATCAAAATGAGGACGACGAGTGCTTATTATTTTATTCCTTTTTCTCTTACGTAAAAGCTGTAGGCGTCATCGTATGTGATGTGTCTGTGCCTCGAAAATGATCGTGCCACGTTTCCGTCTCTCTGTCAAAGGAGTTCCTCTTAGGCTCACACCCACTTCCGATTTGTTCCCAATTCTTAACAAACATTTCCTAAACCCTAAGAGTTCCCAACTTAGATATAGATAAGTTCTTCTCACTCTACTCTCCACACAACACCAACCCCAGGCTCCAGTTTTCTTCTCCTTCTGGGCCCTTTTTTTTATGAAACATTTTCTTACCTGCTCTCTCAACTGTACATTTTCAACGACTTTTGGGTTTCACCACCTAAAACAATTTCATAATTTGTTCCAGTTTCTACCGTCTGCATAAGGTTTTCGCTTTCGTTCTCTGTTGTCACCCAACAAGCATCTGTTCTCCAAACACACTGTAACCAATATGCTTCCTGGTCAAAGCTATTGCTATGGATTAGAGAACTACTGAAATCAAGTTGGTTGTGTTCAAGAGCCCACGGCCTTGAATGTGATGGATGGTGGAGTAGAACCCTTCCTGAGCTCAACTTCCAAAACTAACAAGAAGTCAATGGACCCAGTGAAGAGTCACAAAGAGGCCAAGACAAGACGCAGGCAACGTATCAATCCTCATCTCTCCACACTCCGCACTCTCCTTCCTAAAACCACTAAGGTTAAAATGTTACACTCAAAACCATTTCTCTACTTTATCCCCTTGATTTGTTAGTCTTGTCAGAATCAAACAAGACTATAGTAATAAAGTTTTGTCATTGTCCAAAAATCAGAAGGACAAGGCCTCGTTGCTGGCTGAGGTGGTGCGTCACGTGGAGGAGCTAAGAAAACAAGCGGATGACATGACGTTTCAGGTCGACGAAGGGATGAATTTCGATCACCGATGGCTATTCCCAGGAGAATCCGACGAGGCGACTCTGAACTACTGTGAAAATGAAGCGAGGATGATACAAGCGACTGTTTGTTACGAGAATAGAATAGGGTTGAACTGGTAGTTGTCGCAAGCAATCCGGTCGATTAAAGGCAAGGTGGTCCAGGCCGAGATGTCTACAGTTAGTGGGTGAACCAAGAGTGTGGTGTTGATAGTGTGGGCTAATGGAAGTGGTGGGGACGAGGATGTGATCTTAGGTGGGCTTTGAAGGGTGTTGTAGAGGGCCAGTTCTCTGGGTTTGGGTTGGGTCAGGCAGTTTATGGTAGCAAGCGGGCTAGGGTTATGGGTTTTATAAGTGGTTAGAAAGACATGTAGAATGAGCAAGAGCTATCATGTGGTAATTCGTACCCGTAGAGAGAGAAAAGGAATGCTAAAATTTGCAGTAAGCCTTTATTATAGGATGACATGAAGCGATTATATGTTTATTACCAAAACAAAATTGAAAATTAATTGTCTTTTCTGCCGAGTTGAATAATGTAACATCAAAACGGAACAGTGATACTATAAAAGATAACATTACCAAACACATGTTCCAATTAGATAAATATGCTTGATGTGTTCTGATCTCACTAGAGGTTCAAAAATTACCTTTGGACAACCTTTCACAATCCAAAAGGACCCGTTAAAGTGCTGAGTCATTTGCATATTATGATATTGATTGGTTAACTCATAAACTAACTCGTTTTCTAAATTGTAACCAATATGTTTTAAACCTTCAAAAAGCCTTCTTCTACTTAGTGAACTCTCCATCTTCAGTCATATTTCAATCTCTTCATTTATGCCAATCCTTGCTAGTCGATTTCTATTTTAATTGGTTTTCTTCAATGCTTTCAATTATATTTTAATCTCTTTTATGTTTGTGCTTTATATATTATTGTGATAACTGTACCATCTCAATCTCAAATTTAGGCAGATACTTAATAGTTATGTGGAGTGAGTGATGGATCAGAGAGGAAAGCTCACAACTTTTTGAAGTATATAATTGTTGGGTCTGTCACTACCTTTGTCTTATTAGTTCTGTAACATTGTGTTTTTTTTTTTCACTTTCAATGAGTGGGTCTCTTTGCTTTATAAATTGTTCAATGCTGAATTTGTATTCGTAAATGTACAATTTGATGTTTTTACTTTTATAATTTTTTTAGGAGTAAACTAATTTGAGTAGATTAGTTGTTGTAATGATTTTTTTCTCTTAAATTGGGATTACTTTTGCCATTGTAATCAAAGTATTAGAGAGTAATTATCGTTGCATTTCATCAAATGATTATTAGTGTTTGGTTTAATCATAGGTTTGATCTTGAATTATCTTTTGGTTTTATTTGGTTTTAAAAGGTGGTGATTGAGTTATTTACTTTTATAGGAAGTAAGATTCTTACTAGATAAATTATTTATGCTGAATCATTAGAGATTTATTAGCCAAAATTATAGTTTAGGCATAATAACATTAAATAGATCTAACTTGTTAAATATTATTATTTTATTAACTGAACATATTTATAAGTCCTGCTAGATTTAGATACAAGTTCTGAAAAACAATTCTCAAAGGTATGGCATATGATTGAATTAGATGGCATTAGAGATGCGACATCATGTCCTTATGAGACGTATTTTGCTTAATTTATATTGTTAGAAAGAAGGAAATAGTCAATTGTAATAACTTGTTTAGTTTCCTCTAAGAAGTAAAAGAAAATATTTCTACTATTGAAATTATATCTTATACCCAATTAAATAATGTGCTCTTTCACACTTTTAATTTGTAGAATGCTAACTTTGAGCTAACGATAAGTTAGTGCAAGACTTAAATTTATACAAGTAAAACATTAATTGCATGATCTTGAACATGTAATTCCTATAATATAAAACATGTAATACGTTTAATAAAATCAACATATAGCAAATCTTTTAAATTAATTGATTTTGTCCCTTGACCCTTTTTACTTAGAGGTGCCTTTGGATGGATTGTTTTATGTATGATAATTGTAAAGCCTAAAGAGTAAGGAAATGTCAAGTTTATTTAACTATTTAATTATTAATTAGGCTTAAATAAATAATTTGTCACTTGATATTAATCACTATGCTAATATTCACCCACTTAACCTAATCATAAGATAATTATAAAATTAAATAGTATACTTTTAAGTGGATAAAAATAAAATTTAAAAGTTCAATATAAATAACTTTATATGATAAATTAATAAGTATGAGTTATAGTGGTTTTATGTTACTTATGCAACGTACTTCCTTTCATATCTTAAAATATTTGCTACTCACCATACTAGATTTGTAACGAATAGTAAAACCAATTCCATCATGGTCTAAAATTATGTTTTATAGACTTTGTTGTTAAAATATCAAAACATAAATATGTACACTATTATAACATAGCAAATTATTAATGCAAAATTAGAAATATATCAATTAGCTCAAAGTGCTAACATCATCATAAACAAATATCATTCGATGGTACAACCAAGACCCATTATATATATATTCCTTAAATGTTTTTAGTTATAAACCCTTAACTATTTGATTTACTATCATCAAATTAGTACTAATATGCTCAATAAACACTATTTATTTTGAACTTCCTCCTTAATAGTAAAATAATATATATAGGTTTGACATTTTTGAATATTTGTCATTATTGGAGAAAAACTTATTATGAAATTATCGAATAAATTTTAGTGGATAAGTAATATTGTCAACAACCTCGAGGATTAAAGCAAAATTCCATAACCTAGTGCATGAATTATGGCTTCAAAATACACCACAAACTCTACTTTCATAATAGGTAAAACAATGATAAACTGTCTAGTGCTCTTCCATATTATCACTCCAATTTTTTAAAAGAAACAGATAACTAAATATAGATTTTCTTTTTGCTAAAAAGAAAATCTAACAAAATCTACATCTGTGTATCTAATCACTTTTAGATGATCATACTTTGAATACATAAGTGTGTGGTTCCTCATGCAGAAATTTGCTACCTACGAAGTGACCATTGAATAGAGGCCTAAGCTAAGGACTGATACAACCTCTTTCGATAAGTCGTCAGTAGTTCCTTACAGGTATCTTAACACTGTCCTTGTATATTTATAATGAAGAATCATAAGGTTGCTTTTATATCTACCCAACATTTCGATTGCAAAATTGATATTCAATCTTGTACAAGTTTGTAGATATATTAAACTGCCTATAACTAAAACATAATGAATTGATTCTATGTCTTTTCATTCTACATTATTTTTGGATACTGCATAGAACTAAAATTTTCTCTTTTTAATAAGAACAATTCATTTTAACACTTAAATCTCTTTTAAAAATTTTGGAATAACCTTTCTAAAACAATTCCAATAATCCTTATGATTTATCATAGAAAATTGCAATTTCTACCACAAAGATGTCTCTTCCATATCTTTCATTTTGAAACCCTTAAAAGAAAGACTTTTGTCTTATGTAACATGCACAAATCATTAGTAATAAGTAAAATATAATTAACATATAGAACTAAGAAAATAATCGTACTCTTATTGATCCTTCGGCATATACATTGATCAATAGTATTTTCTTACAAACTAAGAGACATTATAGTATAAGATGCCATTATTGAGAAGCTTCTTTAAGTTTATATATTGATTTCTTGAGTTTACACATCATTTAACTTTTGTTTAAGAAACCTTCAAGATTGTCTATAAATAATTCCTCTGCAAGATTCTCATCAAGAAATGTTGTTTTCACATCCATTTAATGTAACTTCAAATCATATTAAGCCACCAATTTCATTATAATCCTTAATGTGTCTTTCTTTGAAACAAGTGAAAATGTCTCTTTATAATTGACACGTCCCTTTTTGGTCTAACCCTAGGTAATAAGTTTGATCGTACATTGTTCAACATTACCATTGGAGTCACGATTAGTATAGAAACCTATTTACACCTAACTCACTTAAAACCTTTTGAAAATTTAACAAGATCCCAAACTTTATTATCTTTTATAAATTTTAATTCATCTTTCATGGAATCAATCAATTTTTTAAACTCTGCGTATTCTACTACTTGTGAAAATGAAACTAAATCCTTATTAATTCCAATATCAACATTTGAGTCATGTAAACAAATCACATTATCATTTGAAATGATTGACTTTCTTTCTCTTTGAGATCTTCTCAAATGTATTATTTCTCATGGTTCATGTATAACAAGTAATTGTGAGTTATTACCTTATAGGTGTGTCCTTTTATTCAAATATTATTCAATTGTATCTACATTTTCATCAATTACTAGAACAACACTTGGAGTGATATATGCTTCCTTACTCAAATTTTGTTCAATATTATCTATATATTCATTAATTAGTTTAACAATATTTGGGAAAAAAAATGGATCAAGAAGCCTTTATGGATAAAGAAACACTTACTCTTTCTATATATCCATATTTTGTCATTCATTACTGCACTAACTTCACCATTCTTCATGAATTTAGCATTTCAATTTCCCATGATTTTAGAACTATATTTTGCATGATAAAACCTAAATCCTTTATATTTCTCTAGGTAAAACTTATTAAGTAACCATTAATCTTTCGAGAATCTAATTTCTTTTCATGAGAATTATTGATCCTTGACTTTATTAGGCAACCCAAATATGCAAAGGTCTCAAACTACATCTTCTTCTAGTTCATAGTTTTAAAGGGGTTTTTGGAACTAGCTTACCAGGGACTATGTTCAATAAATATATAACAGTTTTAAGGGCACACTTCCATAAAGATATAGGTAATTATGAGGAGTTACACATTATACTTCTAACCATATCTATCAATGTTCTATCATAATTTTTTTCCACATTATTTCTTTAAGGTGTGCCTAGCATATTTATATTATACACATGCGCCATATCTTTCAAGGAACTTTGCCAATGAACATGTAAAATCTCCTAACTCATTATATTTCACATAGCATTCATCTCCTCTATCGGATCTTATAATTTTTCACATTTTGTTTAATTGTCTTTCAACATCAATTATGTATACCTAAAGGGTATTCCACTGCATGAAATTTTTCTTAAGAAAATAAATATAACCATATTATAAGAAGTCTTTGATAAAAGTAATGAAACATTTTTATCAAAAGACAGAGCTTTAAAAGGTTTGCAAGCATTAGTGTGTATAATCTCAAGAAGCCGAATATTTTTTGTGGCTCCTTTATTATTATATTTAGTTTGCTTTCCTTTAATACAATTCACATGTACTCTTAGACCAATAAAATATAGATTTAGAAGAATCTCATTTTTACTAATCTTTTCAATCTTTCTTTGAAAATATGAGCTAAATGCCTATGTCACATGTAAGAATATTTTTATTTAGTGCATTATGTTTGATTATATGATTACCATGAATAATAAGTGAAAATTCAAAAAATTATTATTATATTTTGATAGGTCAATATTTTATATGTTTTTTGGGGTTAATTTACTTGGTTTTTGCATCTTTATAATGTGTTTTATATGAATTTGATTATAATTTTCTATGTTTAGTTCATTGTCTTGTAGTTAGTGAATTTGAGAAGATAACACCAGATGTAGTGCAAATTTCTTCATAGTTTCCTGATCAATGATATTTTAAAATCATTTAGAAGATAGATTGATGGTCAATAATGATATTTTAGATTCATTTAGAAGATAGAATGATGGTCAATAACTTTACAGAAGAGTTTAGGAGCTAATTCTAACTCAAACATGTGAAAAGTGGAGAAATTAGTGGAGCAAAACATAATAAATGTCAAACTTATTGAGATAATAGGTGCCTATCTTTCGTGAAGGTATGAGAAACTAATAAGCATAATAAGATCGATATCAAAGTTGATCATAAACTAGCATCAGATTCATCTAACGTTTAAGAAAAGAAATAATATAAAACTGACAGTAATTGCATCTCGGTGTCAGGTGTTGGTTACACCTTGACTTACAAAGATTAAACATTCTAGAACAAGAACAATAAACAAAGATAACCAGATCATTTACCAAAAGAGAAAGTCCTAAAAGGTTTGCAACTAATCTTAAGAAGCCAAATGCTTCTTGTGCTTCCTTTCTTATTATATTTGATTTGATTTGCTTTCTTTTAATGCAAGCCAAACATATACTTTGATCAATAAAATCTAGATTTATAAGAATCTTAAAATTTTCATCATTTCTTTGGATACATAACCCAAACATCTATGCTATAAGTAAGTAAAATTTTCATTTAAAGCATTATGTTTGATTCCAACATTTCTACAAATAATTTTTTAACAAATTTATTATTAGGTTTTATAAGTCAAAATTTTACATATTATTTAAGGTTAATTTACTTACTATTTGGCATCTTTATATTGTGTTTTATATGAATTGATTATGTTTTTCTATGTTTAGTTTATTGTTTTATAATTGATGAATTTGAGAAGATAACATAAGATATAATACAAATTTCTCCTAACATTTTGATCAATCATATTTTAGAGTCATTTGAAAGATAAAAAAAATTAAAAAAACTTTAAAAAGGATTTTAGGAACTAATTCCAAATTAAAGATGTCAAAAAGTGGAGAAATTAGGAGAGAAAAGCACAAAAATGTTAAACTTATTGAGATAATAGGCATATATTCTTCGTGAAGGTTTGATAAACTAAGAAGTATATAAGATCAACACCGAAGTTCATCCTAGACCAATGTTAGAGGCTCATCTTAAATTTAAAAAGAGAAACACTACAAAACTGGCAATAATTACAACTTGTTGTCAGGCATTGGTTACAGCTTGACTTGCAAATTTTAAATATTCTAAAACACGAATAACAAGTAAACATAGCCATATTGTGAGATATCTTTGATAAAAGTAACGAATTTTTTTTAACCAAAAGATGGAGCTTAAATGGTTTATAAACAACAATATGTATAATCTTAAGAAGCTAACTACTTCTTTTGGCTCCTTTATTATTATATTTAGTTTCCTTTACTTTAATGCATTCTACATATATACTTACATAAAATCTAAATTTGGAAGAATCTCATTCTTTACTAATCTTTACAGCCTTTCTTTGGATATAAGACCTAAACATCTATGCCACAAGTAAGCATATTTTCAGCTAATGTATTAAGTTTGATTCTAATTACCTTGAACAATAAGAATTTTTTAATTTTTAATTTTAGGTTTTGATATGTCAATAGTTTACATGTTATGTGGGTTAATTTACTTGCTATTTGACATCTTTGTAATGTGTTCTGTATTAATTTCTTTTAATGTTTAGTTCAGTGTCTTACAGTTGATAAATTTGAGGAGATAACACGAGATACAATGCAAATTTTCAACAGTTTTCTGATGATGATATTTTAGAGTTATTAAAAAAAAGATTGAAAAACAACTTTATAAAAGACCTTAGAAGCTAATTCTAAGTCAAAGATGTTAAAAAGTAGAGAAATTAGTGGAGCAAAACATAATAAACGTCAAAGTTATTAAGATTACATACTTGTCTTTCCTGAAGGTCTGAGAAATTGAGAAGAATAATAAGACCGTTATTGGAGTTAATCACAGACCAGCATTGGACTCATCTTGAATTTAAGGAGACAAATAATACAAAATTGGCATTGATTACATTTTGGTGTCAGTCAATATTTACAATTTGACTTATAAAAACTAAACATTCTAGAACAAGAACATTACCGATATTAGAGCTAGTATGACATTGGTTCTCATGCATAATTTATGACGACGTATAATTTTTCAAGTTTAAGTCATCTAGAATTCTATTTTTATAAGCCTAACTATAAATACTTGTATTAGAATATCCTAAGGGAGTTCTCATATGTTTTAGCATCTTTTCAAAGACCTAGCTTTTTCTTTGGAGGAAGATTTGGAACAAAGATTGGAGGAGCTTTTGATGCCTTCTCTTATTCTTTTCTTTTACATTTTTCTTCTGTGTAAAGATCTATTTTTAATGCTTAATTTTCATTATGTTTAATTGCTAGAAACCTTAGTTAGATTAGGTATGTAACTTATAAAGATTTTTATTAATCTAACTAAGGTTTTTATTAATTTTTCTTTGTTACTTTGTTTGCTTTGTTTTCTTTAGTTTAGTAATTAAATCCTCCTAAATCAACTCTCTAGTTTTATTTAGTTAGTTTGTTTTAACTAAGATTAATAAAATTAGTCGCTAGCATTTTATGAGATTGATACTTTAGAATCACTCTAGATTTAGTACGTGATCTATGCTGACTCCGTACACTTACAAGTATAAAGTAGATTAAGTTTTTAGCATTGTTGTCGGGAAACTGATTTTACTATTTTTATTAATTTTAGTTTTTTATTTTATTTTTAATTTCTTTCCTTTGATTCTAGTAATTGACATGAGGTAGGAGATCAAAGAGTGGCGCAGCTTTGACCCTCTACTTCAATTTGATCCTTAAATCGAACGAACTTGATAAAAGAATAAAGTGATAAGAAGAGAAGAGGTGGTTGCGCCTCATGAAGATAATCTAGTTGTGGTTATAGAGCAACAACCACAAAGGATGCACATGAGGGACATCTAATTGCTAGTGATTAGGTCATGTCACTCGTGCACTATAATGAGTCAAAGGACAAGGAAATACAAGCTTAAGCAAATACATCTACACTTTCTCCTGAACTATCACTTGATGAAGACATCATCATTTTCATCAAGGAGTTTTATTTAGTGATCCAAACCTTTCCACTTAATGGCCTCAAGAAAAATGAGCTAATGATAAGGTGCTTTCAGTACTATATGAGAGATTGAGCAACAACAAGACTAATCTCAATTAGAGTTGGCAATCCAATATGTAGAACTCGCTGCGAGCTGAACTTCCAATCATTATACAAGCACTAACTTTCCTCACTGAAACTTGTAAAGCCATCAGCATACATTCATGTGTTGGAAAAATCAAAGAATATTAGGTCCGTTCTGGCCAGATTCATCTAGCAATCCATAGTTGTATAGTTTGAAGGGTCGTATAAAAGGGCAATGTTCTATCATTGGTTTCATGTTGAATCGTCGTCGTTGCAAGATGTTCTGTAGTCGTTATCTGCCTATCATGCACGAAACTATAAAGCTAAGCTACTGAAATTTTAGAGAGATGAATTTGGAGTGAGAAAGTATTCTGAAATAGGGGTAAACTGAGTTTATGATTTTTCAAAAGCTCAACAACAGGTTGAGGCTTCTTCTGATTTTATTGATATTGAAAAACAATGTGTATTTACAACTGAGATCGAATGCGTATTTATAACATTTCAATCCTAACTGTTTTCTAACTGTTCTTGATTTCTTGATTTCTTGCTTCTTTTATTCTTTACGTCGTCTTTTCTTCGTATGTCACTGCATGGCTGTGTAAGAACATTGCTCTTGTCGGAATTTCTGAGACACAATTCTACATGTTCATTATTGGTCCATACGATATGATTCATAGAAACGTAGTCTTTTAGCGTTACTTACATTAACAGAGTATTTTATTTATTTATTTTGGCTCATACATTGAAGGAATCTGAAAATAGTGAATAATTATTGGCATAGACATTCAGAAAACTGACAGATGCCCGGAAAGAATACTTAGAAGCTATCTAGCTGTGTTCGAGTGTCGGACACCCACTAACACGAGGTACACACGTGTTCGACACATGTCCGTACGTGTTGGAATTAAAAAATAATTTTTTTAGCTCTGATACGACTTGGACACGTCTGGAAACTGCTCGGATATGACTTAATGAAATATATGATTCATATTTTTGAAAAGAGATTATAAAGTACCAAATATGCATGAACTATTAAGATGTTAAAGTTTTGAAATACATCAATCAATATATATCATATTATAAATTTTGAATTTTTTTCTTTATATATATATATATATGATGTGTGTTCGTGTCCACCTTAAAAGTTGGCGTGTCCTCATATCCGTATCTATATCGTGTAATATATCTATGTCCGTGTCCATATTTATACTTCTTAGTGTAGAAGTATATTTTTAAACATAATCAACAATTTAGATTTTGAAGTCTCGTCTGAACAACCTTCGATCTGTAATATCGCACTTGGCTACTGGACATTCCCCTCAACACTTGTCTTTCACCTACAGAAATATTAAAAAGAAAAGGTTAAATGTCAGGTCGAATGGGAGCCATATACGGCTCTTCTGTTACAGTTGCTGATGCTTATACATCTGTCATTTTTTGTGGGGTGCATCCATTTCTGAGGCTACCAAAACTCATCAACTTTTTAAACTTTTATGTTGATGTGACTACAAGAGTCCCAGTTCAGGTTCCTGGAATATTAACCTACAGTTATGCATTATGACAAGTAGCTAGGAATCTTTGTCTGTTTGTTTTTCTGGTACTATTGTTTTTCCCTTGATTCTTTCTCCCACTTGACATCAAGTGCCTTTGACGATCATGTCTGTAAGTTGTAAAGGCAAGGAAACAAGAATTAACCAGTTTTCAAAACATAAAATATTTTTGTCTTCCTGGACATCAATCTTGGTTGACCTTGGTCAAATAATTTAATCGCTATAGGCCTTCTAATCTTTATGTTCTACAAGTAATGGACTCGCTTCGTTGTGAGCTTTGGTTGCTGATCTTTTTTATCTCTAGTGATTAGTGCAACAGAGAAAGAAACGTGTATATTAAGTAATGCTGAGAAGAAGAATAAGATAAAGACAAAAAGAAAAAGAAAAAGAAAAAAGCGAGAATTGAGTAAGATATAAAGCTCAAAGCTCCCCAACAAAAGCTTTATTTTATTCTTTCTTTTTTATCTGTCTATTTTTATTATCTCTCTTTTGACGCAGTTTTTACTTCACCATTAACTCGATTGAATAGTCTAAGTCATCTTGAATTTGATTTTTCATCACTTTTCTTATGTGAGTTCTTTGTTTGTGCCCGTTTTGTAATTGTTGGATCGAAATTCAACACAAACGAGTGTGATGTGCTTGTAATTTCAAAATCCTTTTTGTCACTTCCTATGCTCTTTTATCTCTGTCACTTAAGTGTAAATTGCTTAATTGATATTTAATAATTGGTTTTACTATAGTTTTTGGTGCATTTTTAAACAAATTATGGCAATCATAGTATATATTTAGCAAGTTTCATCAGTTTAGTAAATAATTATCATTTAATTGTAAATAGCTAATTTCCATGGATAATTTGAATGGTTGTTGTTTGTTATTGATTTAAAATAAACTTTGCTTTATTAATACTTTAAGATGATTTTTCCCTTCTCTACTTATAAAAAATGAATTAGGCAAGTCTGGAAATGACCTGCTATGTTGGGTGACAAGCATCAGTCTTTGTGTTTGATACTGGTGAACATACATCACTAAACAAATGATATGCATTGATATTTTAGCTTTGTATTTGACATATTGGACTATAATCTACTTATCTTTAGATCTTAAACAATTATTCCTCTTAAAAAGTAAGGAGGTTTAGAGAGGAGAGAATTGTTTAGAAGAAGATGTTGTATTTCACTTGAATAAATTTAGTTCAAGTACAAAGAGATATTTATAGGTGCAAAACGACTCTTCATTTCTAATTACATGAACCCAGTAATGAACTTAAATAAATAAACCATACATGAACTCAAAACTATACATGAAGTAATATTTAATTTTGTAACTAATACATGAAAATAATTAAACTCATAGCAATGAACTTAAACATCCATGTATCTAGCCTTTAAACATTCATATATCTAGATCAACTTTCAAATTACTCTTCAACATTCTCCTTTAATTTGAAATTTTCTTTCGTACTCCAAGTCTTGCCCTCAAATGTTGAAAAACTTCAAATTTGAGTGATTTCGTAAAAATATCCGCAACTTGATCATTAGACCTTACATCTTGAGCTCAACTTCATTCTTTTGCTTGTAGCCTTGCGCAACGAGCCTTGCTTTATATTTCTCTATATCTCCATTGGCATTCTTTTTTATTTTGTAGACCCATTTGACTCCAATAGCTTCATAGCCTTTAGGAAGAGTCGAAAGTATTGTTTTTCTCTACTACCTTGATCTCCTCCTCCATGGCTTGCTTCCATCTTTTGTCCTTCACAACCTCCCTAAAATTTAAAGGTTCGCTGTCTATAAGAAGATAAAAGAAATTACTTACATCATTGATTTCTTTTGTTTGTTCATAAATATCATAAAAAATCCTTATTTTTTGTGCTCCATTACTTAAACTTTCTCTATACATGGGCGAAGAAGAATGAGGTGTATTTGGAGAAGTAGGTGGAGTTGTCTTGAATATTTGTTTTGGTTTCTTGCTTTTCATCTTCAAAGTATGGGAAAAAATATAAGTGCTTTCTTTTTGTGTCTCCCAACCTGATATTGCTTCTTCATCAAATTCGACATCTCTGCTCACAACAATACTTCCATTGCTTGGATTGTGTATAAATGGTAGCATTTAGAATTTTGTCATAGCCAATGAATATATGCTTAGCACTTCGATCATCGAGCTTGGATCTTTCTTGTTGCGACACATGAGCATATGCTATGCTTCCAAAAACTCTTAGATGAGCAACATTAAGCTTCATCCCATTCCATGCTTGTTGCGGAGTTTGATCTTTAACATTTCTCATTGGAGACCGATTTAACAAATAAACTACACAAGAAATAGCTTCGACCCAAAATTCTTTAGGCACGTTTTTGGCCTTCAACATACATCGAACCATGTTAATAATTGTTATATTCTTCTTTTCAACTACTCCATTTTATTGGGGCGATCGTAGGACTGTTAACGAACGACAGATTCCATGTATTTTATAGAAATCAAGGAACTCCTTAGATGTCAACTCGTCTCCTCTATCGAACCTTAGAGTTTTAATTGTGTAGCCTCACAAGTGCCTTGAACCTCTTAAATGCTTCAAATACTTTTGATTTCCGCTTTAAGAAATAAACCAATGTTTTTCTACTATAATCTTCAATGAAAAGTAAGAAGTATCTTTTACCCATTGATAATGGCTTGATTGGTCCACACACGTCAGTATGAATAAGTTGAAGTGGTGCAATTGCTCTTGTCAACGCTTCTTTTGGAAAACTCCTTCTTGAATGCTTGTCAAGTAAACATGCTTCATATAAATGATGTGGGTGGTTGACGGAAGGCATTCCTTTCACCATGTATTTATCTCCCAACATATTGAGTGTGCCAAAATTCAAGTGTCTGAATCTCATATGCTAACGCCATGCTTCATTTTTCACATCCACCTTTAAACATTTTGCTTTGATTATCTTGATACTCAACATAAGCATTCTATTCTTCGACATAAACACCTTAGCAATCAAGTGAGCGTGTTGATCTCTAAGCCAAAGACAACAATCTTTCATGTGGATGTCATATCTTTTTTCAAAAAGTTGCCCCAAACTTAAAATATTACTTTTTAATTTAGGCATATAATAGACATCATTAATAAGTTTATAGCTTCTATCTCTTTAAGAAATTAGAATGGTACCTTTTCCATGAATTTGAATCTTTGGCAAATCTCCAAAAGAAACGTTGCCTTCTACCTTTTTGTCAAGTTCCACAAATTTGCCTTTATCTCCACACATGTGATTGCTTGCTCCATTATCTAAGAACCATGTACTTTCATCCTTACTTGTATCATCTTGACTTGCTCCTCAACTTAATTAAACGTAGCATAAAATTCCCAAGAAAAATATCCAAATTTATGACAATTGTAGCATTCAATATTAGACTTATTATACCTCCTCTCATTTTTTCTAAAATTGTAACCTCCTCTTCCTCTTCCTCTTTACTTTCCTTGGCCTTTGTATGGTTGATTGTTTCCATTATTGCTAGCATTGTTATAATATCCTTTACTTCTTCCTTCATAACTTTGTCGTCGGCCTTGACCACAACCATATCCTCGACCACGTCCTTATCCTCTACCTCTTTGATGGCTTTCTCTTAACACAACCCTTGCTTTAAATGCTTGCTCCAAAGGTTCTTCTTGCCTCTTCTTAATGTCTTCGTGAGCTTGTAAACATCCCTCTAGTTGTTCAAGTGTCAAAGAGTCAAGATTTTTTGACTCCTCAATGACGCAAACCACAAAATCAGACTTTGGTTTCAAGGAATGAAGAATATTCTCTTGAACATCTTCAACTTGATCTCCATATCTCTTCATTTGATTTACAATGGCCTTAACTTGTGAGTAATAATTCGAGATTGATTCAGATTGCTTCATGCACAAAGATTCAAAATGCAATTATTGCAGTCGAATCTTTTTCACCTTATCAATTCTTTGAAAGGAACTTTGCAAAATCTCTTGTGTTTCCTTTGAAGTGATTGTATCGACAACCTTCTTAAACATTATAATCTAGACATTGATGGATAAGAGTAAGGGCATGTTGATCCTTCTTCTTAATCTTTTCCAGAACGTCCTTCTCATTTTGAGACGAATCGACTTCACTTTAAGGTTGCTTAAAACCCTTCTCCACAATCTCCCAAGCATCTTTTGAGCCAAGCACAACTTTCATACAAAGAAACCATGTTCCATAATTTTCTTTTGTGAGGCGAGGGAATTGAAATGAGTTTACTCCACCATTGTTTTCCATTTCTCAAAGAACTTGGCTTTGATACCACTTTTTTAAGAAGTGAAGAGGTTTAGAGAGGAGAGAATTGTTTAGAAGAAGAGGTTGCATTTCACTTGAATTATTTTAGTTCAAGTACAAAGAGGTATTTATAGGTACAAAAATGACTCTTCATATCTAAGTCAAATAAATAAACCATATATGAATTTAAAACCATACATGGACCAATATTTAATTATGTAACTAATACATGAACATAATTAAAATCCTAACAATGAACTTAAACATCTATATATCTAGACTTTAAACATTCAAGTATCTAGATCAACTTTCAAATTACTCTTCAACAATTCCAATATTAAACTAAAATTCATTTGTTATGGAAAGATAACCAACATTATCTTGTTTAATGATATGGAAAGGATACAACTTCACATTGTCATGTTTATGGAAAAGTGTCATTGACTTTATCACATATTTTGATTTCTATATCTTACTGTATGCATCTTGACCTTCTATTTACCTCGAGAGTCTTTGATTGCACCTTATTTGTTTTATTATTATGTAATTACAAATATTTTAGTTAAACAACAAATGTTAAAAAACTAGTTATAGATACTTATGAATACCACCAATTGTTTAGCTCAATGAACACTTGAAATATAGGCTTAGGAAATAAGTAGGAAGTTGTCTTTTAGGAGATTGATTTTATCTCAATTACAGTTGTCTCTAATCATGTCAAGCAGTGAGGTAATTTCAAAATTACGATAGTATCTAGATTTGATCATAACTTCTAGGAAAATTTCACATTTTTGTTGTAAAAAGTTAAAAAAAAACATCCCTTTCTTTATGTGGGACTCCTTTCTTGGCCTTTTTCGTAGCTTAAAATTACTTCGAACTTGTATTTCATCATAAATAAAAATAACACATAAACTTGAGAAATTGATTACTTACTCAATTGAGAAGAATAGAAAAATTAAAGCTTATCAATGTAATTTCAAATAAATGTTAAAAATAAACTATCTATAAGAAAGAATCCTAAAAGCAAAAGTACACAAACATTAGATAATATGACATTAATTGTGTTGTCTCAATATAGTTAACTCTATAAGCTGCATTTGGTAGTTTTGAATGAACTGATGAATCGTGTTTAGTGCTTGTTTGTTATGATATTTCTTTGTACTTTAGCGGATGAGTGATTTTCTAAACTATTGCATGAGACAATTTTATTTCTATTGTCACTCATATTTAATTTCTTTAGTGATGAAAACTATGGACAACATGAATGATTCAAATAATTGCATGAAAATAAATGAAAATGATGGGATATGTAATTATACAATTAATATGTATTTTAACTCTTTAATATTTAAAGAATTGAAGAAGAAAATCAAACAACTACTATCTTTTTCCAAATTAAGTTAAAAATCTTTAAAAGACACGTCTTTAAAGAAAATTTAATAAAGAGTGTATTGATGTCTAGTTAAAGAACAAATATAATGGAATAAGTTAGATTAAAGAATTTTAATAATTTACTCAAAGAAATAAGAATTAGTTACAATTCCTTCTTGATAAAGTCAATGATATAAATGGATATTGGAAATTTTATTTAAGGTAAAATATTGCTTTACTTATTAATGTATCCTTTATAATTTTGTTTTCTCGTATACAATTTTAATTGTTATAGGTGAATAAAATGACCTACATATTCAAGAGAAAGGATGCAAGGAATTCTCATACTTGTGTCAGATTTTTTGAAATACAACTATAACCAATTTGTATGCATAGCCATCAACTAGAATCTCTATAAAATAATGTAGAAGACAAACATATAATTTAAGTTGATGAATTTTCTTCATTCAATTAAAAAAGGTCAAGTTACAAGTTTTCTTTCTAAGAAGAAGAAAGCAAAAATCATATACTCTAACATTCAAAAATATCTTGGTTATAATTGGAAAAAACGATTTAATTAACAAAATTAAAAGCTAGCAACATCATCCACTATAGATGATGAATTTGAAGCTCCATAAATTAATCAAGGATTAATACAATAAATGAATGTTCAAAGTTCTTACATGATTTGGATGTAAAGGATCGAAATATGAAAAAATAATGAAGGCTAGATACAAGAAAGATGGATTGTATTATATCTCTTTAGTTATATTTCCATGCTATTGAGTATTAAACTATTATTTATGTAGGCATTTTATATTAATAACTATTCCATAGCTTAGACATCTTAAGTGTATACTTTGTTTAAACCTTCGATTGAATATTTGATATACACTTCTTAAATTTATGATAGATGTTTTAATGTTTGAGAATAGTTTTAGTATTATATTTTAAATATTTTTATTAATTATTAATTTTAGTATTATATACATGGCTTCCTTATCAAATTTTAATCAGTTTAAATGGTGAAATGATCAAGATAGTTCTAATTTCTCTAATAATGGAAGAATATAAATATTTACGCAAGCAATCATGTAGAATTTATGTTCTAATAGGTAATGATTGGACACAAAAATTTTAAATATAAATCATAAAAGGATTTATAAGAATTTAAGTATAAGAAAGACAATATTCTTGAGTTTATATGATGAGTTTAAAAGTTTAAGAAGCTTAAAGTCATCTAATCATTTGGTCATGAAGGAACAAGCTGTAATTTTCTTAATGATAGTAGGCAATAATGAGACAACTATAATCAAAGCAAAGCATTAGCCACATTTAACCTAGACAATTTTAAAGTATTTTTACAAAGTCTTATATTTAGCTCATCGTCTTGTAAAAAGATTCATTACTCCATCATTGTTTGCCAATATACCACTTGAGATTCAAGATAATTCATAATATTGTTCATATTCTTAGGTATATTCATATGCTTTATTACTATTTTGATTATATGTTTATATTTAATTGACCATTTGAATAATATAATTTTATTTAGTAAGATTTTATAAGAGAAATAAATGGTACCCATATTGATTCATATATTTTAACCTATGACAAATATCATATAGGTGTGAATGAATTAATTCAACCTGAAATATTATATTACATTGCTCATTTGATAGGTGTTTTGTATATAAAATAGTTGGATAAAAAGTTTTGTAAATGATTCTCGAATTATTTAGAAATAGTAATAAATCTAGTGAACCAATTTTGTATGCCTCTACAAGGTATTACATCATTTTAAATAAATATAGTAATTATGATTATTTTCTTAAATTTTTGTTAGTATATTGAAAAAATTTGGCATTATAAAAGCAAGATTCACCATACTTTTCAACATTCCCAATTATAATATGAAGAAGCAAAATATATTCTTATTACTTGTTGTGTCATATATTAATTTTATTATAATACATGGATAACATGAAAAATTATTTGAAGATTATAATGAAAATAGATAACAAATTATGAAAAGTGTAAATGAAGATACAAATTCTCAAGTAAATTGTAATATCACTTGAACATGTCTCTAAAATATAATAAAATTGTTAGCTGAACCTAAAATGATTATATTAATGAACGTTCTAATTGATTAATATTTCTTTTTAAAAGTGATGTTATTATGATACTTTGAAAGATAGAAAGGGTTTGTATTTTCTCATATATTTATTGTACAAAAGTAAGGCTATATATACATATTTATAAGATTAATTTAGGGAATGTAATCCTTATGATCATGGGATTATAATACCTATAATAAAGACTAGAATCAATGACATTAATGCTCAATATGTAACATTCTCCCTCAAGTTGGAGCATAGATAGTAATCATGTGTAACTTGTTACAAACGTAATTGATTCAAGTACCATTTAGGGCCTTTGTGAAGAGATCTCCGAGTTGCTTTCTAGTTTTGACATATTATGTAGAAATCAAGTTGTGTTAAACTTTTTCATGAAAAAGTGGCATTTAATTTAAATGTGTTTGGTCCTTTCGTGAAACACTAGATAAGAAGTAATATGTAGAGTAATATGATTATCACACCATGGCTTTTTTAGTACTAAGGCTTTAAAACCACATGTGTATAATAATTGATATATCTATATTATATATCACATGTTACTTGTGCCATAGCTCTGTATACATATTTTACACTAGATCTAGACACAACACTTTGTGTTCTTACTTTTTTATGAGACCAAGTTTCCTCCTATAAAGACACAATAGCTAGTCATAGATTTTCTATTTATCTTAGAACCTACCCAATCAACATCTAAAAAGCATTCAATATGAGTGTGCCTATGATTTTCACGTAGTATCCTTTTTCCAAGAGCTCCCTTTAGGTAGCATAAGATTTGTTCTAAGGTAGCCCAATGATAACATTTGGAGAAGAGGCTAATTTACTTACATCATTAATAGAATATGTAATATCAGGGTGAGTTACAATAAGATACTTTAATTTTCGTACCAATATTTTATATATTTTAAGGTCTTCAAACAAATCTTCACTTTTAATAAGTTATACATTAGGGACCATTAGGGTTCTGAACAATTTAGCTCCCAGCTTTCCTATTTCAGCTAGTAGATCAAGTATATATTTTCTTTGGGATAGAAAAAATCCTTTCTTACTTCTCGTTACTTCTACTCCTATATCATATTTCAGAGCTCCCAGATCCATTGTATGAAATTACTGTGAAGAAAGGATTTTAATGATGAGATGCCCATGGATTTTCTTCCTATAATGATGATATCATCCATTTACACAACAAAGAGAATAGTCCTAAGTTTAGATTGTTTATAGAAGATTGAGTGATTAGATTTGCTCTTAGTCAATCTAAACATTTCTACAGGTTGACTAAAATTTTCAAACCAAGCATATGGACTTTATTTCAAACCATACAACAACTTGTGAAGACAACAACCTTTTCCATACTCCCTCTGAGCAACAAACCCAAGTGGTTGCTCTATATATACTTCCTCCTAGAGGTCACCATATGAAAAGACATTTTTTAATATCTAACTAGTATATGAGCTAATTAAATGTAGCTACCATAGAAATGAATAAGTGGATAAATGTTAGTTTAACAATAGGTGATAAAGTATCAAAATAATCCACACCATAGGCTTAAGCATAACTTTTAGTGATAAGTTGTGCTTTAAGATGAGTCACTAATATATCAAAGTTGACTTTGACTATAAAAACCCATTTGCATCTAATGGATTTCTTTCCAATAGGTAAGTTTACCAACTTTCATGTACCATTAGCCTTTAAAACATTCATCTCCTCTATCAAAGCATTACACCAACCAAGATGAGCTAAAGCTTCTTAAATAGTTTTCGGGACAGATATTTAATAAAGTGATGCAAAAAAGAAAGAAAGAGGGGATAAATGACCATATGACACACAAAAAAGGAAATAAGAAAGGTGCACTTGTGTTTATCTTTGTGAAGGTAAATGGGGAGATCATCTGAAGTTGGATATGATATCGAAGAAGACAAATTTATGGAGCTCACATTAGGATGATTTTGTTTTTTGGAATAGACTAGATGAATGGGTGGGGGTTGTGGTGGTGTAGTTGTAACATTATTGATCTAATAGGTGACCTCATAAATTAATAGATAATCATCTACCTCTGTAGGTACTAAAGAAGTAGGAAAGAAGGAAATGTTTTAGAAAAAGGTGACATCAGTGGATAGAAGATATTTGTTGAGAGTTGGATAGTAATACCAATAGCCTTTTTATATACAAGAGTAGTCTACAAATACACATTTAAGAGATTTAGGATATAACTTGGTGACATAAGGGCAAACATCTTAAACAAAACAAGTATTGGAAAAAAAAAGTTATAGTGTAAGGGAGAACATGGGTTTAGTAGGAAAAAGAAGTTTATAACGAATCTCAACTCGAAGAATGGATGAAGGCATACAAATCATTAGAAAACAAGTTGTGGAGACTATATCAACCTAAAAAGATTTAGGGACATTCATTTGGAATGAGAGTCCTCTAGCAGTTTCAAGTAAATAATGATATTTTCTTTCACCTACACTATTTTGAGATGGCGTGACGACATATGAAGATTAATGAACAATACTATTTTGAAGCATGTAGTGCAGGAACAAGGTGAAAAACTATTCTTTCATGTTATCACTTCTTAGAGTAGGGATAGAAAGATTAAATTATGTTTTGATTTTAACACACAAGATAGTAAAATGGGAGAATAATCATCAAAAAATGTAATAAAGTATTGAAAACTAGTTTTGGACTTCACATGATAAAGACCTTAAACATAAATTTGTACTAATTCAAAGGAAAAACTAGATTATTTGTTAACCAATGGAAGGGAAGACACACAGTGGTTTTTAGTGAATTGACAAGGCTCACACTCTAAGCTAGAAAATTTTCAAAATTGAGGATGCATCTTCTTCGATGAAGGTAAAGAGTGGTGTCCTAACCATCAGTAAGCTTCAAAGGGTGTTAAGATAGTGAATAGGATATAGGTTGAGGCACTTAGGTATCTAAAATGAGAAATCTTCTAATGTTTGTCCTTTACTAATAATTTTTTTGTCATAAAATCCTTACAAAACAATGATTATGAAAGAACGAGATACATAAGTTTAAATCATGAGTGAGTTTACTCATAGATAGTAAATTAAATAAGAATCTTGGTAGGTGTAAGACAAAGGATAATGTCAATCATAGAGTAGGTTAATAGTGTTAAAACCAATAACAGAGGAAGGAGTATTAGCGATCTAGAAGGGGGGTTGAATAGATCTTTAAGCTTTTTGTATTTTTCTACAATAAAATCAGAAGTTAATTCACACAAAAACAATTTAAACAAATTTAAATGTAAAGAGTATGGAAGAAGATCAAACACTGTTTTTATAGAGGTTCGGTGCTAAGACCTACGTCATCTACCTAAGCTCCCACTTAGGATTTTGCAAGCCACTTTATTACACACTTTGTAGTTCAGTGTGAACTCTCACAATACCGCTTGATTTCCGGCTTAAGCTACCTTTACACTTGATTTGTCTTCCGGCACAAATCCTACTAACACCACTTGATTTTCGGCTCAAGCTACCTTTACAAATGATTTATCTTCCGGCACAAATCCTACCAATACCACTTGATTTTCAGCTCAAGCTACCTTTACAATTGATTTGTTTTCCAGCACAAATCCTACCTCACAAGTGACTTTTCACTAGTCACTCAAATTGTAAGAGAAATAATATAAAGATTGAAGAACAAAGCTCAATACAATGATGTGACAAGTTAAGAGCAATAGTGAGCAACATATGAAGCAATAGTGGAGTATTTTTCTTGTAGAACTTCACTCATCTTTTTCTCTGATCATCCACTCTTATATTTGAAGAAAAATAGCTGTTGGGAACCCATATAGCCGTTGCCTAATTGTTATGACCGTTCCTTAATATCCTCCTTTCCATTTGTGGCTAATTGAACCGTTGGAATTAATTTGTTGTACTCATAAGTCGACTTGTCGAGTGTATAAGTCGACTTGTGACAATACTTTTCGTAAAATTTTATCTCCGCTCTTCTATAAGTCGACTTGTGCTGTGCAAGTCGACTTGTGGTCCTCGATAAGTCGACTTATGTACTATTAGTCGACTTGTGTTGACAGATCTTCATGTATTAGTCGACTTATGATGTTCTAGTCGACTTATGTTGTTTGGATCTTGATATATAAGTCGACTTATGATGTGCTAGTCGACTTATGTAGGCTTCAACGGTAATATCCAATCAAATCTTCTATAATCTTCGTTATTAATATCTCTTGCACTTATAAGGAAGCTTCCATCTTAATTCCTCAATGATTAATCACTTGCCCATCTTGATTTGCACAATAATAATCCCAAAATACCTGAAATAATTTCTTAATCAATTCTATACATTTTATTATTATCAAAACATAAGTGGGATTTAATTTGTCAACCACCATTGGTCCAACAATCTTCCCCTTTTTGATAATGACAAAACACTTATAAATTGTTTAAGAAATGAGAACAAAGAAACATTGATCAAGGTTTTTATACCTTGTCATTTTGGTTAGAAGTCTCCCCCTCAATTATATAAATCATTGAATTTAATAACCTTATAAGATCAAATTCATAAAAGTAATTTGAAATCAAGATAGACTCAATTCAAAGACAATTTAACATACATACTCCCCCTTAATCAAGTAACTAAAGAATATCCAATTTCCCATTTTACTCCCCCTTTTTGTCATAATCAAAATAACTAATACAAACCAACACAAATATAAAGATGAAATAGATGAAACACAAATAGTCATCACTATAAAGATAAAATACAAATATGAAGATGAAAAATTATCGTAATCACATTAAATAGAGAAGCAGGTCATCAAACACAAATAGTCTCAAGTAGCAAGTAAATACAAATAATATGAAATGTTGGTCTTGGCTAGATACAAAAACCATCATGGTGGAGAAACATCATCATGAATAAATCTCAAAAGTAGAAGAGAGTATGTTTTCGGAGATTTTGGAATTAAAAAGAATTTTTAAAGAAGACCCAGATGACTTATATTCGTCTGGCAGTTCATAAGCAAACACAAAGAAAATGCAAAGTCATTACAAAACATAACAATCCAACAATGAAACCCGTGTAAACATAAGTCGACTTGTTTTACCTCCATAAGTCGACTTATCGACCCTCATAAGTCGACTTGTCGATTTTTATAAGTCGACTTATCCTGAAATTTCTTCATTTCCATAGTGCTGTGTACATCATAGGTCGACTTATTGACCCACACAAGTCGACTTGTTAGCAGACTTGTCACCAATTAGTCGACATCCACTATCAATGTATCATGTGCTTGGTGGATTTTCATTCCTTTCTTGTACCTACAACTGAAACATTCTTTCTACTCATTGGTACCCAGGACATTTTGGGTCCATTTTGGTTAGTCATATAAACCACATTAGGTGGTGTTGTGCCTTTAATCACCCAAATTTTCTTAACCTTAACGCATCTCCTAGTACTTTTGCATACAAGTTCTATATGACCATCTTTCAAGCATCTAGCACATTTAGTAACTTTGCCATCTTTAGTAAATTTAGAAATCAAAGAACAATCTCTATCAAATGGATCATATCCTAAACCATGTTTAGAAATTGAATATCTTTGTAAAGATAACATCTTTTCAAACTTTTCATTCCCACCAGCAAATTTTTCAACCACATAAGAAAATTTCTTTCTAAGTCTATCAAGCTCACAAGTAAGATTTTCTTTTTCAGCAAGGCATGTAGAGTGATCTTCCTTAGTGCAATCTAAATCATCAATAGTCTCATGCAAGACACTATTTTCAGCAACTAGCTCTCTTATTTTCTTTCTCAATTTCTTGTTGATTTCAATAGCTTCTTTAAAATCGATTTGTAAAGCATTAAAAGAATCTATAAGATCTTGATCAATGAAAGTTACCTCATCTTCATCATTACTTGTTGAGGAGCTATTTGCCATAAGTGCTAAGTTGTTTTCATCATTACTTTGGTATGCTTCTTCATCATCACTCCAAGTGGCTACTAGGCTAGCTTTCTTTTTCCCTTTGTCATACTTTTCATTTCCTCCACCACGTAATTCTCTCTTCCTATTTTTGAGTAGTCCCTTGAATTTTCTCAAGTTTCTAGCATACATTGCTAGCTCTTCATCTTCTTCCTCCTCATCTAATTTTTTATCACTTTCATCCACAAAAGAAGTGTTAGCTTTAAAAGCAATTGACTTTTGTGACTTACCTCTTCCTCTGGATTTGAGAATGATCTCATAGTTGATAAGTGATCCCACCAAGGCGTTTAATTCTAACTGATTGAGATCCTTAGATTCCATAATAGCGGTGACTTCAGAGTCCCATTCTTTCGGTAGTGATCGTAGAATCTTTTTCACCTTTTCGCTATCCGTCAAATGCTTTCCAAGGTTTCCTAATCCATTTGTGATTTCTGAAAAAAGATCAAGCATAGTGGAATATACTCACCTTCCTTCATGACAAACATTTCATAGTCATGGAGAAGCGTGCTGATTTTTGTCTCTCGAACTTGAATAGTTCCTTCATGAGTGATGCGAAGTCTTTCCCACATTTCTTTAGCGCTGGTACAAGAGTTTACTTGATTTCTTTCCTCAACCGTGAGAGCGCAATATATCAACTTCATAGCTTTTGCGTTGATGTAGGCTTGCTTCCAATCATTGTCGTCGTATTCCAGCTCCGTTTTTAACTCACCATTTTCTTTCAACGGTGCTTGTGAACCGAAGATGATGATCTTCCAATACTCCACTTCCTCACTTATAATGTGATACTTCATAGGATTTTTCCAAGAAGAATAGTTTGTACCATTAAATAAAGGAGGGCGATAATTTGTGTTACCTTCTTCCGCTAGTTTGTTGTGTGTCATCCCTGGATACTTCTGCTCTGATACCAATTGTTAGCGATCTAGAAGGGGGGTTAAATAGATCTTTAAGCTTTTTGTATTTTTCTACAATAAAATCATAAGTTAATTCACACAAAAACAATTTAAACAAATTTAAATGTAAAGAGTAGGGAAGAAGATCAAACACTGTTTTTATAGAGGTTCGGTGCTAAGACCTACGTCCTCTACCTAAGCTCCCACTTAGGATTTTGCAAACCACTTTATTACATACTTTGTAGTTCAGTGTGAACTCTTACAATACCGCTTGATTTCTGGCTCAAGCTACCTTTACACTTGATTTGTCTTCCGGCACAAATCCTACCAACACCACTTGATTTCCGACTCAAGCTACCTTTACAAATGATTTGTCTTCCGGCACAAATCCTACCAACACCACTTAATTTCCGGCTCAAGCTACCTTTACAATTGATTTGTTTTCCGACAAAAATCCTACCTCACAAGTGACTTTTCACTAGTCACTCAAATTGTAAGAGAAATAATATAAAGATTGAAGAACAAAGCTCAATACAATGGTGTGACAAGTTAAGAGCAATAGTGAGCAAAATATGAAGCAATAGTGGAGTATTTTTCTTGTAGAACTTCACTCATCTTTTTCTCTGATCATCCACTCTTATATTTGAAGAAAAATAGCTGTTGGGAACCCATACAGCTGTTGCCTAATTGTTATGACCGTTCCTTAATATCCTCCTTTCCATTTGTGACTAATTGAACCGTTGGAATTAATTTGTTGTACCCATAAGTCGACTTGTCGAGTGTATAAGTCGACTTGTAACAATACTTTTCGTAAAATTTTATCTCCGCTCATCTATAAGTCGGCTTGTGTTGTGTAAGTCGACTTGTAGTCCTCGATAAGTCTACTTATGTTCTATTAGTCGACTTGTGTTGACAGATCTTCATGTATTAGTCGACTTATGATGTTCTAGTCGACTTACGTTGTTCGAATCTTGAAATATAAGTCGACTTATGATGTGCTAGTCGACTTATGTAGGCTTCAACGGTAATATCCAATCAAATCTTCTATAATCTTCTTTATTAATGTCTCTTTCACTTATAAGAAAACTTCCATCTTAATTCCTCAATGATTAATCACTTGCCCATCTTGATTTGCACAATAATAATCCCAAAATACCTGATATAATTTCTTAACCAATTCTATATATTTTATTATTATCAAAACATAAGTGGGATTTAATTTGTCAACCACCATTGGTCCAACAAGGAGATCTATCTGCTAAGGTAACATAGGAAGGAGATGAGTGTTTCTGAAAAGTAAAAAATAGATTGGGATTGCCCATTGTATAATCTGAAAAATCAAAATCAATGACCCATTGGGAGGAAGAGGAAAGAAGACATACAGGTGTGTTACCTGAATCAGCGATAGCAAAGATAGAGTTGGATGAATCTTTCAATGATTCTTGGTATTAGGTGAATTTGGAAAATTCATCTATAAAAATTGTAATGGTCTTCTCAACATGTGAGTTGGATGTTTTCAAATAAGAAAATAAAATGAAGCTAAACTAATGAAAACAAATTAAATCAAATAACCTAAAAATGATGAAAGTGATGAATTCGTTGGGAACCCGATCATCGGTTCAATCTCAACCTAAACACGGTTGAACAAATTTCATTGAATTATTATTCTTATACCTCTCCTAGCAACTATTGATCATAAGTTAACAATAAGCTCTGTTAACCCCAGTTTTCCTTAGATCTTGTTTAATTAAGAAGAGCTCGTTAATTGAACCTAACTATCTAACAACTTAGAACAAGCTATCTAGATTTAATTGGACAGTCGCATTATGCATTATAAAAATGGATTAAACAAGGAAACAATCACACAAGCTCAGGTCATTTAACTTAGGTTATATTATCCCTATGATTAAAAACCATTACTCACCACTAACAAATCTCAACATAACAATTACAGATTATATTGAAATTCTAGTAATGGATTCTTACATAAAAATAATCAAATAGAGTATTCAATCATTCTCACATAACACCCAAATATTAACCATAAGATAACACAATCAATCCCTAAGATAAAGAGCAACAAAAATGAGAGAAATGCTTAACTAGGTTCTTCGACGTTGATATCACCTCCGAATAGGCATCAAGAAGCTAGCCCTCTATGGATCTCCAAAGGAATGAAGCTTTGCCCCTTCTCTTCTTCATAAATGAGAGCTCACACTTTATTCAAACAAAAACATAACATCTTCTGTCACAAAAATGATGTTTTTATAATAAAAATAGGGTCGGGTTGTAAACGATCTTGAAGGTGGGTTAAATAGATTTTTGAACCTTTTTCGCAAAGTGCTACAAATAACAGAGAATTAGAACACAATAATTTAAATGGTTAAATTGAAATGTAAACGAGTAGGGAAGAAGAGCAAACACTGTTTTTATAGAGATTCGGTGCTAAGACCTACGTCCTCTACCTAAGCTCCCACTTAGGATTTGGAAAGTCACTTTACTGGACACTTTTTAGTTCAATGTGAACTTTTACAACACCGCTTGATTTCCGGCTCAAGCTACCCTTACAATTGATTTGTTTTCCGGCACAAATCCTACCTCACAATTGATTTGTCTTCCTGCACAAATCCTACCTCACAAGTAATTTTTCTCTAATCACTCAACTCACAATAAAAATGATAGAAAATTGAAAATAATAACTCTCAATACAGATGAATGGAATTAAGACCAAGCTAATAGTAGAATGAGAGCAAATTAAGAACAATAGTAGTATGCTTTTGCTTTTTGGACTTCAGTGTATTGATCCCTTGATTTACCACTATTTATCTGGAGACTAGAGATGAATATAGCCGTTGTAAATCCTCTTCTAGCCGTTGCATGATTTCTTATGGACGTTGCTTGATTTCTTCCTTTCCATTTAGGAATGATTCGGACACATCTTATTCAGCTCTACCTGATAGTCGACTAGTGGAGCTATTATAGTCGACTAGTATCAACGTTTTTCGCTGCAGGTTTCATCTCTGCTCTTCGATCAGTCGAATAGTTCCATGATAGTCGACTAGTGCCCCTATCCACTTGATTTGTAGTCGACTTATAACATCTTAGTCGACTTGTTTCAAGCCCCATCTGATGATCCTTAATTTATTAGTCGACTTGTGATATGTTGATCGACTTGTGCTGACTCCAACGGATATATTTATTCGGATCTTCCCATAATCTTCATGTTTAAGTCTCTATCATGTTGAAGATTACTTCCTTCTTGATTTCACCATGATTTATAATGCTTTCTAGATTTATTTCAATCCAAAACACCTAAAACAATTTCTTAACAAATTCTATACATTTTATTATTATCAAAACATAAGTGAGATTTAATTTTTCAACCACCATTGGTCCAACAATCTCCCCCTTTTTGATAATGACAAAACACTTAGAAATTGTTCAAAAAATGAAAACAAAGAAACATTGATCAAGGTTTTATGCCTTGTCTTTTTCGTTAGATTGTCTCCCCCTTAATCGTATAAATCATTGAATTTAATAACCTTGTAAGAACAAATTTATAAAGGTAATTTGAAATCAAGATAGACTCAAATCAAAGATAATTATAGCAAACTCCCCCTTAATCAAGTGACTAAAAAATATCAATTTCCAATTTTACTCCCCCTTTTCATCATAATCAAAACAATCAATATGTAGATAAAAGAGAGGAAACACATGTAGTCATCAATATCAAACACAAATATGAAGAGAAAAAATAATTGCAATGACATTAACTAAAAGAACAAGCCATCAAATACCAGGAGTCTTAAGTAACACTCAAATACAAATAGTAAAAACTTCACACACTACAAAGAGCACAATAAAAACTGTCGGTCTAGGCAAAATGCAAAACACATCAAGCTGAGGAATCATCATGCCTACAACCTAACTTATCAAAGATTTTCTTAATACTCTTCTCCAAGCGTATAAGCATGCTCAGTTGTTCATCAACCCGATTGTTTAATTCTTCCAATTAGTCTCTAATCTCCCGAAGTTCATCGTGAGACACCTCACTCCGTCGGACACTACTTGGTCGGGAGCTGCTAGGGCGATCACCTGCCCTCTTAGAACGTTGCCTCCTAGTTACTTGTTCATTCTCCAAGGTCAAACCCAGCTTCTCCACATGGTATGAATAAACCCATCATTTCTTAACTGTTTTGACCAATTTCATACTGCGGAAATTATAAGGGGTAAATCTCCAACTTTAAGGATAGGGATAATAGTCATAGGCATTCAGATTGCATTTTTGCAGCTTGGCCATGTGAGTGATCAATGCTCCATAGGGCATTCCTTTATGCTTTGCTATTTTTCCTTTCAGCTCACCCCTTAGTAAATTGGCCTTCTTTCTCATTATCCGTATAATCAAGCTTGAAAATTTTATTTTCTGTCCTTCTTCCAAGTGCCAAAGTATCTCCTTATCCAAAGATGTGATGTGATTATTGCTTACCTTCTTTGGATACACCACACGATTGATAGCATAATGCAGTAGTCTATAGTTCAAGGGCAAATCCATTTCCTCAAAAGGTGGTGAATGGTCAGAACACAATCTAGCAAGTAGATCATCACCCTTTGCTTCAGTGTAACCGAAATTATCCTCAACCTCCTCATCCGTTTCACCATCTTCATATCTTAAAATATCCAAATCTAAAAAGGAAGCACTAGGCCTAACTCCACCAGTAGGCAATTGAAACCCTCTTGACAAATAATCTTCACAAATAAATAATTCTCTGCCTTGAATATGAGATTTCAAGTGTACATTAGTATCCACATTACTCCGAATCACCACAAGATTGGCATAAAATTCCCTCACCATATCCTCATAGATATTATCAGTATACCCCAAGAAATAACGTAGTCCAAAACTTGTGATTTCAGAAAATAAATCCGTATACTCACTATGCTCTAACTCAACCCAATCAAATCTCATAGATGGGATCAATACCTCTATTTTGAGCACCGTATAATAGATGGTTTGAGCTTCACGTGAAATGAACCTTGCTTTAACTTCTTCGTTTTCTCGATCACCACCTCTCCTTGAAGAAGACCCGCGTACTTTTGGATCTTGGAGGAGTGGCTGTCTTCTTCCCTTTTCCACTAGTTTTTCTTGGAGCCATTTCGAGAGAGTGATGGATTTAAGAGAGATAGGAGTAAATTGCGAATGTTAGGGTTTATGAGTGTCGAAAGGGGATTTTAAGAGAAGAAGGAGGATTTGAGGAATTTATCAATGGGTTTAGTATTCTTGAAGGTCGATAGACAGTGGGTATTGTGATTTCCAAAAAAATAGAGGAGAATAGTCGAATATGAAGGAGAATTTTTGAAGGAGAGAAAGATAGCCTTTTCGGAGGTTTGGGGAAAAAGAGCTTTTAAAAGGGGATCCAGATGACTGGTAGTTGACTGGTATGGGGTTAGTCGACTAATAAAAATAAAAGGATAGGTGGGGGTTATCTGATGGAAAAACTAGTCGACTAGTCATATATTATGAGTCGACTGGTTTTGAAAAATAGGTGTAATAGTCGACTAGTCGAATACTATTAGTCGACTATAACAATAATAAAGTAGAACACTCGAGTAATTCCTCTTCCTCAGTTGACTTAGACTCTAATTAGTTGACTGGAATATTGCTAAACTCCAAATAAATCATATTTTAGTCTAAGTGTAGATCATGATGATGTATTTTTCAAATGGAATTGCATTGTTGCCTAATGTTTGACCATTTTGCTGTGCTAATGTATGCATAAAAATCAACTAAAGGAATTTAAATTACACATGCCAAGTTTCAATTTGATGTCCACAAACAAATCTTCCTTAAGAGGTTTTGTAAAAATATCAGCTAATTGATCATTAGAAGATACATGTTTTAAACAACATTTTCATCATTCTTAACCATACAATGAGATGATTCAAATGTCACATTAAAATTCATATCACACAATTGAGAGACACTTAGCAAATTATGTTTCAAGCCATCAACAAGCAAAACATTGTCAATGGTAGGCAAGGGTTCCTTACCCACTTTACCAATACCAATGACTTTACCTTTGTTGTTGTCTCCAAATGTGACATATCCTTGACTCTTTGGTTTAATTTCTGTAAATAGGTTCTTGTCTCCACTCATATGCCTTGAACATCCACTATCAATGTATCATGTGCTTGGTGGTTTTTCATCCCTTGCTTGTTCTTACAATAGAAACATTCTTTCTTCTCATTAGTACCCAAGTCATTTTGGGCCCATTTTGGTTAGTCATATAAACCACATTATGAGATGTTGTACCTTTTATCACCCAAATTTTCTTAACATTAATACATCTCCTTGTACTCTTACATGCAATTTCTATATGACCATCTTTCAAGCATTTAGCACATTTTGCAACTTTTCCATCCTTAGTGAATTTAGAAATTAGGGAACAATCTCTATCAAAAGGATCATATCCTAAACCATGTTTAGAAATAGAATATCTTTGTAAGGACAACATCTTTTCAAACTTTTCATTTCCACCAGCAAATTTTCCAACCACATAAGAAAACTCATTTCTAAGTCTATCAAGCTCACAAGTAAGATTTTCTTTTTCAGCAAGGCATGTGTTAGAGTAGTGCCCTAAAGGCAATCGCCTTTCGCGCATTTTGTACAAAGTTGTGTACAGACTTTATGAATAAATAAAGAAAGGCATATTTCATTAATTTGATGTTCATCATTTATGAATGGATATTGATCTATAAGCAAATTAATGAAGTCCTTGATATATGACATAGCATGAAGGAAATTATGATGTGATCATACTACTGAGATTCCTATCATGTGCAATTATGTCGATATCTAAATTATCCTAGTCATAGGATTCTTGAGGCTGGACATCGGTAATCCGGAAAGACTAGCACATCTCAAGCTCCTTGATTTGGTCAGCGGTGGATCTCGAAGCGTAAATATGAGATATTTAGGGTTGAGATGTGGATGCTTACTAGAGGTAGTAAGTACATTGGATGACCTGCTAAGAGATCATCACATGGATGTCCTATTCTAATGTCAGTGATAATCTCATCATAGCAATGGTGCAAGTATCCTTAGACTTGAGGTGCTCAAGGATATCTTGGATACTGATTCTGTGCTTTGACTCTATTCCTTGTTGCCTTACACAGGTCGCTCATAGGGTGGTGATTGGGTACAGTTTGAGGTATTCGAAGGTAATTGAGTGGCCAATAGAGGATTCACCACTTCTTTGATAGCAGAAGATGATACCCATGGCCTCTTGTCAGGGTCATTACTTGGAAATCTCTTATCAGAGTACATATGTCATGAAGAGTGTCTTCATTGACATATTAAGTAATGAGTCCCAGGACAAGAACTGAAATCACTTAGACTAGATTTGACGTAGTCAGTCTAGTAAGAGTTGACACTTTGCCCATACTCATAACCAAGTGGGGTATAGCATGGTGAAAGGACGAATTGCACAGTAATTGTCTATGGAAAGGTTCGTGATATGGTTCATGATGAATATAGGTTCTTTCGTCAAACCAATTACTTTCCGGTCAATTGGGGGTCATGATGTGTTGCTAGATACCGCTTATGACTTGCTCAAATTAAGTGTTAATCTAAGTGGCCAACATAACCGGGAACCTAATGGGTCACACGCATAAGAGTGACTCGGAGAATTCGTAAAATAGTTTTAGATAGAGATCCAATATATGGAGAGCAAAAGGACCAAATGGATCCCGATGAGATCGAGATATGTCCCGATGAGATCGCGATATCGATATTGCTGAAAAAGTTTTCGGTGGTTTTTCCATACCGGGACCCGGTAGGACCGACCCCAGTGTGACTGGACCGCCTCAACATTTATATACATATATATATGTTATTAATTAATTAAAGAATTAATATATATATATATGGCTATACGTGGATGGGCAAAAGAAGCTTCTTCTTTTGCTTAGTCATTAGTTACATTTAATGACTAAAAGACAAAATAATGAAGAGAAAGAAGAGATGATCGTTGATATAGATGATGAGAAGAATTAAAAGTGTTTTTAAGCTTTCTTTCAAAAGGAAAGAAGAGTGATCATCGTGGGTATTGAGAAAGAGTTTCTAAAATCCTAAGGCTTTGATCTCTTCTTCATCTTTCATCAAGATCATCTTCTCCAAGCTTTCTTCTTCATCATCGTTTCTCAAGCTCTCCAAGGACAAAGGTAAGAGCTAGCACTCTTTAATTTGTTCTAGCTATTCTCCGATCTCTGCGTGGATACCGTTAGAGACGGTCTCCTTTGGTCGTTTTGGTTTGACTTTGTTATATAGTCACATGGATCCTGGCTTTCGGGAAGGTCCCGGAATAAAACATTTTGTTTTTCTGCACCGTGGGCATGTTATGCTCACACTGGGATTTTCCTACAGTGGTATCAGAGCCACTTGTGTCGTATATAACGAAGAAATCATGACTAGGTCGGAGTTGCCTATTGCTTGTGACGATGATGCATGTCGTAAATGTTAAATTCGAAATCAGTATAGAGATATTGTTTTTTGAAAATGTTTTGCCCATATATGTTCACAAGGTGTTGTTGCATATGTCTGTGGAAGCTTGGAATTTATCAATGTGATTTGATATGGTTTTGCTAATTTATTCCCTAATGTTCTGGTTGCTGTGTTTGTGCACATTCAATGAACAAGCATGCTTATAAATTCGAGAATAAATTGTATAATTTTTTTTTTCGGATTTTCTTTCACCAACATGTCTCTAAGATGTTTATGAATGTCTATGAGGATGGAAAAATGTTTTCGAGGTGATTTACTATTTATTTGAGAATTTATTGTGTGCTTATGGGAATAACTGTGTTGAGGAACACAGATTTAACATTGGCTTTGTTTCTGAGTTTGGTTGAGTTTTTGATGGAAATAAATCCTAAAACAATTCATGGAGCATTTTGTGAACATGTTGTAGCCTCTATAATTTTCTCAGAATTTATTGAAATTGTTTCAATGAGTTTTTCAAGCAAAAGACAGAGCTTAGCAGTTTTGAGAAAGTTGCTGGAGCTGTTTTGTTTGGAATGATTAATTGTGTAGTTTTCAGTTCCAATGCCTTGGATCATTTTTAATGTGATTAAAAATGTGTTACATTGATTTTGTATGCTTTTCAAATTGAATTTCTAGAAATTGGGTTTCCAAAAAATTTCGGATGTCAAATATGTCACATTAGCGTCTCGTTAGTGTATTTCGTTGTCCTGATTGTTTTGGCCGTCACAATTTTGTGACCAGTGCCGAAGTAATCTTGATAAAGTGTAGACTACCTAGAGATACTTAGGGTGATAGTTTGATATTCTCAAATTATTTGAAAATCTAAATAAATAAGAGTGTATTCATTGATTTCAAGTTTCATGTATAGTATAACTATATATGGTAAGCATGGTACAATGAAAGTGTTTCATTGGTACATCATAATAAAAGGATATTACACTTGGTATTGTGAATTTGAACTACACGGATTGAGAAATTAACCGATTAGAGAGCATGCCAGTACATGTACCAGTCGACTAGCACATGTACCGGTCGGTAACACGTGAACCGGTCATTAGATTCGTCTTACGATAATCCATAGTAGTCGACTAGCACATGTACCAGTCGACTGGCATATGCACCAGTCGACTACAACATGCAAAGGTGGGATGATGGATGATTTTAGGTATAGATATAATGTGATTGATGTATTGCCCTAAATCATTCCATATAGTCATGGTGACTATAATCCTATAGCTTGGAGAAGAAGAAGATGAGAACTGAAAACCCTCACACATCATATGAAAACTAACGCCTTCTATTAATATGGGGAGAACCAGAGTTCTTATAGAGTTGGGTTGTTGGGTAAACCCAAGCTCACTCTATACGGATATGTTCGAACCATGGAAATAATATTTTTGGATTAATGGGTCGGTTTTCACTAGAAGCGTTGATTTGTTGAGTAAACTCAATGTTAACGTGGACAGAGGCAAAATTGGGTAGTGTACATCAGATGTATGCGCATCAAGAGTTGATAACCCAATGTATGTGCATACATCACGAGTTGATAGCACTAGTCGATAGTTGCATCTATGATACAATTGGTATGACCGATACCTGCCGATTGATCTAAGGTGGCTTGTTGGGTAAACCCAAGGTCATTTTAGTAATGTCCGATATCTATGATGCAATTGATATGACCGATACCTACCGATTGACCTAAGGTGGCTTGTTGGGTAAACCCAAGGTCATTTTAGTAATGTCGGATATCGACCCACTAGGACATTTTGTCATAATGTTTCTTGGATTCGTAATGAGGGTTATGGATTCTTTGAAACTAGTGGGAGCCATATGCATGTCATGCAAGTCCTTATGATCATGCATGTAATTCTATTCTAACATTCTTTCTCTCTTTCCCTTTAGGTTGATTGAAGATGACTTCCAGTGTGAACTTGCGCTCACTTATGGACTCGAACAAATTAACTGGACCAAATTTTCTTGATTGGCTGAGAAATCTGAGAATTGTTCTCGGATCCGGGAGGCTGGGCTATGTCTAGATGTTCCACTTCACGATCCACTATTGTTGATGCTTGATGAGGATCGAAAGCATATCGTAAGCATCTCAAAGCGGTGACATGGCTACGCATTATGCTCGCATCTATGTCACCAGAGCTGCGAAGCGGCGTGAGTCTATGGATGCTAATACCATAGTGTTTCATCTTAAGGAGCTGTTTGATGAGCAAGCTCGATGCGAAGGTTCGAGACCTCTAGGCTACTCTTCACTACTAAGATGACTCAAGTTCATCTGCAATGCAGTATGCACTGAAGATGAATGGGTATATTGAGAGGTTGTTGTCTTAGGTTTTGTAATGGATTATGAATTAAGTGTTGACTTAATTCTAGTTGGATGTCGATAGTTATTCACGGTTTGTGTTAAACTATCAGATGAACCAAATATCCACGACAATCCCTGAGTTGATCAATCTGCTCAAGACAGCAGAGCAATCTATCAAGAAGGATAGCAAGCACATGCTTATGGTGGACTCTTCTTCTGGTTCCAAGAAAAAGAAATTGAAAAAGAAAAGGTCTAAGAAACCAAAAGGAAGTGCAGCCAAAAAGAAAACCAAAGAAACTGCACCAAAAGGAACTTGCTTCCATTGTGACAAGATTGGCCACTGGAAGCGAAACTGTAAAGTCTATCTGGAAAAATTGAAGCAGAAGAAGGCATCAGATGCCTCGACTTCTTCGGTATGTTTGTCATTGAGATTAATCTGCTTTTCGACCATAACATATGGGTATTAGATACGGTTGTGGCTCACACATATCTGATGATATCGAGGGCCTCGGGGATAGTGAGGCATTTCATGAAGGAGAACTAGACTGTGTGTGGGAAATGGAGCAAGAGTTGCTGCATTAGCCGTAGGCACTTACTTTTGTCACTCCCCTTTGGGCTTGTAATGAAATTGGATGAATGTTATTTTGTACTGTATTAACAAAAACATATTATACATTTCTTGTTTAAATAGATTTGGTTTCCATTTGACTTTTAGTAACAATGGTTGTTCTATTAGTTTGAATGGAATGCTTTATGGTCTTGGTACATTATGCAATGGAATTTACATATTAGATATGTCACATCCAATTATGAATGTCAATGACACGAAAAGACATAAACGAGATAATTTAAAATCAACTTACTTATGGCATTGTCGCCTTGGCCATATAAATGAGAGACGCATAGCTAAGCTCCATAAGAGTGGAAGTTTAGGGTCATTTGATTATGAATCATATGACACATGTGAATCTTGTTTATTAGGCAAGATGACTAAGTTACCCTTTAAGGGAAAGGGTGAACGAGCGACTGGAGTATTAGACCTAATGCATTCAGATGTATGTGGTCCGATGTCCATCCATGCTAGAAGTGGTTGTCTTTACTTCATTACCTTTATTGATGATTATTCTCGATATGGGTAACTGTATCTGATGAGATACAAATCTGAAGCATTTGAAAAGTTCAAACAATTCAGAAATGAAGTAGAAAACCAACTTGGGAAAAGTATCAAGACATTGCGATCCGATCGTGGTGGGGAATACTTAGACCAACAGTTTTTGGATTATCTCAGAGATAATGAGATTTTATCTTAACGGACTCCTCCGTACACACCACAGCATAATGGTGTGGCAGAAAGGAGAAATCGAACCTTGTTAGACATGGTACGATCAATGATTGGCTTTGCAAAGTTACCAAAATCCTTTTGGGGGTATGCAATCGAGACAGTTGTTTACTTGCTAAGCGAGTTCCATCAAAAGCAGTTGATGTTACTCCATATGAGATGTGGACTAACAAAAGACCCTATCTTACTCATTTGAAAGTTTAGGGTTGTCCTGCTTATGTGAAGTGGATACAGTCAGATAAACTTGATGCAAAGTCTGACAAATGTTTATTCGTAGGATATCCTAAAGAAACAATGGGATATCAATTCTACCTTGTTGAGGAACAAAAGGTGTTTGTTTCAAAGCATGCTATCTTTTTAGAAAAAGAGTTTCTTTTACAAGAAGACAGTGAGAACAAAATTGAACTTGAAGAAGTTCAAGATGCTCGAACAGACGCATATCAAGCGCTGAACACAAAGCGTGACTCATACAGATGAAGTAACAGTTCAACCTTCTACAACACACGAAATTCGTAGGTCACGTAGGATACGCTCTGTTCCCGAAAGATATGGATTTCTCGTGAGTGAACAGAATGACGTATTGCTCATAGAAGATAATGAGCCTACCACCTATGAAGAGGTTCTTAAGACCTTCAGCCCAGTAGCAATGCTTAAATCCATTAGGATACTTCTAGCCATTGCCACTCATTATGATTATGAGATATGGAAAATGGATGTGAAGACAACTTTCCTAAATGGAAATCTAGCTGAGGATGTGTATATGACACAACCTGAGGGCTTCATCTCCTATGATGGCAAAAAGGTATGCAAGCTTCAAAAATCCATCTATGGATTGAAGCAAGCATCCCGGAGTTGGAATATCCGTTTTGATGAGGTAATCAAAGAGTTTGATTTCTCACAAAATCCGGATGAATACTGTGTGTATAAGAAGGTTAGTGGGACTGCAATCGTATTCCTTGTGCTATATGTAGATGACATATTATTACTAGGAAACGATGTCTCTATGCTACAATCAGTGAAGATTTGGTTGTCCAAACAATTTTCCATGAAAGACCTTGGTGAAGCAACTTATATCCTTGGGATAAGGATCTATAGAGATATATCAAAAAGGTTGCTTGGTCTTTCACAATCAACGTACATAGACAAGATGCTGAAGAGGTTTAGCATGGAGCAATCCAAGAGAGGTTACCTTCCCGTGACTCATGGGATAACACTCTCGAAATCTATGTATCCTAAGACACAAGATGAGAGAATGCACATGAATATGATCCCGTATGCATCTGCAGTAGGATCTATCATGTACGATATGCTATGTACGAGACCCGATGTATCATATGCTCTAAGTGTTACGAGCAGATACTAATCGGATCCTGGTGAGGGTCACTGGGTGCCTGTCAAGAATATCCTCAAGTACTTGCGAAGGACTAAGGATGTTTTCTTGATATATGGAGATAGAAATCTCCGGTGGCGGGTATCTGATGCGATTTTCAATCGATAAGGATGATTCTAAATCCCAATCAGGTTATGTATTCACACTGAACGGCGGGGCAGTCAGTTGGAAGAGTTCCAAATAAGAGATGACTGTCGATTCAATGACCGAGGCAGAGTACATTGCTCCTTCAGACGCAACAAAGGAAGCAGTTTGGATCAAGAAGTTCATTACTGAACTTGGTGTGGTTCCTAGCAGTGATGGGCCCATACAGTTGTATTGTGACAACAATGGGGCTATTCTTGAGCGAAGAACCAAGGTCTCATCAACGATCCAAACACGTACTCCGCAGATATCACTTGATCAGGGAGATCATTGGTCGAGGTGATGTGCAGATAGAGAGAATTCTCACAGAGCAGAATATTGTTGATCTGTTGACAAAGCCATTGTCACAGAAGAACTTTGATTCTCATGTACTCGCCTATGGTATTAGATATCAAGGCGATTGGCTTTAGGTCAAGTGGGAGATTTTGTTAGAGTAGTGCCCTAAAGGCAATCGCCTTTAGCACGTTTTGTACAAAATTGTGTACAGACTTTATGAATAAATAAAGAAAGGCATATTTCATTAATTTGATGTTCATCATTTATGAATGGATATTGATCTATAAGCAAATTAATGAAGTCCTTGATATATGACATAGCATGCAGGAAATTATGATGTGATCATACTACTGAGATTCTATCATGTGCAAATATGTCAGTATCTAAATTATCCCTAGTCATAGGATTACTGAGACTGGACATCGGTAATCCGGAAAGACTAGCACATCTCAAGCTCCTTGATTTAGTCAAGCAGTGGATCTCAGAAACTGTAAATATGAGATATTTAGGGTTAAGATGTGGATGCTTACTAGAGGTAGTAAGTACATTGGATGACCTGCTATGAGATCATCACATGGATGTCCTATTCTAATGTCAGTGATAATCTCATCATAGCAATGGTGCAAGTATCCTTAGACTTGAGGTGCTCAAGGATATCTTGGATACTGATTCTGTGCTTTGACTCCATTCCTTGTTGCCTTACACAGGTCACTCATAGGGTGGTGATTGGGTAAAGTTTGAGGTATTCGAAGGTAATTGAGTAGCCAATAGAGGATTCACCACTTCTGTGATAGCAGAAGATGATACCCATGACCTCTTGTCAGGGTCATTACTTGGAAATCTCTGATCAGAGTACATATGTCATGAAGAGTGTCTTCATTGACATATTAAGTAATGAGTCCCAGGACAAGAACTGAAATCACTTGGACTAGATTTGACGTAGTCAGTCTAGTAAGAGTTGACACTTTGCCCATACTCATAACCAAGTGGGGTATAGCATGGTGAAAGGACGAATTGTACGGTAATTGTCTATGAAAACGTTCGTGATATGGTTCATGATGAATATAGGTTCATTCATCAAACCAATTACTTTTCGGTCAATTGGAGGTCATGATGTGTTGCTAGATACCGCTCATGACTTGCTCAGATTAAGTGTTAATCTAAGTGGTCAACATAACCAGGAACCTAATGGGTCACACGCATAAGAGTGACTCGAAGAATTCGTAAAATAGTTTTGGATAGAGATGCAATATATGGAGAGAAAAAGGACCAAATGGATCCCGATGAGATTGAGATATGTCCCGATGAGATCGCGACATCGATATTAATGAAAAGGTTTTCGGTGGTTTTTCCATACCGGGACCCGGTAGGACCGACCCCAGTGTGACTGGACCGCCTCAACATTTATATACATATATATATGTTATTAATTAATTAAAGAATTAATTAATATATATATATATATATATATGGCTATACGTGGATGGGCAAAAGAAGCATCTTCTTTTGCTTAGTCATTAGTTACATTTAATGACTAAAAGACACAATAATGAAGAGAAAGAAGAGATGATCGTTGATATTGATGATGAGAAGAATTAAAAGTGTTTTTAAGCTTTCTTTCAAAAGGAAAGAAGAGTGATCATCGTGGGTATTGAGAAAGAGTTTCTAAAATCCTAAGGCTTTGATCTCTTCTTCATCTTTCATCACGATCATCTTCTTCAAGCTTTCTTCTTCACCATTGTTTCTCAAGCTCTCCAAGGACAAAGGTAAGAGCTAGCACTCTTTAATTTTTTCTAGCTATTTCTGGGTTAAAGGGTTTGTCCCGGTTAGGTTCTCCGATCTCTGCATGGATACCGTTAGAGACGGTCTCCTTTGGTCGTTTTGGTTTGACTTTGTTATATAATCACATGGATCCTGGCTTTCGGGAAGGTCCCGGAATAAAAAATTTTGTTTTTCCGCACCGTGGGCATGTGATGCTCACACCGGGATTTTCCTACAGTATGTAGAGTGGTCTTTCTTAGAGCAATCTAAATCATCAATAGTCTCATGCAAAACATTATTTTCAGCAACTAGATCTCTTATTTTCTTCCTCAACCTCTTGTTGATTTCAATAGCTTCTTCAAAATCAATTTGTAAAGTATTAAAAGAATCTCTAAGATCTTGATCAATGAATGTTACCTCATCTTCATCATCACTTGTTAAGGAGCTATTTTCCATAAGAGCTAAGTTGTTTCATCATTGTTTTGGCATGCTTCCTCATCATCACTCCAAGTGGCTACTAGGCTAGCTTTCTTTTTCCCTTTTTCATGCTTGTCATTTTTTTGGAAATTTGAAGTGAAGGATGAGCTTTTGCATTCTCTAGCATCATGTCCTCTTTTTTCACATTTCCAACATTCTTCATTGCTCTTCTTTTCTTCATAGCCTTTAGACCTTCTTTCTATGGTGTACTTCTTTCTTTCTTCATTTCTTCCACCACGTAATTCTTTCCTCCTATTTTTTAGTAGTCCTTTAAACTTTCTCAAGTTTCTAGCATACATTGCTATTTCTTCATCTTCGTCTTCTTCATCTATTTCTTCGTCACTTTCATCAAGAGAAGAAGTATTAACTTTTAAAGCAATTGACTTTTGTGACTTACTTTTTCCTCCTCTTGACTTGAGAATGATCTCATAGTTTATGAGTGATCCCACCAAGGCATTGAATTCTAATCGATTGAGATCTTTAGACTCCATAATAGCTGTGACTTGTGAGTCCCATTCTTTCGGCAATGAACGTAGAATCTTTTTCACCTTCTCGCTATCCGTCATGTGCTTTCCAAGATTTCCTAATCCATTGATAATTTCTGCAAAACGATCAAGCATAGTGGAAATAGACTCACCTTCCTTCATGACAAACATTTCATAGTCATGGAGTAGCATGTTGATCTTTGTTTCTCGAACTTGGTTGGTTCCTTCGTGAGTAATGTGAAGTCTCTCCCACATTTATTGAGCGCTAGTGAATGAGTTCACTCGATTTCTTTCCTCAATAGTGAGAGCGCAGTATATCAATTTCATTGCTTTTGCGTTGATGTAGGCTTGCTTTCAATCATTGTCATCATATTCCAGCTCCGTTTTCTCCTCGCCATTTTCTTTTAATGGAACATATGGATCGAAGATGATGATCTTCCAATACTCCACTCCTTCGCTTATAATATGATACTTCATAGGATTTTTTCAAGAAGAATAGTTAGTACCATTAAACAAAGGAGGGTGATTATTTGTGTTACCTTCTTCCGCTAGATTATTGTGTGTCATCCCTGGATACTTCTGCTCTGATACCAATTGTAAACGATCTAGAAGGGGGGTTGAATAGATCTTTGAACCTTTTTCGCAAAGTGCTACAAATAACAGAGAATTAGAACACAATAATTTAAATGATTAAATTGAAATGTAAACGAGTAGGGAAAAAGAGCAAACACTATTTTTATGGAGGTTCGGTGCTAAGACCTACGTCCTCTACCTAAGCTCCCACTTAGGATTTGGCATATCACTTTACTGCACATTTTTTAGTTCAGTGTGAACTTTTACAACACCGCTTGATTTCCGGCTCAAGCTACCCTTACAATTGATTTATTTTTCGGCATAAATCCTACCTCACAATTGATTTGTCTTCCGGCACAAATCCTACCTCACAAGTGATTTTTCTCTAATCACTCAACTCACAATAACAATGATAGAAAATTGAAAATAATAACTCTCAATACAGATGAATGGAATTAAGACCAAGCTAATAGTAGAATGAGAGCAAATTAAGAACAATAGTAGTATGCTTTTGCTTTTTGGACTTCAGTGTATTGATCACTTGATTTACCACTATTTATCTGGAGACTAGAGACGAATATAGTCGTTGTAAATCCTCTTCTAGCCGTTGCATGATTTCTTATGGAAGTTGCTTGATTTCTTCCTTTCCATTTAGGAATGATTCGGATACATCTTATTCAGCTCTACCTGATAGTCGACTAGTCGAGCTATTATAGTCGACTAGTATCAACGTTTTTGGCTGTAGGTTTCATCTCCGCTCTTCGATCCGTCGACTAGTGCCATGATAGTCGACTAGTGCTCCTATCCACTTGATTTGTAGTCGACTTGTAACATCTTAGTCGACTTGTTTCAAACCCCATCTGATGATCCTTAATTTATTTGTCGACTTGTGATATGTTGGTCGACTTGTGCTGACTCCAACAGATATATTTATTCGGATTTTCCCATAATCTTCATGTTTAAGTCTGTCATGTTGAAGATTACTCCCTTCTTGATTTCACCATGATTTATAATGCTTTCTAGATTTATTTCAATCCAAAACACCTGAAATAATTTCTTAACAAACTCTATACATTTTATTATTATCAAAACATAAGTGGGATTTAATTTGTCAACTACTATTGGTCCAACACGGGTGAGTTGTAACTATCTCATAGCCGTGAGACACCTTGCATGGGCATGACGTGGGTTGTCACACCTATGACATAAGACACTTTGCATGTGTATGATGTGGGTTGTCATGCCCATGCAACTAGTGTCACGCCTAGGGATGGCAGTGGGTTTTCAACCCGATTAACATCTGCACTACCCAACTCGAAAAAATGGATATGGAGGCTAAAAAATGGATTTTAAATGGATGTTGAAAAATGGATGTGGATATGGATTTGGATATGGGTCTAGTGATAACCCGAACCATGGATACCTATATCCTACCCGTTTTTTATTAACTCTATTTTTCTATTTTTTCTTGAATATTTATGGTTAAATATAATAAAATATTAATATTTTATGAGAAAAAACAACTTTAAAATCTCCACTTTACTCTTCAATACTCACATTTTTCATCATGTTTTATTTTCTTATAGGATGATAATAATGCAAATGATATGGAGATGGAGTTTTGAATGTTGTGGAGTTCTCGCAAAGACAATTTGAAGCTTTAGTTATTTCAATCTTTATTTCAGTTCTAAATTGTAAAAAATGTATGTTGTCTTTGTACTAGACATTATGATTTTTAATATTCCAATGTTATGATTTTTAATACATATAAATCAAAATCTTGACTTATTATTATTAAAGTAATTTTGATTTGAAGTGTTCGTAAAAATCTGCTCTTTATGTTTTCTAATTAGAAGTTATATTTTTATGTGTTACACAACTCGATAGATATCCAAAAACCCGAACAACCCAATGGATTTGGATATAGGTAGTAAATCGTAAAAACCGATGGATATGGATATGGATATGGATATGGTTGAGTCATAAAAAAATAGATATGGATATGAGTAGAGTAAAACCCGAACCAAACCCTACCCATTGCCATCCCTAGTCACGCCTATGACAATTGTGTCATAGGCAAGACACACCTCTCACAACCATGACAAATTTTTCATAGCCATGAGATGCATCTTATGGCCATAACTTGTGCTAATCTTCCTTCATTTTAGTATTTTAGTATCTCTTCTTACTCTAATCCTTCTCGTTCTTGTTCCATGAAAACAAGTAAGTGTGATTCTCGAGAAAATGACTCAAATATAGTTCTTTCGACTCACTTTGGCTCTTTTGTATTCGAATTGTACCTAAAATCATATAAGAACTAAAGTATCTTAAGCATTTTCATATCATTAATCAATAAGTGTAAAAGGGTTAAATATATCAACAATTAAGCACATATCATCAATGTTGGACAAATCAGATAGAATATACCAGAGTTATACAAAATTTGCAAATAGAAGCTCTTTTAGAAATTAGTAGACGATTTAGAAATTATCATCTAAATGGTTGAAGATAACTACATAAAATTAAAACATGAAGGATTAAAATAGAAACTAACTTGGCAAAATTAAAAAAAAGAAAATGAAGATTTTATTAGAATTGATAATTTTAAAGAATGCTCTTCTAAAGAAAGTATTTTATAATAGCAGATATAGAATATGAAGAAACTTCAAATTTTGAAATAAATAAGTGAAATGGGAGAATCTTCTAACATTCAAATTGATGCTTAAATAATAGATACTATAGTAGAAACATCTAAACAATGTGGAGATTATAGTCCAAAACTTTTATTGATAAAAATGCTTAAAATTTTCAAAATAATGTATTTTGTATATTCTTATAGTAGATTTAATGTGACATTATTAGAAAATAGTATTAAAACCTAGAAAACATTGTATGTTTTATGGCATTAATCTTAAGGAAAAAGCCTTAGATATTAGTTTAACTTCTAATAAAGTAATAATTCCTCTGCTATCTACAAAAATATTTCTTGAAAACTTGATCACATCTTGAAAGAAATTACGAGGTGCATATCTAATCCATACAAATGATAATTAGATTTACTTCAGAGAAGGAATAGATAGTCCTATAAATTTAGCAATATTAGATTATTGAATTGCAATAGACAAGAAGCCTATATAGAATTTTAAGAGGCAATTTTCGATATCAAATATTTTTTAATATCTATCCTAAGATGGTTTATAATATACAAGATAAAGATTTTGATATGACACTCTTTTAATCCAAAACTATAAAGAAAATATTTAATTAGAGATGGGAATAAACCATATTCTATTACCTACATGATATCTTATGTCTAATCTAATATTCATCAAACAAAATGTTTTGCAAATAAAGATATTGTTGACTTTCCAAAATTATTTTCGAGTTGAAAGATTATGTCCTCCTTATATGGCAAAAGTAGAAGAAATAGAAGATGACTTAAAACTTCTCACAATAAATTATTACCTAGATCATCTTATTCACAAATTGATGTTCAAGTTGTCAACAATATGCTAATAATTTGATAAGAGAGATAGAAAGATAAGTTCTAATTACAAAATCAAAGAGAATATTTTAATGGTACAAATTATGTTACCTATAATATCTTAGTTGATACAAAAGCTAGGATGTTACATTAATCATAATCTAATATATAATTTTATAAGTTTCCAACTAAATGAACCTTATTAATATATATTTTCAGCGGTGAAATACATCAGATAGATATCGCCATAGAAACTAGTATTAACATAGGAAATAATAAAATGCCTATAAGATTATTAATTGAAAATGAAGGATTCAATTTAAAGATAATCCTAGGAACTAGTTTTCTCGAGCAACTCCAACCTTATAAGATAATATTGATTACAAATATCCTATAATAACAATAACAATGCAATATATATTCCAAAATAATGACCATCTTACTAGTATTTATATTTTAAATAACTTATAATGATTATATATCATAATATTTTGTTGCTGTATAAACAATGGAGTTGGTTCTTGTTTATGTAAAGCAAGTTGTTTTCTTTACAATAACATGAAACCTTTTAAAAAATATAATAGGATTAGACATTTCTAAATGTAAGATACATTTGTTAAAAGATATCAATCAACCCCAAACACTATTAGGATCGTTTTAACAAAATATCCACCATTTTCCTTTTATGATACCAAAAATATATTCTTTTAGAAAATAAATTTTCAATTATTTCATAAAATATTATTTACTACTATTAAAAGACAAATATATTTCAAAAATACTTGTGGTGATTGGATCACAGTTAATCAAAATAAAATGCCTATAAATTGAAACCTCGCCTGACCCAGCATAGTGTAAGATATAAAGAAAATTGATCCTTCAAAATGAAAATCTTTATTAAAAATAGAAAACATTACAAAGAATAAAGATCAATAGATAGAACCATCAAAGATGGTCGATAACCCATTACAATTTTAGGATAAAAAGAAGAAGAAGTAAACTTAGAAATGATAGATAAACAAAAATTATCAAGATGAATTTATCAAATAATTTATTGAACTAGAAAATGTGAAGATAATTAGGCCTAGTAAATCCCTCAATTCTTCCCTAGCTTTTATGGTTAGAAACCATGCAAAACTAATTAGAAATAAAGCTAAAATGGTAGTAAATTATATAAAAATAAATGATAATATAGTATTTGATGGATACTTCTTACCTCACAAAGAAACATTAATAAACTTAACAAGAGAAAAACAAATCTTCTAAATTTGATTGTAAGAGTGGATTTTGGCAGATAAAATTAATAAAGATATCATCCTTTATAATACTTTCTTTACTTCACAAAGTCATTACAAATGGTTACTAATGCCTTGTGGTTTAAAAATGCCCTACAAATATTTCAAAGGAAAATTTATAATATATTTAAGTATCATAATTTCATACATATTTATGTGGATGATATTTGAATAGCTAGAAATAATATTGCTCAACATATTATACATCTTAATAAATGTGTAGATTTATATGATCAACATGGGTTAGCTCTCTCTAAGAAAAATGCTAGGATATGTCAGAGTAAAATAGAATACCTTGGCATGGAGATAAATGGTAGGGAGTTAAAATTCAACCTCATATCCTTGAAAAAAATCTCACAATGTCCTGATAGGTTAATAGATTTAAAAAATTCAAATTTTTTAGGAGTATTAAATTATGCTTTAGATTTTATTCAAAATCTAACTGAGATAAGAAGACCTTTACAAAAGTTTTAAAGAAAAAAATCAAATATTTGAATTTTCACTCTATTTGATTAAACAAGTAAAGAAAATTAAGATTTTGTGTACTCCATTGCCAAAACTTTCTTTACCATCGATGTTGATGGTTTAATTCTTGAAACTAATATTTGTAATCATGTATGGAGTGGAATATTAAAAAGATATATTATGATGATTCTAATATCAAGATGAATAAGTCTCTTTATAGGTATACTTAAGGAGCGTTTATAGATACTCAACAAAAATATCACATAAATGAAAAGAAATTATTGGCGGTAGTAAAAGTTAAAAAAATATTAACTTTCATTACCTAAAAGATTTTATTAAGAACTGATAATACTCAATTTAAAGCTTTTATTCAAAATAATTTACCCTCTAAACCTAAATATAAAATACATAATAAATGACAAACTTTATTAGTAGAATATACCTCTGATATTGAGATTATCAAATCTAATAATAGTGTTCTTATAGATATCTGAACTAGAGATGGTCAACCTCAAAGAAAAGATATTTTACTTATTGGAACAAATGTCCAAAGATATCAACAGTTACCAAGCACAAATTAAAGATTTACTAGATATTGCTAGCTTTAACTCGAAACTTAAAGAAGTTGCAGAGATACTTCTTTCATTTTGTCATCTATGGCAGGTCAAGATAAACAATTATAATTATTTAGAATAAAAACTTTATACCATAGTCAACAAGGCTAACATAGTTAAAGATTCATCATCTACTAGCTCTTCTTCGCTGATGAATGAATTTACCAGTTAGCAGATTAAGTTGAAAAAGGTTACTTTTGATAATATTTCTCTAAGGTTTGATATTTCATGCAAATTGATGGTATAGTGAAATACCATGATTGGTAGTCTCACAAAGAGTCATCCTGTTGTTCATGCACATTATATGGTAATGAGAAACTTATACACTCTATAAAATAGTAATACCTATTATATTGATTTTTCAGGGATAAATCCTAAATTTAAATTTTCACAAAGAGCTCATTCTTAAGCTATTAGAGGTTGGTATGATTTTGGAATGGCAAATGCTATATACTTGACTAATCTAGAGTTTCTTGAGATATCATTACTTCTTAGATGGATTTAAGAATGGGTTAAAGATTGTTATCTAAATAACCTTACAATGACCCCTAAAGATATCTTGGTATTGAAGATATTATCTGTTGGTCTAGATTTTCATGTTGATGCATTTTTATGCTTGTTCTAAATCTTCATTGCAATTTTAAGTTTAAAGATTATTCCTTTTGTTACTTCAAACTCACACTATAGGATACATGAGTTTCTCTATTACTCTAAGCTGGAAGGATCTTCTCTCATTGTTCATTTTTCTAAATTTTTGTCCCTAGCCATCATCTTCACCACTATAACCAACACTTCAACCTTAGCCTTTTAGATCAGATCCCTTCACATTAACCCATAAGACTGCATTGAAACCAAATTTTTTAGCTTTAATTGCACATAAAAGAAGGATACGAGGAAAAGAAACAATTTTTGTTGCATATTCATTGTTGCATTATCATTATTATTAGATTTATGTTGCATATACGATTGTTGATGCATTTTTGTGCTTGTTACAGATCTTCATTGCAATTTTGTGTTCAAAGATTGTTCCTTTTGTTACTTTAAGCTCTCATTCTAGAATACATGATTTTTCTTTGTTACTCCAAGTTAGAAGGATCTCCTCTCACTATTTATTTTTCTAGATTTTTGTTCCTTAACCATCATCTTCACCACCATAACCAACTTCAAGCTCAACCTTGTAGATTGGATCCCTTCACATTAACCCATAAGACTCCATTGAAACGAAAATGTTTAGATTTAACTGCGCATAGAAAAAGGAAAGAGGAAAAAAAATGATTTCTGTTGCATATCCATTGCTGCATTTACCATTGTTGTTAAATCTACGCTACATTTACCATTATTGATGCATTTTTATGCTTTTTCTATATCTTTATTGCAATTTTTTGCTCAAAGATTGTTCCTTTTGTTGGATTTTCCTCTTGGGTTTGCTTTGTTTCGATCACTTTGGGTTTTATTTTAGTGGCTTTGGTTTGATCTTCAGAGATTTAAAGGTTATGTATCTGGGTCAATACTGTATGATCTTATTTTTTCATTTGTTGCATTACATAATGAGATTATTTTAGGTTTTGGGATTTGGGTTGTTGTTTTCTTTTAAAATTTTGTTTAGTTTTTTTTTGGGCATCTTAGAAGTTGCAATCTTTTTGTTCTGGGAAAGGAAATTACAACCTTTATTAGGCCTATGAAGGTCACCTTCTAGTTCTTTGCTTCAGTTTCTTTGGTGTTTTTTTACTCATGAAAATCCTGACTTTTTAACTTTCAGTCAATAGGTTAAGACATGGAGTGGCTAACCTCCTCTCTATCTCTCTCTCTAAGATTTTACCGTTAACAATTGCCAACATTCTTCAATAAGCAGAGTCTTCACCAGTGAAGACTTATCATTGGTGGAAGTTCCATTAACAATGTGGGGTCCTATGGAATGTTGCGCAAATCTCACCATCGACATTGTCAATCCATATTATCCATCGTTGCCCATTCACGTTGGCATCTATCCCCTCTCAGGTTTACCTAGTCGTAACTCATTTCACTTTCATTCCTCTAGCGTTTACTATAGTTTTGTTATGGTGATCTTGGTTGTAGGGTCTAGAAGTTTTTGCATGGAGAGTTTTGAAAGATTGGCTTTGACATAGGGATTAGAAATAGTAGCTTCTGAGATCCTTTGTTTCCTCTTTTTGTTCTCCTATCCATATTTTTTTCAGCAAACTGGTAGATTTTTCTTATGCTCTCTTTCCATGTTGTTTTGGAAACTAACCATTGCGTACTCCCATTGTCATTTCGCCCAATTTCAAAAATCTCTCTATCAAATCTGGGTTTTCTTCTTTGGAACTTTCTGAACTCCCTGTCTCAAACTATCTACATTGGCGAAGACTTCAAGCTCTGTAAAGATGTAGTTAAGGATTCTTTGACATAGGAAGTTGATAACACCTAGTATTTTAAAGTGATGTTTTCCTTCACTTATTTTTTGTGATGAAGTGGAGTTTTCCAAGTTTTAGGAGTGTGCTCATCTCTGATTCTAATATCACTCCCAATATTAGGTTTTGTATTTGTAAAGGCTCTAGTAACGATATATGTATCTCCTTCTTGTAGTTTCATCTTTCTTGCTACATACATTATGACTATTGCTTTTAACTCTTAAATGCATCTTTATTATGATTGTTTGCACGTTTTGTGTTGTATGTGAATCTCTTGACAAATGCATCTTGTTGATAAGTTGGACATCTTTTTGATAAATTGTTATTGTGCTGCTACATTTTTATTTTATTTATTTTCTGAAATTATTGTTTTATTTTAATTATTTATTATTACTTTATTCTTTTATTACATCTTTTATGTTTATTTGATTTTTTAGTAATATCTTCATATCACGCTACATATGGGTCTATCAAAAATAACATCTCTACTAAGTAGGGGTAAGGTTGCACACCATCAGAGCTCCCCAGATCTCACGTTTGTGCGGGATTCAATTAGGTATTGATGATGATGATGATGATGATGAAAAAATTTGATGCTTATCATTTCATTACTTTGAGAAAGACATAACACTTCGCCATTATTACGGAAACTAACTTAAGAAAAAAAAAATTTTAATACATTAAACATAATATCATTTACAGAAGAGGAATTAGCATGAGAATTGTTATTTCTAGCATAAAGATAACATTTTAGAAAGGATTTCGAACTTATGCTAAAATAAGCAAATTTTCTTCTTTAATTATAGGCCCGGCCAAAAAGACATCATTAATTGCTGAAAATTTTATAAAAAGGAAGATAAGTATAATTAGAAGAGGAAAGATAACATCTAGTACTGAGGCACAAAAACGGTTCTATCATCTATGAAAACATGGGGAAAATATTTGTCTTTCTTATACAAGTGGTTGGAACACTTATAAAGGAAAAGATAAAATTGAAGAACTAGAAGTATCTACATATAGTGATGATTTTGGTCATAAAGATAAGAAGATAACGTAAAAATCTATCCATACACTTCGACAAAAGAAACTCCACTATCAATAAGGATATAATCTAACCCTTTGAAAAGTTTATATGTGGTCGGGTCGGCCGTGTTCTAGTTCTTTCTTATACAAGTGGTTGGAATACTTATAAAGGAAAAGATAAAATTGAAGAACTAGAAGTATCTACATATAGTGATGGTTCAATAGTCTACCTCCAGGCTGTATCACCTGCTTTGAGGATTTCAGGCTACTTTTTCTCAACCAGTTCGCCACCAGTAAACGGCCACAGAAGACAGCTTTGGAGGTGATGCAACTTACCCAAGGAAGGAATGAAAGTCTGCGAGAGTTCATCACTCGGTTCAATAACGAAGCGGTCGAGGTCTCCGACCTCACTTGCTCGTCTATGCTGGCCGCGCTTATGAGCAATGCGAGGGATGAGGAGTTTAAGAAGTCGTTAGCCCTCGATCAGCCCCGATCTATTCAAGAGATCAGACATCGGGCAGACAAGTACATTCAGCTCGAAGAAGTATTAAAAAATACAAAATGCCGGGCAGATGATCGCGGGCCGAGTGGTAGGGCAGATGAGTCTCACAAAAGACAGAGGGATCAGTCGACCTGGAGAAAGCCAATCGGTCGACAGTGGCATCAACAAGACTTCACCCCGCTTAACAAACGATATGCGGAAGTACTGACGGACATGAGAGCGGATGGGGAAACTATCCGAGAGCCCAATAAAATGAAGACCCCTTATAAGGATAAGAACCCGGACCTATATTGCCGTTTCTACAAAGAGGTCGGTCATGATACAGAAGATTGCTGGCAGTTGAAAAAAGAAATCGAATCTCTCATACAAAGGGAAGGTTAGGCGATTAAGTGAAACACGAGCAAACGCCGATCGGGATAATCAAGCAGAGACGGTCGGTAGGACAATAGGAGACCGCCACGGAGATGAAATAGCAGGAATGATGGACGAAGGCGAATCTGAATCTGAGATAATCGGCGAGAAGAGAAAGGCGATCGAGGAAAAGAAACACGGAAACACTGGGCAACAAGGCGACCGGCCGGTGGGGTCATTAACATGATATTCGGTGGAAATCGTGGCGGATCCACCACTAAAGGAGAAAAGATATGCCAAACAGTCGGCAGAAACTCATCCACCAAAAAGCCGAGGGAGAACGACGGGATGATATCGTTTGATGAGTCCGACCTCGATGGAGTAAGTTGCCCTCATGATGACGCACTCGTGGTAAATCTGAACATGGACGGTTACGAGGTGAAGCGGGTGATGATTGATACGGACAGCTCGGTCGACTTATTGTATTACGAGGCCTTCAAGCAAATGAAGGTACCCGAAGACCGACTACTACTTACAGACGGCCCCATTAAAGGAGTAACTGGGGCGTCAACCTACCCGTTCGTCCGGGTGAATTTGAAAGTGAAGTTCGGGCAGAAGCCGTGTCAGATAGAAAGGGACGTTGAGTTCCTAGTCGTAAAGTTTCAAGGGGCGTACAATGCAATAATCAGGCGGGCTACTCAAAATGCCCTCAGATCGGTCGTCTCCACCTACTACCAAGTTATGAAGTTCCCGACACGCCACGGAGTTGGTGTTGTCAGGGGTCAGCAGAGAATTGCCAGGGAATGTTACTTAGCGGAAACGAAGATATTAGGCAGGCGGTAGTCTGGCGAGCTCTCTTGATGTGAGCCGAGCGAGGAGATGGATAGGATGAACCCGATGGAAGAAACACGGTGGTCGGATGGACGGCCAAGCCGACCCTTCTAAATACACAAACCTAGGCTCGGGCTGCGAGGCGACTGGTTAAAGAGATCCTGATCGTATGCGGTAAAAATAGATCGATCTTAAGCTTAGGTGCGGCGATATGCTCGAATTTCCGATCGATTCGTCGCCTCCCTCGGTATTCGGCATGACTCTGGCCGATCGAAAAAAAAGCGATGGCATGCAAGGAAAGCGAGGGTGATCGAGAAAGAAGTAGAAAAATTACTCGAGGCCGAGTTCATCCGAGAAGTCAAGTACCCTGAATGGCTCGCCAATGTGGTTTTAGTGAAAAAGAAGAACGGGAAGTGGAGAATGTGCATAGATTTCACCGATTTGAACAAAGCATGTCGAAGACGGTTTCCCTTGCCAAGATCGACCAGCTAGTAGACTCTACCTCAGGGCATGAACTTCTCAGCTTCCTGGATGCTTTCTCGGGCTATCACCAGATTTAAATGAGTCTGGAAGACGAAGAAAAAACCGCCTTCATAACCGATCAAGGCACATATTGCTATCAAGTAATGCCTTTTGGCTTGAAGAACGCGAGGCGACTATCGGCGACTCGTCATGGAAGTCTTTAAAAAGCAGATCGGCGGTCGGTGGAAGCTTATGTGGATGATATGGTGGTCAAAAGTAAGGCGGCTCACGAGCATGTGGAAGATCTCGAGAAGTCTTCGGACCACGAATAAATTTCAGATGAAGTGAACGAAAAATGCATTTTTGGGGTGGCATCCGAAAAATTCCTAGGGTTTATGATCACTCAACGCGGGATTGAGGCTAATCCAGAGAAGATCGAAGCCATCATCCAAATGCCCTCGCCTCAATGCTTAAAAGAAGTGCAAGTATTGACCGGTCGGATAGTCTCTCTAAGCGTGTTCATCTCTCAGTTGGGAGACAAGTGCCTCCCATTTTCAAAATCTTGAGGAAGGCGAACGTAACCCAATTTTAATGGCGGACGAATCGAGAAAGCTTTTCAACACTTAAAGCAATACTTGTCCAGCCGCCTATCCCGCAAAGCCGGTAGAGGAGAGAACGATCGTATACTTGGCGGTTCTGGAGGGTCGATCAAGCGGTACTTATTCGATCGGAGGGAAACGAACAACACCCTGTCTATTACGTCAGCAAAGTGTTGAACGGACCGGAAACGCGATACACGCCTATAGAGAAACTAGCCCTCTCCTTGATAATGGCGGCCCGGAAGCTACGGCCCTACTTCTAAAGTCATACAATTGAGGTATGGACCGACCAACCCTTCAGGCAGTGCCTTCAAAAACCTGAAACTTCGGGTCGGCTAATAAAATGGGCGGTAGAGTTGGGAGAGTTTGACATATAGTACAAACCCCACACGACCATTAAAGCGCAGGTGTTGGCAGACTTCATCGCAGAGATGAACCAACCAAGTCCGTAGGATGAACAGTTCTCTGCCTGGAGTTTGTTTGTCGACGGGTCGTCCAATTCTGAAGGATGCGGGGCAGGAGTGGTATTAATCAACCCGCACATGGAAGAGAAGATGGAATACGCCCTTCGTCTAGAATTCAGGGCCTCCAATAACGAGGCAGAATATGAGGCTCTGATAGCCGGTCTCCAACTGGCTAAGGAAATGGAGATAAAGCGTCTAAAGATATATAGTGACAGCCAAGTGGTGGTCGGCCAAGTCCTTTAGGCGATATGAAGCCAAGAGGACAACATGATCGAGTACTGTAGCTAGTAAGCGGGAGTTGAATAATTTGAGCAGCACACAATCAGCGAGGATAGAACGAGCTCGAATGCTAAAGCGGATCGCTCTCAAGATGGCCTCGATCGAGGCGCCAAAATAACGTCTAGTCGAGCATTTGGATCGTCTAGCATTCAGAAAGCCAAGGAAGTTCTTGATGCAAATACTGGTCGACCGAGTTGGATGGAACCGATTAGACGGTATCTTCTAGACGGAACACAGCCACAAGAAAGTTCAGAGGCCAAGAAGTTGAGAATAAAGGCGGCTGAATACGCGATCATAAATGACGCTCTGTACAAGCGATCGTATGACTGGACACTGCTGCGATGTTTGAACAAAGAAGAGGCGGAACAAACAATGGCCGAGGTGCACGAAGGAATGTGTGGCAACCACGTAGGAGGCAGAATGATAGCCCAAAGGCTAATCAGGCAAGGGTATTACTGGCCGACGATGAGGAAAGACTGCCAGGAGAAAGTCGACCAATGTGAGGCCTGGCAGAGAAACAACAGCTTGTCTCACCAGCCGACCGAGAGGATGAAAATTGTGACTCACCCCATCCCTTTCGCTCAATGACGAATGGATATACTAGGGCCCTTCCCTCTCGGTCCCGGACAGAAGAAGTTCCTGATAGTGGCAGTGGAATACTTCACCAAATGGGTAGAAGCGGAAGCGGTCGCCATAATCACCGAGCAGAGGGTGGAAAATTTCGTAAAGAAAAATATACTGACCCGCTTTGGAATGCCTATGGTGCTGGTAGCAGACAACGGTCGACAATTCGATAACGACAAGTTCAGAGATTTCTGCGACCGACTAAAGATCAAGCTACAGCTGACTTCAGTAGCCCATCCCCAAAGCAACGGTCTTGCGGAGAACACCAATAAAAAGATAATGAGTGCTCTCGAAGCGCTAGATGGCCGAAAGACACAGGTGGAAGAACTAGGCGAAGTGTTGTGGGCATCTGAGAACCACACCGAGCAGAGCCACGGGAAACAGATTCAGGATGACCTTGAGCGAAGCCTAGTTCGATGAGGTGGCATTGCATAATCAAAGGGTGTCGGGCTATGAAGAAGAGCGGAATGATGAAGTATTAAAAAATACCCCCTGGGAGGATACATGGATGCCACCCAAATACCCCGTGGGAGGATACATGGATGCCACCCAAGACAGAACAGACAAAACCAAACATCACACTGATATTTATTTTATTTAGTAACTCAAACCCACACACATATATTACATATTGTAAATCTCAGAACAGAAATCCAAAGAATATTTACAAGTCCAAACAAAGGAAACAAAATACATTTTCAAACTTTATGAACAGACTCCTTTGGCCAGTGCAGTAGACTTGTCCCAGTCTTTAAACTCTTCGCTCTGAACCTACACGGGGCAAATCCACCGTGCTAAGCATATAGCTTAGTGAGTAATAACTAATCTAATTTAATGGATTATCATATAAAATTTAACTTCAGCGTAAGCATGCAGTAAGAAACATTTATCAGAAAATCAGACATAACACATTTCAGTACAGATTCACTTACTTATCAGAACTGAATATCACAAGAGGGTATAAACCGTCGAGAATCATATCTGATTTTGTCAAACACATATCAAGGCGTAAATCTATTTACGAAGCGGGTAGCAGGACTTATACGGGAGATACCATAGTTAGTATCAGCAGGAGAGACATATGTCTCGATGACGAGAGACACCAAAGTGTCAAATAACGAGAACAGCTATAGACCCTTCTAAGCGTGCCTATTTACCAACTAGGACTTAACGGTTTTAAAAGCAGAACAAGGTCATTTCGGACATTTCATGTGCAGCAAATAGCACTCACAAAATTTATCATAAAACAAATTACTTACCTAAAGTATTTACTGAAATTTTCTACCTATATTACGTCTTGAAATTCTTGACTGTATTACTTACCAAACCGCTTCATCATTTATTGCCTCAAGTCCGGCAATATCCGGCGATGGTCGTTCCTCTATAATAGGGAACACAGATACAAATCACTATTGTGCATGATTAAAACTTCACCAATGTATGATGGATATGTAGGATGCATGTTCATTACAAATTCTGGGACTAATTCTAAATTCCGAATTTGTATTCTATAATTCACAACTTACATTATTGAATCCTTAATTCTTAATTAAATCTGAAAAATTACAAATTTCACATAAAGAGGTAGAAAATTTTCTTACGAATCCAACGCTTCGAGAATCAGGTCATTCGGAGGTCGGATGACAAAGATATGGTCAAAATAGTGAAGTTTATCACACACAAGTCGACTTATACTTATATAAGTCGACTTACATAACAAGACAAGTCGACTTATGCTTACACAAGTCGACTTATCCATTAAAACACACACAAGTCGACTTATACTTATACAAGTCGAGTTATATAACACCACAAGTCGACTTACACTGCATAACTCGACTTATTGAAGAGCGGAGATGACATTTTCATGCAATAAGTCGACTTATACACCTCAACAAGTTGACTTATACCACTGTTCATCGTCTTCTTCACCAAACCAGACGAAACAACAAAGTTTTCTTCCATTTTTCTTTAACTTCATCACTTTAAAACTAACCTATTTAGCATTTCTAACCTATCAAAATCATCAGAAACAACTTTATGCTCCAAAGATCACAAAACTTAACATTCCAACTTTCTCTCTCTCTCTCTCTACGGTAAACTTTCCAAATTCATAATTTTATCCTTTTTTCTTGGTTTTTCCATCTCAATAGTCCACGGTATCTATCATTTTTCTCCATAAACCACTACATCTCATTAAACTCTAGATTTCCGTAAGCTTAAACCTCACACTATAACTCACATATGTCACCAAGAAAAACAGAGCATAAACCCAAACCATATATATATATATATATATATATATATATATATAATCTTTTAAACCATAATGAAACACCTTTTCTTCATCAACTTACAGAATCACCGTAGCCTTACTTCTAAACCCATGCATGCATGTTTATATTTACACACAACTTACATTTCATCATAGAAAATTTGCTTCACTAACCATACAACACATGCCACATTAGTACAACATCGTTTATAACAAGTAAACCCAACTTAAATGTAACTTACTTGATTCAGCTTTTATTTCGAGTAATAACTAATAAACCCAATGTACAGAGCATCGATGGAGAAGAAGAGCGGTGAAGAACATATCGATGAGCAGGTTTTAATATAACTCATCGGACCATGTGTGTAACATGCACATCATTCACGTATCTTCACTTTTTTGTTTTAAGCCATATGTCACCTTGCATGCGAACCACTCGTAAGTAATCTAGTTATTTTCATATTTTAGTATTTTAATATTTTTATCAATTTATTTATTATTATTTTATTAATAAATTATTCTTGTTAAATAACCAAAACATTGTTTTGAATTCTTATAACAAACAAATACCCAAAAGTTCGGACAACTTCGAAAATTCACCAAAATTTCATCATAAAATAATGACTCGTAACATAAATTTTCAACTCAAAATTAATTCACCATCAATTTCTAAAATATTTGAAGTATACAAAATTACTAAAATTATATTAATATTGTCCGAACAATTCAGAAATCTCATTAAACCAATTTACCAGAAAAATGCCATGAATGCATGCCAAAATACTTATGCATAATTTAAGCAAATATTTAATAAGCAAATAACAAACATAATTCGTACCAAATTCCTTTAATATTCTAACCCCTAATTTGGGGCGTTACAACTCTTCCCTCCTTAAGAAATTTCGTCCTCGAAATTCATACCTGATTCGAATAATTGCGGATACTGAGCCTTCATGATTTCCTCTGGTTCCCAAGTTGCTTCCTCAATTCCATGATATTGCCAGAGGACTTTTACTAACGGTACTGATTTGTTTCGGAGTTGTTTCACTTCTTTGGCTAGTATGGAAATTGGCCCTTCTTCATATGACAAATCCTGTTGTACCTGAATCTCTTGCACCGGAATCTTATGTGAAGCGTCAGATCGGTATCTCCTCAACATAGAAACATGAAACACATCATGCAGTCTGGCCAATTCTCCAGGAAGAGCTAACTGATAAGCTACGGGTCCAACCCTCTTTAGAATTTCATAAGGCTCAATGAATCGCGGACTGAGTTTATCCTTCTTCCCAAACCGAAGTATGTGTTTCCATGGTGACACTTTTAGAAACACCTTATCACCACTTGAAACTCAATATCCTTCCTTTTTAAATCAGCATAAGACTTATGCCTATCACTGGCAGCTTTTAATCTTTGTCGAATAATCTGAATCTTTTCTTCAGTATCTTTCACAATTTTTGGTCCGATCATCTTATTTTCACTCAACTCCGTCCAACATACCGGAGTTCTACACTTCCTACTATACAACGCTTCATAAGGTGCCATGCCGATGCTCGTCTGATAACTGTTGTTATAAGCAAACTCCATCAAAGTCAGATAATTATCCCAACTCTCGGGAAACTCTAACACACAACCCCTCAACATATCTTCCAAAATCTGTATAACTCGTTACATTGTCCATCCATGCAGGGATGAAAGCGATACTAAACTTAAGTTGAGTACCCAATGCTTCCTGTAAATTTTTCCAGAATCTCGAAGTAAATCGAGGATCGCGATCAGAAATAATCGATAATGGTACTCCATGCAGTCTTACAATCTCATTCACATACAAATCTGCAAGCCTATCCAATGAATAGTCAGAACGAACAGGTAGAAAATGAGCAGATTTGGTGAACTTATCTACAATAACCTATATCGCATCATGCTTCCTTTGAGTAAGAGGAAGTCCAGTGACAAAGCCCATGGTAATATTATCCCATTTCTATTGAGGAATAGGAATAGGATTTAACAAACCAGATGGAACCTGGCGTTCAGCCTTCACCTGCTGGCATGTCAGACATTTTGCTACATAATCCACAACATCCCATTTCATACCTGCCCACCAATAATACTGCTTCAAATCCTGATACATCTTGTTTCCACCCGGATGCATAGTAAATACTGTATTATGAGCCTCAAACAATATCTTCTTCTTCAGTTCTTCATTAGCTAGCACACATAACCGGTCCTTATAATACAATTCACCATCACCCTGCACAGAAAAATCAGTCTGTTTACCTTCCTGAGTAGCCACGATAAGTTGTTGTAACTTATCATCAACTCTTTGAGCATTACAAATCTCCTGTCTCAACGTGGGCCTTGCTATCAATTGAGCCATCAAGGCTCCATCAAATCCCAACTTCCATCCAATCTGCTTCAGTGATAAAGCCGAGATAGTCTTTCGACTTAAGGCATCTGCTACAACATTAGCCTTACCCGGATGATAGTCCACAATACAATCATAGTCTTTAAATAATTCCAACCAATGTCGTTGTCTCAAATTAAGTTCCTTCTGAGTAAGCAGATACTTCAAACTCTTATGATCTGTGAAAATTCTACACCTTTCACCATACAGATAGTGTCGTCAAATTTTTATGACAAACACTACTGCTGCAAGTTCTAGATCATGTGTAGGGTAATTCTGTTCATGAGTCTTTAGTTGCCTAGAAGCATAAGCAACTACCTTTCCTTCCTACATCAAAACACACCCTAGACCAGTCCCAGACGCATCAACATACATAACATACTCCTTACCAGCCGTAGGTTGAACTATCTGAGAGCTTGAGCATATTCTTGTTGATCAAAACTACTCTGACATCTATCAGACCATTCATACTTCACTCCCTTCCGTAAAAGTTTAGTTAAAGGGGATGCTATCACTGAAAATCCCTTAACAAACCGACGGTAATAACCAGCCAGACCCAGAAAAGTTCTTACTTCCGTCACATTTCGTGGTGGCTTCCAGTTAACAATTGCCTCTCTCTTACTAGGATCAACTCTAATTCCTTCAGTAGAGACTACATGCCCTAAAAATGATATCTCCTGAAGCCAGAAATCACAATTACTCAACTTAGCATATAACTGTCTTTCCCGCAGGGTCTGCAAGACAATTCGGAGATGTTCACTATGATCTTGTTCAGTCCTAGAGTAGACCAGTATATCATCAATAAACACCATAACAAACTGATCTAAATACGGCCTGAATACTCTATTCATCAAATCCATGAATGCTGCAGGAGCATTAGTTAACCCGAATGGCATTACTAGGAACTCATAATGTCCATAACGGGTCCTAAATGCAGTCTTCGGTACATCCACATCCTTGACCCGAAGCTGATAATATCCTGATCGCAGATCTATCTTCGAAAACACTCCTGCATCTTTTAACTGATCAAATAGATCGTCAATCCTTGGCAGTGGATACCTATTCTTCACTGTGACTCTATTTAACTGCCTGTAGTCGATGCACATTCTCAGTGTACCATCCTTCTTCTTCATAAATAACACCGGTGCACCCAACGGTGATACACTTGGTCTAATAAACCCCTTATCCAAAAGTTCTTGTAACTGCAACTTCAAGTCCTTTAACTTAGTAGGAGCCATTCTATACAGTGCTCTGGATATAGGAGCAGTACCAGGCACAACTTCAATAGATAACTCCACTTCCCTTTCTGGAGGGAGTCCAGGCAATTCCTCAGGAAAAAAATCTGGAAACTCATTCACTACAGGAATCTCAAGCAATTTATTCTTAGCACCATCCTTCTGTGAATCAAGTACAAAAGCTAGATAAGCTTCACACCCCTTCCTGAGAAGCTTTTGAGCTTGCATAGCAGATACTACATTAGTTAGAGCACGTCTGCAACCACCACGAAATACAATCTCAGACTGGTCGGGCCTCTTTAAGAAAACTGTCTTAGCCTTACAATCAATTACTGCCTGATGTTTAGACAGCCAATTCATACCCAGAATTAGATCAAATTCGTGAAACGGCAATTTAATCAAATCTGTTGCATACTCACTTCCCTGAATCATAACTGGACAATTCCTAATCACCGATTCACCAAAGACACTACTACCGGAGGACTAGTCACATGCATGTCATATTCTAAGCGATCTATAAGCATCTCCTTATCAAACATTTCTTGAAGAGAGATATATGAATGTGAAGATCCGGGATCAATTAATGCATACAATTCAAAATCAAAGAGAGAAACCATACCAACAATGACATCGGTGCATCCACGATCCTCACGAGCTTTCGGTCATAAGCCCGAAATGAAATAGAAGGCACAATTTGGTCGATTCACGGTTTACGAGTGCGAGCTCGGATTAGCCTACGCTCGATTATATCGCCTCGTCCTCTTCCTCGACCTCTATTCCCAATGAAGCATCTGAAACCTCTCCACTAGCTTGTGCCATCCGGCATGTCTCGAGGGCAATTTGCAATCATATGCTCCGTCTTGCCACAACGAAAACATGCACTGTAGCTCTCCGTGAGACACCCCGATGGTGAATAGAAGCGGTGTGGGCACTCGAGCACTAGAACCTCGACCCCGAGGAACCCCTACTAGAAGCGATCGATGTAGGAAAGTTTTGTTGCCTTCCCTCATCACGGATCTCGAGCAACTCTCGGTGCGAGAGGAACTACCTTCCGATTTCGTTTCCCAAGGTGACCTCCTTTATTAAAGCCTATTCTCGACTTCTTTCTTTCTGATCGTCTCTTGTCTTTCTACTTTTATTGCGGCTGTACTAACCGATGGTAAGTAACTTGTTGTAACATAGAAAGCGCTGCCAGATGCTCCTTGATCGAATCATGCAATCCTCCTCGAATTGATGACATGGAACTCTTTAGTCGATCTGATTAGGGCATACTTACTAAGTCGATTGAACTCCGATCATACTCAAGAATGAGACAAACTCCTCTGTTTGATTCAGAAATTGCTTCCACCGATCCTTCCTATAAGCTTAATCACGTACTTAGTCTTAAATTCATGGGCAAAGAATTCCCAGTCGGAGGCACCGTGGTGAGGACTCCTAAGGACAAACTTCCACCATTCATAATTTGCTCCAGTAGTAGGGAAGCAGCGATGAACCATCTGCTTTCATTGGACAACAAATCTCATCCAGTACCCTCTTCACCTTCTCAATCGAACTCGGCCCTTGATTCCTCCATAGAAGTCCGAGAAAATTCTTGACCCCATACTTCCTCAGTGATCAATCGGAGCCTTAGGTGTTGTCATTCGATGTAGCAAAGTCATCATATCCTGGGACAGCTTCATCAAAGCTTCTCCCTGAGCTAGAGGAGGAGATGGAACCTCAGCTTCTCCTTGATTGACCCTTGACGGTCCAGGTATTTCAGAACGAGTTTGCTCATTTGATTACTCTCAAAGAACAACCGTCACCAATTTCGTGAGATCCTTCCATCATAATTTTCTAAAGACAAAACATGGGACACCGCATTAGGCCAAAACACAACTTAGACACTCAATGGAAAACAATAGGCAAGCCGTGGTTAAACCAGAAGCGCCTAAACTTGCTCGATACCAAAAGATGTAACACCCAAATACCCACAGGAGGATACATGGATGTCACCCAGGCGAGTAATGACAAAACAAAAGCGTCTGCTGATATTTATTTTATTTAGTAACTCAAACCCACACATATATTACATATTGTAAATCTCGAGCAATCAAAGAATATTTACAAGTCCAAACAAAGGAAACAAAATACATTTTCAAACTTTATGAGCAGACTCTTTTGGCGGTCACGATGAGACTTGTCCCGGTCTTTAAACTCTTCCTACGAACCTACTGAGGCAAATCCACCGTGCTAAGCATATAACTTAGTGAGTAATAACTAATCTAATTTAATGGATTATCATATAAAATTTAACTTCAGCGTAAGCATCAAGAAGAAACATTTATCGAAAATCAGACATAACACATTTGATCTGATTCACTTACTTATCGAAGCGAATATCACGAGAGGTATAAACCGTCGAGAATCATATCTGATTTTGTCAAACACATATCAAGACTGTAAATCCATTTACAGAAGCGGGTAACGGGACTTATACAGGAGATACCATAGTTAGTATCAACAGGAGAGACATATGTCTCGATGACAGGAGACACCAAAGTGTCAAATAACGAGGAAGCATTGCAACCCTTATAAGCGTGCCTATTTACCCACAACTAGGACTTAACAGTTTTAAAACAGAACAAGGTCATTTAAGACATTTCATGTGCAGACAAATAGCACTCACAAAATTTATCATAAAACAAATTACTTACCTAAAGTATTTACTGAAATTTTCTACCTATATTACGTACTGAAATTACTGACCTGTATTACTTACCAAAGCGCCACTTCTTGTTTATTGCCTCGAAGTCCGGCAATATCCGGCAGTGGTCGTTCCTCTATAATAGGGAACACAGATACAAATCACTATTGTGCATGATTAAAACTTCACCAATGTATGATGGATATGTAGGATGCATGTTCATGACAAATTCCGGGACTAATTCTAAATTCCGAATTTGTATTCTATAATTCACAACTTACATTATTGAATCCTTAATTCTTAATTAAATCTGAAAAATTACAAATTTCACATAAAGAGGTAGAAAATTTTCTTACGAATCCAACGCTTCGAGAATCAGGTCATTCGGAGGTCGGATGACAAAGATATGGTCAAAATAGTGAAGTTTATCACACACAAGTCGACTTATACTTATACAAGTCGACTTACATAACACGACAAGTCGACTTATGCTTACACAAGTCGACTTATCCATTAAAACACACACAAGTCGACTTATACTTATACAAGTTGACTTATATAACACCACAAGTCGACTTACACTGCATAACTCGACTTATTGAAGAGCGAAGATGACATTTTCATGCAATAAGTCGACTTATACACCTCAACAAGTCGACTTATACCACTGTTCATCGTCTTCTTCACCAAACCAGACGAAACAACAAAGTTTTCTTCCATTTTTATTTAACTTCATCACTTTAAAACTAACCTATTTAGCATTTCTAACCTATCAAAATCATCAGAAACAACTTTATACTCCAAAGATCACAAAACTTAACATTCCAACTTTCTCTCTCTCTCCCTCTACGGTAAACTTTCCAAATTCATATTTTTATCCTTTTTTCTTGGTTTTTCCATCTCAATAGCCCACGGTATCTATCATTTTTCTCCATAAACCACTACATCTCATTAAACTCTAGATTTCCGTAAGCTTAAACCTCACACTATAACTCACATATGTCACCAAGAAAAACAGAGCATAAACCCAAACCATATATATATATATATATAATCTTCTAAACCATAACAGAAACATCTTTTCTTCATCAACTTACAGAATCACCGTAGCCTTACTTCTAAACCCATGCATGCATGTTTATATTTACACACACAACTTACATTTCATCATCGAAAATTTGCTTCGCTAACCATACAAGCACATGCCACAGTAGTACAACATCGTTTATAACAAGTAAAACCCAACTTAAATGTAACTTACTTGATTCAACTTTTATTTCCAGCAATAACTAATAAACTCAATGTACAGAGCATCGATGGAAAAGAAGAACGGTGAAGAACATATGCGACAGAGACAATTTTAATATAACTCATCAGACCATGTGTGTAACATGCACATCATTCACGTATCTTCACTTTTTTTGTTTTTAAGCCATATGTCACCTTGCATGCGAACCACCCGTAAGTAATCTAATTATTTTCGTATTTTAGTATTTTTAATATTTTTTATCAATTTATTTATTATTATTTTATTAATAAATTATTCTTGTTAAATAACCAAAACATTGTTTTGAATTCTTATAACAAATAAATACCCAAAAGTTCGAGATAACTTCGAAAATTCACCAAAATTCCTTCATAAAACAATGACTCGTAACATAAATTTTCAACTCAAAATTAATTCACCATCAATTTCTAAAATATTTGAAGTATATAAAATTACTAAAATTATATTAATATTGTAGAACAATTCGTAAATCTCATTAAACCAATTTACCCGAAAAATGTCATGAATGCATGCCAAAATACTTATGCATAATTTAAGCAAATATTTAATAAGCAAATAACAAAAATAATTCGTACCAAATTCCTTTAATATTCTAACCCCTAATTTGGGGTGTTACAAGACACCCCTGGAATAGGCTCGTATCAGCCCCGCAAAATCGTAATGGCCAAGCTCCTTTATGCGATTGATCACCCTCCACTCCTCCCTACTAAGAAACACGCTCGACGTGTCATTCCACTGCTCGGCTAAGGGGTACCTCCACGGGTGAGACTCGCTGGAAGACCCTGGGGCTTTCACGAAGAAGAACTTCGTTCGCCAAGAAGAAACTTTCGAGGGTGTCTGCCAAGGCGATGCAAGGCTTCCTTATATTGTAGAAAGGGACTGATTCGGAACTGGACTCGACCCATCCTCAAAAAATGACGCAAGATGCCAACCTTGGGCAAATGGCCGAACTGATGGCATAACAGTGTCAAACCATTAACAAACCTCCAACTATTCGGAGGAATTTGGCTCGGCATCAGCTGGTAGGCCATGCACACCTCGTCGACGATTGGAGCATACGGAAGCCTCATACCACCAACGGAGAAGAAGCTTTCGAAAACAGCAAAGTACCCACTTGAATTGCTGTGGATTCGCTCATTCCCCAGAGCAAGTCGGGGACCCCAGGACAAGGGGATGTCATACCTGAGTATTGACCTATTCAACTCCCTCAGGGTCATCGTCGACGGATTCCTTGGCGGCGCCTCCACAACCAACCCATCCTTCCTTTCTCTCGTTGATACCTCCTCAACATCGCCTACCATACTTCTAGAACTACCCGTCGACATACTTACCAAGAAAAAGGAATGAAGAAAAAGGACGTACCTATTTAGAGATTAGAAATGGGTATATCGGACGGCGAAGCAAAAGAAATTTTTGGAAACCGTGAACGATAAAAAGCAAGTGAAAGCAAAGTGTAAGTTGCAGAACGAAAGCCAAAGGTAAAAAACACCACAACTCATCGACTCTGAATACTTATAGGGGGTCGGTAGGAGGGACACGTGGAGAAGATCCGAGCAGGCTCGGACACGCGACAGAATCTGAACCAAGGAGAATCAGGGCTATTCAAAATCGGAGCGGCGCGAACAGTTGAAGGGCGACATGATACCGTATCTGACGGTCATGAGGACGATCGTTTGATTTTGAAAGTCGTCGATCGACGCCGCTCTGATAAATGCTCCACACGCCGCCAATGATAACCACCGATCTGTTTTGAGAGCTGTCGCATAATAAGTCCGAGGTCGATCGGTTGGGACACTCGGTCGATCGATCCCGAAGCGGCGATTATGCACAACCGGTTCAGATCGAAGCGAAGACGCATAATCGATCGACATCGATCGATGGGGATCGCCGAGCTATCCCATGACCGGGCTACAACAACAATGCCCGACCGATCGACTACTACATTTAGCTGACCTACAGACGGGCTACAACAACAATGCTCAACCGATCACCCCAATCACGAGTCGTTCTATGTACGAGCTATAAAACCTCTACATACTCCTCCGACCCTTCGCTTCGCTCAGACTCAAGGAGTAGGGGGGCTTATGGTCGGGTCGGCCGTGTTGGGCCCGGATCCAGTCAAGACGACCCGTGGATCGATCGGTCCATTCATCAGATATCAGTCTTATGCCTAAGCCCATGCCCTCCTTGGCCCATCCATAGAAGGAAGTCTCCCATACAAACACGTAAAGACCTAAACCTAACTGCAAAACCATATATAAGGTATAATTCTCTCATAATTGAGGTACGAAATCATAACCTAGTTATTTTCTCTGCATTGATCAGCCTCACCTTCACAAAAAGACTGACTTGAGCGTCGGAGGGGCTATTCAGGACACAATCCCCGACAAGCCTTCTTTGTTTTGCAGGTATCTTCACGTCGGATTCATCACAGAAAGCAGCAGACTTATAGATCAGAACGGCAATGTACAGTTCAGCCAAAATCCGGCATAACCAATATGATATGATGTTTTTAAGTTGGAGTCTAGACTTCAAGTCCCCTTGTATAAATAAAACCCCTAGAGTAGTAGAAAATGTACTGAGCATTCTCTATGTCTCTCATCTTTATAATCTTCTCAGTTATAAAGTAAAATTTTCCTTTCTACAAATTAATACAGTTCATAATTTTTATTTAAAGCCTTACTCTCTCCTAAAGCTTTAATATACGCTTTAAAATGGGAAACCAGTTAAGACTATCTTGGACTTTGCTAAAGAGGCAGTTATCTTACCCTAAGGTTGAAGCTCAATGCTCATTAAAAGATTTTATGAAAATTTGGCAAAACTACATTGATAAAACTAAAGATACAGGTATTTTTTCTTTAACTCAGAGATTTGAAAATGTTCAACATATAATTATACATGAATTATTTGGAATAAATTTAGATTTGTAGAATCTAATGTATAAATAAAATAATTATATCTATCTTTTAAAAGTCTTTAATATTATAAGTTTATAACAAATAACGACATACGAAACCGGAAACCCTGTGTCAAAAGTAATTGAGGTCATTGAATAAGTTTGCAGGACCACATTCAAATGATCAAGCATCAGCCTATCCTTTTCAATGCCAATACTTCTGCTACATGGATTTGACTAACCGAAACCGCCCTGCATTCCTCTTCTTCTTCTTTTTTTTTTTTTTACTTCTCGAGTATGTTTTATACACTTTAAATTATTTTTTCATTATAAAAAAGAAAGAAAGAGCATTCAAACTCTAATAGGATCGTCTGTCCAAAATTATCCTGTCTTATTCTATTTTATAAAATCTCAACCATTTATTTTATAGAATTCACGTGAGATTCACACAGAACTTATGTAAAATTCACATAAATAAATAAATAGCTGAGATTTATTGAGCATGATAAAACATTATAATATTAAACAAAAAATTTAGACTCTACAAATTCCCCAAAAAAATACCCACTAGCGCAGATTAATCCCTATCGTACCTTACGAAACTCCGGACAGTTTAGCGTTAGCACGTGAGTATTGTATATAAAAGCAGGAGTCAAACTCCCAACTTTGCTTAAGCAAAGACCAATCTCTAACCACTGAAATTCGGTGCTCGGTGGTTGCATTCCTCCTTTTTATAGAACGGTTGAACCCATGTCCATCTTCTTCCCGCACACAGATAGACAGTCGCGGGGTCTACTTTTGCCAGCGAGCGGAGCCATGAATCTTGTCTTCACTTGGTTTCAAACATCACCTGTTATTAAATAACACGACACAAGAGAAGTCAGTCACTAGCTGCTTCCCCTGTCCCTATTCACTAGCTTCGTGTGTCCTTCCTTCCCTCCTTCCCTCCCTCCCTACTCTTCTTTATATCGCACACTCCAAACCTAATAAAATAAGGTTAAAGATCCCATCCCAGAAAAGGAAATAAAGGCAAAAGCATGAAAGGCGAATATGTGCTACTACAACAACAACAGCAACGTCCCCGTCCAAATCATGAAACCCTTAACATGTTCTCCAAACTCCCACCGCACCAAAACCTGCTCCTCTCTCAACACTTTCAACTCTCTCGCGACTCTGCCGATGACGAACCCCGCACCACCACCACCACTTCTCCGACCACCGAACACCACGGACCCAACGAACCCAACACCACCGTCAACACAGACGGTGACACCATCGAAGTAGTTCGCCGACCTAGAGGTAGACCGCCCGGTTCAAAGAACAGACCCAAACCACCCCTCATCATAACCCGCGAGCCCCAATCCGTCATGAGTCCTTACATTCTCGAAGTCCCTGATGGAAGCGATATCTTAGAAGCAATCTCACAGTTCTGTCGGCGTAAAAATATCGGAATCTGCGTGCTCACTGGCTCAGGCACTGTTGCCAACGTTACCTTACGTCAGCCATCCACAACACCTGGAGCCACCGTAAAGTTTTATGGCCGTTTCGACATATTATCGATAAACGCCACGTGTTTGGCTTCGTCCTATCCGGTACCCAACACTTTTACTATCTCTCTCGCCGGGCCACAAGGGCAGATCGTTGGTGGTATTGTAGCTGGAAGCTTAGTGGCGGCTGGTACTGTTTTTGTAATAGCGGCGTCGTTTAATAATCCCAGCTATCATCGTTTGACTTCTGAAGTTGATGAGTCCGGCACTGCCGGCGGAGAGGGGAAGTCCCCTCCAGTTTCAGGGCAAGGTGACGTCGGCGAGAGTGGACACGTGGCGAGCGGAGGAGAATCGTGTGGAATGGGCATGTATAGTTGTCATTTGCCTTCTGATGTTATCTGGGCACCTATTGCTAGGCCGCCGCCGCCGCCTTACTGATGACGATGGGAGAGTATTAATGCTTTTCCAAGATACAAAAGAAAAAAGTTGTATGTGGCAGTTTTTAGTCATTGTTATAAGAAGCTGTTGTTTAATATCGGGTTTGGAGTTAGTGTTCTTTGGTAGCTAGGTTTGATCAGTGGTGATGCCGGTAGGATTTTCTTTCCTCTTTGTGATATTCTTATCAGAAGCTATGTATCCGAATAAGGAAAAAGGAAATCATATATCTTGATCATTGACTGGGAAATAGGTGTTTTGGTTGTTGTGGTTTCATTAACAGGGGAATGAGAACCCTGCAGGTGAAAATCTTTATTTGTCTTGACGATGGGCTTTTACTCTGCTTTGAAGTTTGAGACTGAGAATGGACATGACATGTCTGCAAAAGGTACAGCTCAGCTAGCAGATGAAGGGTAGGCAGTAGGCACAAGGCGAATGCTCTCCGTCTCTGCTGCTGTGATGCAAGATAAAATGCTTTTGGATATGTGTGATTGATGATTATGCCTTTGCGCACGGTACTTCTTGATTTGGATGAAAACAACAACGTGGTCTAGGGTCAGGGATGTGCTTTCCACTTCTTTCTTTTGCAGTATGCTTTTATCAATGCCAATGCCAATGCCAATTACCAACACCAGTACCTCTGTTAAATCTTTTGATCCTACCCAAGTGCGGAGTTTGTTTCGTCTCTTTTCCCTCCACTTGGCTTGTTATTTACTTATTTAGCTTTTTTTCACTGTGACGGGGCAAAAGAAAAGAAGCAGCGGGATACATATCCCATGGGCTTATTGTCTCGGCACATGATTGAGTATAGATATGAGGATAATAGTAGAAGAGAATAAGAATGAGTATGAAAAATAAAAAATAATGTTTGATTTGTAACTTAGATTTCTGTATTAATACTAATAATGTTGTTTAGTTTGTTGCATTAATGAAAATGAAAGATAATATAATACCACTTTTCATATCATATTTATTATTATTATTACAAAATTTATAATAATAATAATAAGATAATTAATTTCGTATAATAAAATTAATAATAATAATAAGATAATTAATTTTATATAATAACATTAATAATAAAAATAAATAATAATAATAATAAGATAATTAATTTAGTATAATAATAATAATAATGGTAATAACAATAATAAGTTTAAAATTTATAATAATAAATAATAATAATAAGAACACTAATTAATTAATTAATAATAATAATAATAACAATAATTAATAATAATAATAAGTTTAAAACTTATAAATAATAATAATAATAATAACAATAATTAATAATAATAATAATGAAGATGATGGTGATGAATGATGAGTAATATAATTAAGAATAAAATTGCTTGTGTGGAGAAGGTATAAATAGTAACTACTAAATTGGAATGAAAATTTGATACTCACCTTATTTGGAGGGTTTAGTAAATTCTCAAACTTAATAGAATAAATCTAATCTTTTAGGATTGAAAACTTCAAAATAAACACTATTTTTTTATAATTATTACATTCTTTCGTTCTCAAACTCGCGGCAGTTATTATTTTTAGTTGTTTTGATGACCGATAATAATAAAGGACAATCTTTACTGCTGCTTTTGGCTTACGATCGCTGATAATGAAATGTATAGTGAAGAGTGACGAGACAACTTGGTAATTAATGCATTTCACCCAAAACTTTGTTCCAACCTTAAAAACGACGTGGATTAATATCTGAGAACGATTTGAACAGGCAACTTGGTAACTAGCTAGCTAATGCCTAATTGATCTTTATTTGGGTCTACAAGGAATTAGTTTTAGAATTATCACAAACTTGTGAGACAGTCCTTTCAGAAGATGGATAGGGTTAATTCTTCACTTTATGCACCTCCAATTTTATTGGAAGTAATTTTAAACTAATTTGTTGGTGGCCTTCATTTATGTAATATTATCTTCTCTCTAAATTTGACCACAAAACTATTATATTTAACCTGTAAAGTTAAAATTTAAAACATATATGTATATATTATATCCCATTTTGGAAAGTCTCAACCCAATCTATTCTTTTGACATTATTCCTATCGCAATGGCAATAATGTCAAAAGGTGGGTTTGTCCAAAACTGACCCAGAGAAGGTTAGGTGGAGACTTCCCCAAAATGGGAAATAAATGGTTTGACTGTGACCCACCCGTCCCTACTGATTGCATTCCCATTACCTGTCCATCCTCAGTTGCCTAGACTTTCACACTGTCTGTCTCCACCCCCATTTAATTATCTTTATATGGTCCAGCAACGAGTCTTGCAGAGATTGGCGGATGAACGCAAAAGGCATTTGAATGAAAAAAAATCATATTGTAGAGCAGAATTCATAGTTTCATTCATCAAAAGAAAAGGGATGATTAGAGTTCAATCCAAATCAATAATTGTGGGAAAGAACTTTCATCAACCAATACAACAGTGCCTAATAAAATTACGGCGTTTACGACGGAACTAAATCTTCTGTCTCATTTATTCATTACATATTTTGTTCCACTCATGCACAGTTATAAATTTTAGTGAGCTCCAGCAAAATTTATTACTATGCATAAGTAAAATAGAATAATTATTAGATAAATGATACTCCCTCCGATTCATAATAAGAGTCGTTTTAGAAAATTACACACTTATTAAGAAAGCTAATAAAATTATAGATATACCCTTATTAACACTACAAGAAAAGTCACGTTCTCCGACGGAATATTCCGTCAGAGAAACGGCACGTTCCGTCGGAGATTATAGTTACCGACGGAATCCGACAAAAGAATAAACCGTCGTAAACATGGTTGTCGTTATTTATTACCGACGGAAATATTCCGCCGTAATTTTTCAACGGTTAACCAACGGAAATTTATCCGTTGTTTTTTAGTTCCGACGGAAATTTTTTTGAAAATGACGTCGGTGAAATTAACTTATCAGCAACGGAAAATGACCGTCGGTATTATTTAGGGACGAAAAAACTGTCGCCAATATTCCGTAGTAAGTTATATCTTTAACGACGGAATTAGGGACGTCGCCAAATTGAGTCCATTTATGTGCCGACGGTATGCCCTATTCCGTCGTTAAATTTTTACCGACGGAACAAGTAATACCGTCGGTGAAAATAAGGTGTAACCAATTAGGTGCATGTATTATTGGACATCCACACATCAACCAGTACATCAAAGTTTTGAATCATAACAATTGGTTATACATAATGAGACATCCAGACATCAACCAGTACATCAAAGGTTTAAATAATGTCAATTGAAATACAATTGGATAAAAACAAATCAAAGTAAACATAAATTCATATGATTGTACCTTAAAATCATGAGTTCGAAAATCTAAAGTTATGGTGATCGTTGGTGGTCCTTCGGAGAGCTTCCCTTCGACTGTTCGGACGGTGGTGGCAACTGAGCCATCTGCAACCACTCTTCTCTCATCTTCGCCATCTGCTCTCTCATTTGTAGCTGCATCTGCTCCCTCATCCGTTGCTCCTGCTCCCTCATCCGTTGTTCCTCCCGCTCTGTCAGCTCCCTCAACCGTTGTTCCTCCCGCTCTGTCAGCTCCCTCAACCGTTGTTCCTCACGCTCAGTCTGCCCCTCTTCCAAATTAGCAATCTTGTCCATTAATGCTTGTACTGTAGTCCGGAGCTCGATGACTTCATTGTTGTTCGATGGCCTTGTGGACGCTGCTGTACTGGACATGGAAGATTGGGAATAACAGGTGTTCCCATACGAACCTAGACCAAATATCCTGCCACGGCGATCCTTACCACCCACGGCCTCAAAATACGTCTGAGACACGTCTACAGGCTATTCCTCCTGCGATCGCTGACTCGAGGTTCTTGTAATTGGTCCTATAAGGTATGTGAAGTTAACATTAAGACGAAGGACAGGAGCAGTGTTTAAAAGATAAGAAAATGCAATAACTGGACATACATTCAGCTCTCGACAACGGTCGTTGATGAAGGTTACACCATCATGCTTCTTTGTGTGAGTGTGCAGAAATAACTGAAGGGGGGTAGGGTTCGTGCCCAATGACTTCTCCTACATGAGAAAGACTAAAACGTTAGATGTGAATTAGAAATCATATAAACCTCGGCAGAGGATCGTAAAGTTGTATGATATTCACCACATGTTGGACAATGAAAATAAGTCAACACTGAAAATAAGTCAACATAAGTGGCACCAGATAGGTAGACCATTATCATTATCCATAATACAACGAAGCTAACTATCGACAAAATTAGTGTAAAGTGTAGATACTTACAAGTGCATTTGCATGCTCTTGGTGAGTTATTGAGCCTCCGTATGTACGGAAGACTCTGCTGACTGGGCCTCCACGCTCATTGGCGAGTTACGTCCTGAGATGGACATTGCTGCAGGTGATGCCCAATACGCCAACCAACGACTCCATATATCTTTCGAAATAAAGCGGGGTCGTGCACCAGCCTTGTTTATCGCGTTAATGAAGTCGCGATAACGTGTACGAGCCCGCCTCTCCCAGAATTTGTATATGCTCCCATCCAAAGTAGCGTCCCAGAAAAATGCTTTCTGATTAAAGAACAAACAAATATATGTTAGTTAATGTCAAACTATAAATATATTTATCATGACACTATATATATATATTAATTATATAACAAAAATAATTATTGTACCTCGAACTCATTAAAGTACAATTGTTTCGTAGCTGCAGTGATATTCTTCCACGTATATCCATCGGGTTCAATCCTTTCCTTAAAAGTGGAGGTCATCTGCCTGGAAACCATTCCAGACGGTACGAACCTAAAACAACAAGTCATTGTATTGTACAAATAGACCAAAAATAGAAAGTCTAGAAACAGTGCGTAATCCTATCATATTACTTACTGGTCATTGATGTAAGTGATATACTTTCGCCCATCATCTCCTACAGATCCAGGTTCCGGACATGTCCTCCATCCCCTATTGTGGTATTGGATGATAAATGAGTTGGCGTAGGGGATGGTGTGGCATTAGTAGCAGCAGGTGATGGCTCATCTGCAACTGGAGGATGTGTAGGAGGAGGAGGTGAGTCAGTGCGAGTCCCAGACTGTGACGATCCACCTTGACACGGCTGCCCGCCAAACATCCCTCTAAACCTCGGCCGCATAACCTCACGTGGTCTCTTTGGTCCCATATTAATGAATGAAATACAAAATTTATCGAATTCTGTACAAATATAACAATCTTAAGAGCAGTCGTTTAATGAAGTTATTTACATTGAAGCCAATGTCATTGAAAGTTAACAAACAAGTTAACAACAACAAATTAACGTCAACAATTATATAATTACGACTGTGTTTACCAGATTGAAACATATACAACAATAAACATCTTTTCAACTTTGTCGAATTATGTAATGCATGAGTAAATTATTCCATCGGATTCCATGTGACATGAGAGTCCGTATAAGTAAATGAGTCCCCGATTCGGATTTCGAGAAGCGTCCCCGCACGTTCAAAAGAAGCTCGGAAAGCGATGACGCGTCTCACCGGTGAAGGCCTTTGGACACTTTCTTTTAATAACCTTTTGGCTATAGCCATACTCGCGAGAGAAATTGTAAATGTTTCGCCGCTCTTGAGTACGAGAGGACGAATTGTTAATTGAACAACTAGAAGGGGAATAACAACCGATTTGTCATATCGGTCATATGTCGTAGTGTCATGGCTCGGCCTCTCGCACTTATTTCTTCGTTCAGAATAAAGGACGCTTTGAGCAACATGAAGTTAAAACCATCAAATTACTATTATGTTATGGGCACTTAACATAAGGAAATAAGATGTACTGAATAAGAACACAGACGTAATAATCATAGCAAACACCTTCAAGTAGAAGATCGGTCATGGATGGCAAACGAATCGGAGTGCTTTCCGCAACGCTGTTTCCTGCAATGGTTATTCCCTGGGACGGGACAAATGTTCTACATTCCTCCCAACGGAAAGAATTATTACCGTCGGGAACCATTTGCCACATCGACATCCCTTGAATAAGAATTCCAATGATTAAAAGGAATAGTAAATTTGGTACAGTAAATAGTCTATTACAAAGATATTTTAATTGCTATTAGAACTTAAATGTAAATTACAATCATCTTCCTCGTCGGAAGAATAAGAATCAAACACTTCCTCTTGGTCAGATCCATTGTTACCGTCATCGGACTCTGCAGATGAAATATCAACATAAGCGTTAGAAGGATCGTGCAAAGGTTCTGTGTCGTCCCACGTTATTGTATCATGAATAGAAGCCACGTCTTCTTGAAACGCTTCACTGTCATTTCTCTCCACTACGTTTGTATAGGATTCAAACACTCCCCTAAGTTTAACTTTGCACACCGCCAACCAATCTGCCTTATCACGTCGTAAGCTTGGAAAAGGGACATAACACACCTGTCTTGCTTGCATAGCCAAGATGAATGGTTCAAATTGTCTCAACCGTCTACGGAAGTTGATTTCAACGACATTGTATCGGTGATGCACTTTTGTTTCAACGTTTGGTGTCGGGTCATACCAGTCATATTTAAATATCACACATCGCTTAATTGGCAACGCAGGGTACTCAACTTCAAGTATTTCAATTATTTTCCCATAATAGTCCATCAATTCTCCCTGTATCAAAACCCCACTGTTCATACTTGACATGGTATGTCCATGCGACTCTGTATGATATTTATATCCATTCACGAAATACACCGGATACGAGTTAACAGTTCGCAGAGGTCCCTTCGCAAGATCATATATGAACTTGTTCTGTATTGGATTCTCCGCAGCCTATGTAACAGGAAGTAGCAAAGGAAAGGGAACAATGTCATCGGAACATGTTAACATGGTGGTTAACAATAGGAATAGTTTAAAATGAGAACTTACATATCGTGCGAACCATCGAGGGAATTGTTTTCCAACTTCGTTATTCATGTCATCCTGTGTGATACCAGGCATTACCTCGTGCAACAATGCCTCGTATAAGCTGCATATGACATGACACCAATCAGAAACGTTCAACACAATAATACCTTCAATGGAGCATACCGGTTGTGCAACTCACTGTACGAATGGAAGAACCTCCTAACAGTTCAGTAAAATGTGCCCATGTGCAGCATCAATTTCCTCCTCTGTTAGCATTCGTCTTGTTGCACGTCCAGATGTCCGTCCTGGATATGTAAAAATTGACAAGTTCCCATCCGCACCACTTGTTCCTCCCTTATCGTCGTTACGAGGAACTTGTCTCGCCCTTGTACGCACATGAGGCTCAAAATAATGTCCACAAAACGTACTAGCTTCCTCAACTAAATAAGCATTACATATGGAGCCCTCAACTCTAGCTTTATTTTTGACATTTTTTTTAGATGATGTAAATACCTATAATAAAGCATATGGTTATTACAATGTTCGGTAGACACAACATGTACAAATGGGTAACGATATGATAGTACAGGAGTTACCTCTCAAATGGATACATCCATCGATATTGGACTGGACCGGCAAGTTTTGCTTCGTATGGTAAATGCACGGTAGATGCTCCATGCATCAAATAAGCTAGGAGGAAAAATCCTTCTAACTTGCACAAAATAACTGGAATTTCATTCTAGTTTTCCATTTCATCTAAATTGATTTGAGATGATGTTAAGCTTTTGAAAACAAGCTCAACTCCGTTAATGGTTCCCATACCTTAGAAGGTAGCAACTTCATGAAAGGCAATTGGAATTAGCCTTTGCATAAAAACATGACAATCATGACTTTTCATCCCAAATAATTTGTACTTTCTCATATCTACACACCTAGACAGGTTTGACACATAACCATCAGGAAACTTAAGTCCTTTCAACCATTCACACAAACGCTCCTTTTGTTGCTTGTCCAAAGTGTAACAAGCTTTCGGATATTTACCGGTACGGACATCTTTATGTAACTCATGTCTTCTATAGAGCAGTTCCAAATCAGCTCTGGATTTCGCATTGTCTTTTGTCTTCCCTTCAATGTTCATAATCATATTGAACAAGTTGTCAAACATGTTTTTCTCAATATGCATCATGTCCAGATTATGTCATACCATATTTGTTTTCCAATATGGTAAATCCCAAAATATGCTTCGCTTTCGCCAACCAAAGTTTTGGTGATGCTTGATTGACTTCATCGACTTCAAATTCGATTACTTTAAGCAAGCCCAATGCCTCGATCTCTTGCAAAATCTCAACACCACATTTGGAGGTGGAGCTGGTTGTTCGATCGTCCTATTTTCATGAACTTATATTTATTGCGCTAAACGGATGGTCAGGAGGAAGGAATTTTCTGTGATTGTCAAACCAACTAATTTTGCCACCTGATGGAAGATAAAACGCATCTGAATCATTGCCGCAATGAGGGCAAGCCAACTTCCTAGCTGTGCTCCAACCAGATAACATGGCCAAAGCCGGGAAGTCACTTATTGTCCACATTAAAGCTGCTCTCATGACAAAATTCTGTTTCAAAGATACATCATATGTTTGCACACCAGTTTCCCAAAGATGCTGCAATTCTAATATCAGCGGTTGTAAGTAAACATCTATTTTTTGCTTGGGATTTGTTGGTCCTTGCACAATAACTGTAAGAAAAATGTAAGCCTCTTTCACACATCCACGGAGGCAAATTATAAGGAGTAATTATCATCGGCCAAGATGAATATTGCTGCCCGGATTGACCAAAAGGTTGGAATCCATCAGTCGACAATCCCAACCGCACATTTCGACTTTCAACTGCAAAGTGCTGATGGGTGTCATTGAAATGCTTCCATGCCAGTGCATCTGATGGATGACGCATTACTCCATCTTCCTGATCGTGCTCAGCATGCCATCTCATGTGACATGCAGTCACATCAGATGCATAAAGTCTCTGCAGTCTCGGAGTTAGCGGGAAATAATACATCCGCTTCCATGGAACTAATTTCTGTTTCATTGCACGCTTTCGTGGCTTAAACCTCGATTGACCACAAAATTTGCACTCATCTAAGTTCACTTCATCTCCCCAATACAACATACATCACAACCGACATCAATCAATTTTTTGCACTGGCAACCCAAGACTCCGAATCAGTTTCTTCATATTGTAAAGTCATCGACCATTTAATGATCGTGGTAGTGATTGATATACCACTCCAGAATGTTATCAAAGCTACGATCCGATATGTGTCCTTCACTCTTAACGTTCAAAATTCGCGCCATTGAAGACAATTGCGTCATTTTTTGACAACCGGGCCACAATTCTCGGTCGTGACTGGAGTAAGTCAAAAATTTCCGTATACGCATTTGGTTCTTCTTCAACATTTATCGTATTTGTCTCAAAGGTGCAACCGACCCCATCAAAGACCATTTGCCTGTACGTGTTTTTTGTTCCATGACCTCCCCTTCCAACCTCCCCTTCATACTCATTTATGTTGACAGACATTTGTGCTTCATTCCCCCATGAGGTGCTACAAATTAACGGTTCGCCATGTCGTGTCCACTCAAAATAATTGGGCACAAACCCTTTTCGCAGCAAATGCAACTTAACTTCCTCAAGAGTCAGGAAACATTTGTGCTTGCACTTGCTACATGGACATCTGATCTTTTGTCCATCCATATATGCATGTTGAGAGCATGCATAATGAATAAAACTGTCAACTCCATGCACGAATTCAGGATTAATGAAGCCCGCAGGGGTTAATCGTCTATACATCCAAGATCTATCATGCCAGCTCATAGCTGCGATACTGTTAATTTCAATAAGTCAATCAATTGTCAGTATAATTCATGTATAACACATATAACAACGTATGTCAGTATCATTAATTAATTGTTATACGAGGATCATGCTGACAAGTAAAGCCAACTCACAACTAATCTCTAAACTACATGTCCATACTTACCCTAGTCAACAACTCATGTTACTTATCAAGAATTAAACATTAATAATATCAAAGCAATTCACAACCATACAAAATTTTATTATAACGTCAAATAATATTAACAGATATATGCTTAAAGTTACCACAATTGAAGTAAAAGTATAGTTGTCATATCAATACCTGCGTAGGCTTATCTTAACGTTCCTCCAAAGTATAAACTGGGGACAATACAGTTTCTGCAACAAACAAAATAACATTGTGTCTTATCATATCGAGGCGTCGTAGCATTTATCATGCAATGATTGAACACCTAATTTATTGAAATGACTAATATAAGATTGTAAAAACGTTTGTTATATATGGAATTACTTTATACTTTTTTTTTTCTTGGTCTACTTGATTTGAATTAAAAATGATTGTTATATATGTTATATCTTTCTATTATAATAACGAAAATCATTCATTGATATATTTAATAAACTATTACACAAAAATAAAAAGTATAAAATTGTAATATTAAAACAATAATTAATTTATGTGAGTAATTTGAAAATAACCTTTTATTAATTAGGAATAATTACAACGTATTAGTAAATTTTTAAAACTCCACACGTCCACAAAATTTCTAGGTTGTAATTGTAAATCTTTAAATTTTATTTCTTTAAGAGGGTTAAATGTTTAGAGTTTACTTGTAGTATGCATACCCTAAGTGACTGCATTTCTTTTAAATTTCTGAGTTTTAAAAATTATTTAATAATAATGATAAAATTATAAGTTGCAATTAGGTAATCAATGAGGAGGATTTTAAACTAATAAATGCATGCATCCTATCATCATCTTGGTCCTCTATCCTCACGTTCCTCTTTTTAATTGTTAAATTAAAAAGTTCCTTTTAACATAAAACTAAAATAATTAAACCACAACCCTTCTTGATTATTAAAATATGAGTTTTAAATCTAAATTGAAGTATTTGTTCATTTGATAGATTACTACAATTACAAACTTAACTTAAATACAAAATTTATAAATTTAATTGAATAAATATGAAAATTAAATTTATTTCCTACAAAGAACTAAATAGTTAATGGGTTCCCTAATTTTGTTTCTTGTTTCCACTGTCAATTTCGATCCTAATTGTTGTTTCATTCCATCTGTTTTGTTCGCAATTTGCTCTTCATTTATATACGAAATGAATAGATTCGATTTAAATGAAATAAATTCAATAAACTATTTAAAAATCATACTATTTTATGAGTGGGAACCTACCCTAAGATGGTTTATCATTCAATCCAAATCTGGAAAGTGCTACTCAAAACACCATTCATAACCATAATCTACATCATTTGGAGGAGAAACTAACAAATAAAATCAATAATATTCAAACCAATTCAAACGAAATACATCCATGTTCAAAACCCAAGAGTTTTTGATTTTACCTTCGGAGGGAGCGACCAGCGTCACGGGAGAGGGAGCGACCAACGTCACGGAGAGAGGAGTAGCTAACGTCGGCGTCGTCATGGGAGAAGACGGAAGGAGAACGAAGGTTGGTCGCCGGAGGAAATGAGAGAGAAAGAGAAGAGGAGAGTCGGGGAAGGAGGGAAGGAAGACGGCTGCTCAGCGATTTAATTTTATTTTAGCGACGGAATTAATCCGTCGGTATAATTAAAATATACCGTCGGCTAGATAAATCTGAAAACCTAATATACCGACGGCTTATTTCCGTCGGTCCAATAAATCTGGAAACTTAATATACCGACGGCTTATTTCTGTCGATGAAATAAATCTGGAATCATAATATACCGACGGCATATTTCCGTCGGTGAACTTTTCCCCTCGACAAATTTTGCCGACCGAAGTTCAATTCGTCCCTTTTACGAGACGGAATAATTTTCAACGCATATTTAAAATCGCCAATTGTTTTCCCTTCACCCTTGGCAACGGATTTAGTGATCGTCGCCATTGTTCTTTCTTTAATATAGCGACGGATTTGTTATCGTCGGTGAATCATTTCTACCCACAAGTTCACCGATCGAATATTTTATTCCGTCCCTATTTACAGACCGAATGATTTCTATCGACATATTTCCGTCGCTAAAAAGCCCCGCGAAAATTTCGCTCCAACTTTGGCAACGGATTTTTGAACCGTTGGAAATTATCTTATTTTAACGACGGATTAGTGTTTCCGTCGCAATTAACAGACGCTATATGGTCCGTCGGTATATTTCCGTCACTAAATGACGATTTTCTTGTAGTGTATAATACTCCCATAAAATTACCTCGGTAATCAGCATCTTAAATAAAATTGTGAGAGAAATTGTCTTGAAATTGTGATATGTATAATTAAGATGAGAGAGAAATGAAAGGTTAATTTTGGAAGAAAAGTTATAAACATGCAAATAAAGTCAAGAATAACACTTATTTTGAATAATTAAAATGTATCTAAAACGACTCTTATTATGAATCGGAGGAAGTACAAAAGATGTGGGTGGAGCCGTAGCCATGCTTCACCTTCTCGTTCTCTTATAAAGATGAATGGACGAGGGACCATTAATCTAAACTTTCAAGTATAGCCACTCAAGACTTGAATCATGAGCAAACCTATGTACGCATGTACTTAAGATGACATTTAAGTGCCATTGAATGAATTCAAATACGAGTAACTATTCCAAGTACGCAAAAGTTGACGCAGTTTTCAAGAATTTTCGTTATCTCTTCTCTTCAACAAAATCAACTGGTAAAGTAGATTAAGAGAGCAATATTAGATATTGGTAGTATAATCTCGATCGATGTCTCTTTATAGGAGTTATGATCAAACAGTAAAACAATTCTGTACATCTTAGTAACTAAAAATCACTAGCAAGATAAATCAAAATGATCTCTTAATTTGGAGTCCCTCGAACCAACTAAAAGATTCGGAGTTTAATTTCCATATACAATTCAATATTTTACCTAACCTTTCATCATCAATTCATAAATACATAGGTAATAATAATTGCATAGAGTTTAATGCGTTAGCCAAAAAAGACAGCAATGCCTTTTGAAATAAGCTCCTGACAGTGATATCTTTGGTAATTGAAATGCTGATCAAATTTACAATAAAAACGCAATTATGTGACAGTGATTTTTTATTAGACAATTATTAATTACAAGTTGTTTATATAAAAAAATCAAATCAAATTTGTTCCGAATTAAAGATAATAAAATAGCTCAATAAAAATTTTGATTAAGTGAATTGAAGTCTAATACAAAAAATGAGCCATAAATAGTGTAGGTTGATTATTTATTAGGCCTGTGATGGGAGGTCTAATAAAGTTACTATAAATAATTGCTAAGATCTCCAGCTTTTAACTTAAATAAGTTCGTAAACATTTAACTTCTCTAACTTGATAAGAGACTCATGCATTAAAAAATGCGCAGAAAGACATTAAAGACATAAGGATATACAATTTTCGTAACAGTGATCGAAAATTTCAAGAGCTTGTTCATATGTTAATGAGCTTGTTCAAGCAGTTCAACTACTTATTTATCATTCAATAGATAGCAAAACCAATATTTTTATCCATTTTCTCCATTAATACAAATTTATGGTTGATCTTGGAGCACGTGACACCAGAACAGTTCCGATTGTATAAATTTGAACAAAGATTTTCATATTTCTTCATAAGGAAATCAAAGAAATCAATCAGTTTTTGCTTATATAAATTGCATATTTGTTGTTTGAATTGATTTTGAACAAGTGTTGAGTAAAAAAGCGAGTTAAAAATGGATACGGCTTAAATCACTAAAAATATCACCAGAAATTGCCTTTTTGTAGTGACTAAGCAGATTATAGTGAGAATAAGCAGCTAGTTGCTTCTAAGACGCATTCAACGTCTAGCGTGTGTCATACCTACACGCTAGATAAATAGTACATGTGGGAGCCAAATTTCGGACGTGTGTCTGGCATGTAGGACAAATGTGTCTAAGGCAGTTGACACGTCTAAGCGTACAGCACGTGTGATCCACGAGTCATGAAGGTAGCGTGCGTCTGTTCGTGTTTGGTGCATAGTATGCACACACATCTTGCGCATCCAAAGACACATGAGTCTCTAGTACGTGTTGTATACAAGCCATCTGTAGCATATGCGGTGCTAACATCAATATACTATAGGACAAAAAAAACTCTAATTTTCTAAAATTCACAAAATTGTTCCTATAGTTATTGTGGGTTAGTTTTAAGGTCCTATGAATTTATAAAGTGAGTTTTTTAATTTTCTAAATTTATTATATTGTTAATAAATAAGGTTTAACATTAAAAAAAATAAGGTTATTAAAGTCATGATTAAGTGAATTTTCATGCATTTAACTTGAATAAAAAGAAATATATATGATTTTGGTATCTCGTATGGTGTATCTATTGCTCGGTATCGTATGATTAACATTGATTAAGATTTTCTTTGTGATGAATTCTCAAATAAAGTTTGTTGATAATGTTTTCAGCAGTAATCGGTGATAATGAGTATGTGCATAAGGCTTTTGCATTTATAAATGATAAGTTGTAACATATTTTATACCTATACAAAAGAATGTGAGGATAACATACAAGTGCATCCTTTGTGCTTATGGATCAGTTTGGGTACTAATGAGATTGTAGTGACCTCGGTGACCTTTCAAGTTATTATTAAATTATTTTACTTACATGTTTAGGCATGTCTTTGTTCCTGTATTTGGTTATTTTGTCCATAGATGTTGGTCTTATATGAAACTTTGATATGTGCATAAAGGCATTAAATAGAAGAAAGTCATTGCTTAAATGATCTATTCACCCATATATGGTATAATCATAAAATTTAATGGTGTGTACTTTGATCGCTTTTATGAGATCTTATTTGTATTTATTATGCATTCATCTCATAGGTGTTTCATGATATATGTGATAAGATGCTCATTACATAAATTGTTTGTGGCTTAGAGTATTGGTGTTATCCTATGCTAACTATTTACGTTATCAATTTACAGTCACCTTCTCTGTAAATAATAACAGTGTCATAATTGAAATCCTCAATAGTTTAAATTTTAAGAAATCGAAGCAAGATGTGAGATTGCACTGGAGATGGCAGATATTAGCATGGTCATGCTCAATGATAAGTCACCAATACCTACATTGATTAGCTCAAAGACTGAGAAAGCAACATATGTAGCTTAGAAAAGATAAAAAAGGATACGTTATTTGATCTAAAGAGATCAATACCAAACCATTGACTAAGTTGACTTCCAAAACTGAACATAGCAAGGGATTTCTTCAATGACGTATCACAAAGATATAAGGTATTTTCCAATGCTAAATTAGCTACCTTATTAAAGGAATTATACTTAATGAGATACATAGGAGCAAGGGGGAGAGGAAGTACATAATTTGGAGGTCCACCTTTAGACTAAGCTAAAGAAGTTAAAGAATTATATTCCTAAAGCTTGTATAGTTTACCAAGCCCTGAATGCACTTCCATTAGAGATTGGTATTCTGGTTACCAAATATAGTTCTCAGGATAAATCTTGGGACATAAATGCACTGTTCACCTGTTGTATTGCTGAAGAAGAAAAGTTGAAAAATCATCTTATATAGTCTTAATAGTAACCAAGGGAAAAGAAAAGGTAAAGCCCCATAATTTTAAGGTAAGAAACCTAAATTTCCTCCACTCTTAGATGTTGGTCAATCTAGTGTTGCTAGAGGTCCTATGGATGTTGTAACTGGAATGCCAGAAATATAAAACCTGAAAAGAAATAGCTATCAAGTAACTCCTTAGATCATATGATACATTAGTATAATCTTTCCATAGCCACATCAAGTTATGATGGCTAGATAGTGGAACCTCTAATCATATTGCATCCACAATGTAGGGATTCATACAAAAGAGAAAGCCAAATAGGGAGGAGGAAAAAACTAATGGTAGAATTCATACATATGGATATATGTTGACCTTATAAAGTTACATTGTGTAATTCAAGATACTTTGTGACTTTTATTTATGAGTATTCTCATTATGGGTATGTGTTCTTACTTAAAGAAATGTTTAAAGTTCTTGAAAATTTTAAGATCTTTGAAGTTGAAGTTGAAGTTAAGAATCAATTAGGAAGAGCATCAAAATTATCAGATATGACCATAAAGGTGAACATTATAGTAGACATGGGGTTTTAGGATAAGAAAAATATTATTTTGCCAAATATGTAGAATCATGTGGAATAGTGACTTAGTTCACTATAGTACTGAGCAAAATAGTGTGGTTGAAAGATGGAATCGTACCTTAAATAACATTATGAGGTCAATGCAAAACATAACTAATTTACCTGACTACCTTGGGGTGAAACCATAAAGACTACCTTATATATATGCTTAATAACTTCCCAAACAAATCAGTTTAAAGAATGCCTTTTAAAATCTAGAAGGGGTGGAAGCCTAACCTCACTCAACTTCTTGCATGGGGTTTCCTTGCTGAGGTACGTTTGTAAAACTCTTATGAAATTAAGTTGCATTCTTGTTTCACTCATTGTTATTTTGTTGGATATCCCGATCACTCTAAGGGATATAGATTTCATTGTAGAGATGGACGATCTAGAATAGTGGAATCACAAACAGCTAAGTTTCTAGAGCATAATATCTATGATAAGGGTGGTCCATCTCATCTTGATGAGGGTGATCATTCTTACCCTTAAGATAATAGAAGGGTGGATAGTAAAGTTATTTAATTTCCATCACTCATATAATCAAATGGATCAAGGTCTTAATGCCATAATAATACAGGTATAGGAACCCATATTTGTACAAATTGAGGTTTATGAGGTATAAGAGCATACTGAACCAGTTCAGCTAAGAAAATCCGCTAGAATTAGAAGATTTGCTATCTCATATGAGTACATAGTCTATTTAGGTGAACAAGATTATGATATTGGACATGTAGTAGATCTAGTAACTTTTACAAAAGCTATTTTTGGACCTCATACGGATTTATGGTGGGATGCAATAAGAGATAAAATGCAATCTATAGAACATAAAAAGGTATGGAAGCTTATGGATTTACCTCATAACTACAAGCCTATCAACTATAAATGGATTTACAAGTACAAAAAGGAATTTTAGAGTAAGGTTGAATGATTTAAAGCCTAGTTGGTTGCTAGAGGGTTCACTTAGAGAGAAGGGATTGAATTTAACATTACCTTTTCTCATATATCCTCTAAGTATGCATTTAGAGTGATTATGATAATATTGACTCGCTATACTATGGAGCTATATTAGATGGATGTCAAATTGCTTTCTTGAATTGAGACCTTTATGAAGAGGTCTACATGGGACAACTTGAAGGATTTTAGGATCAAGATAAAATTAGCATGTTTAATAAACTAAGAAAATCCATATATTGTTTAAAACAAGCCTCCAAACTATGATACTTAAAGTTTGATGATGTTGTTATCTCATTTGGCTTTGTGAAAAATAAAGTTGAAAGATGCTTGTATTACAAGGTTTGGGGAAGCAATTTTATCTTTTCTACTTTTATATGTAGATGATATCTTACTCGCTTCAAATGATTTGACAATGTTGCATGGGATTAAGTAACTTTTGTAAGCATTTTGACATGAATGGCCTTAGTGAGGTATCTTTTGTTGTAGGTATTCAAATTCACTGCTAGAATAGGTCTCAACAGTTGTTGCAAAGGTTAATATGGCTTATTGTAAACTTGTTGTAGCACATATCTTTCATAATGAGATATTATATTTGGCACAATGTCCAAATATTGATACAAAGAGAGAGGTTATGAAGAATATACCTTATTATAGTATAGTTGGTAGTCTGATATATGTCTAGGTGTGCAATAGACCGAACATTGCATTTGTTATTGGACTGTTGGGTAGGTATCTGGCTAACTCAATAATAAACTACTAGAATATGATTTGAGATATCTAAATGGAACTAAGTATTATATATTGACATTTAGGACAGTCAACAATCGAGACCTCATAAGTTATAAGAACTCAAATTTTGCTATATGCCCAGATGATAGGAAGTTCACATCATGGTACATTTTACGTTAGCAAATGGTGCAATATTATAGAAAAGTGTCAAGTAGACACAAGTAACTTCATAGATTGTGCATGCAGAGTTTGTAGCATGCTATAGGACTACTTTACAAGCATTATAGCTCAGGAATTTAATTTTTTAGTTATCTGTGGTTGATTCAACTGTTAGACCTATTTGGTTATATTATAATAATCTTTCAGTCATATTATTCAGTAATAGCAATAAGAACATCATAGGGTCTAAGCATTTGGAGGTCAAATATCAAACCATAAAGGAATTGATAAAAAAATGTGACATTGAGGTAAAACATTTAGAGATTAAGTACGTACTTGTTGATCCTTTAACTAAAGGACTTCGCCCAATCATTTTTTAGGAACATGTATATAGTATGGGTTTACTGAAGTCCTTAGACACTATTAATTAAGGATCAATATATTTGCTCTTGATACATTTATACAAATTTAATGTATTATGACAGTATATTTTTATAAATATTGATGATCATCGTTTCGTTCTCAATCATACAATTTGTTGTACATTGTTATAATAAAAGTGAAATCTTAAGATTTTTGTCGATCTTAAGCATTTTAAAAGTCATATATATATATATATATACTTTGAGCTTATGTCTTCAAGACACAAAATAATATATGCATAAATACATGATTTGATAAGACATAGGAGATATAAGTATTTAATCTCATTAAGGTTTTCTCTAATATAATTTTGGATTTAGCAAGAAAAATAAAATTCTCTAATGCGCTTTATCATAAAGTTTAGAGAAATTGAGACCTGAAAAATAGAACAAGGTTACATTTCAAGCCATACAAGTATCATTGTAGTTTGTCACACTCTGTTTTCTCATTCATGTTAGTGAAATATTAGCTACATGTGATTATATCGAATATGTATCACATATGACACATGTATTTGATATTTTTTTGATATTGAGAACCTTACGAGATTGAATGATGGACTTTCTTTATCTTTGAATCAAATATTTTAAATTGATCACCTTACATGGATTTTGCTTAACCACTTTTACTGTTTTTATTGTTGTTATAATTGTTATAATTAATATTTGTCTAAGGAGGAGAACGTTGGTGATTTTTTATTGGATAGTTATTAATTATAGGTTATTTATAAAATTAAAGTTAAGAAAATCAAATTTAATCCAAGTTAAAGATAATATAAAAACCCAATAAAAGATCTGGTTAAATAGGCTGAAGTTTAGTGAAAAGAATGGGCATTAAGCAGTGTGGGTCGATTATTTATTGGGTGTGTAATGTGGGGGTCTAATAAGGTTATTATAAATAACTGTTAAGGTCTCCTACTGCCTGTTTAAGAAAATTCATAAATGTTTAGTTTCTGTGACTCATTAAGAGGCCCATGCATTAAAAAAGATGTAAAAAGACATTAACAGCTTAAGATTACAACTTTCATAAAGTTCAATCGAAGGTTTTAAGAACTTGATCAAATATTGAGGAGCTTGTTTAAGCAGTTTAGCAACTTGTTCATCATTCAATAGATAGCAAAACAAGTTTTTTTTCCCACATTTTCTCTATTAATACATGTTTATGGTTGATTATGCCTTAATTAAAGTTCGTGATATGACTAACATTATGCAAATCAAAGGGATACATACAAAAAAATAAAAATACCCATCTGGTTTAAGTTATAATGTTGAAGATATTATTTTTGTTGGCTGTAGAATAGATAAAGAATACAGACAATTTCCTGGATTCTTTGAAGAATACATACGTGTATACTCAATTGGTATTAATTAACCATGATGAGTAGTCAAAAGGAGAATAACAAGTGTGTTTTCTCATTAAGATGAGTTATATCCAAAACCAGTACAAGTCCTCGTCTGTGTTATCCAGTTACAAATTTGGACATATGCTAGATATTTAGTTTAGGTCAAGAGGTCAGTGATTTGACTCATATTCTCCTATTATTGAGAAATCTGACCTCAAATTAAGAATCCATTTTTTTTGTACCCTCTAACATTTAATACTCATATCTCAATCACCATATAGAGAGCAACTTAAAAGAGAGGTGTTCAGCATTGAAGAAGAGAGACAAGGCTCTTAATCAATATCTTACTGGCAGACTTGCTCTATGGCTGCAGTTTAATATACCAGAAGAAATTAGGATAAATTTAACTTTCTCTTTCGATAGATGTTTATAATAAAAACTTCCGAGTTATAAACACGTATATGAGGATGACGCGAATCTGAATGAAGGTATGTATAAATGGTGGAAATGATATTGAATTGGACCAAATGTTGGATTGCTGTTGCTTTCTTGTACAACAGGAGAGATTCTGCGAGACGTACGTGACCTATTCCACACTTTTCTTTTTCTTTATTTTTTTGCATGCTTCTTAGTTTTTATAATTGATTTGGAAAAAGCTAAAGCTACGTAGAGCATGCAATTTATAACTCTTATTTTTTAACGTTTTGTCTCATCTTTACATTAGTAGATGATTAACCAACATATCATTTTAAGCTATTAACATAAATATCCTTTGGTAAGGAAAATACAATGCAATATATTATCACCATCTCTTTACTACGGTGAGCGAGCAATTTAAACCCCTTAAAATGCAATGAGTGTATGGTAAGAATAAAGAGTAGATTAGATGCATTAGACTTGAACCCATTCAAATGCAATGCATTATATCCCTTTGCATTCTATCTTTTGGTCAACTCAATCCAAGAATGCGTTCCCATATGAGACGTACAATCTATAGCTTCTTGGCTAGAACAGTGTCTGTACATGTTTCTTTGAATTTGATGGCGGGTTCTCAGCAACAACAACTAGACAGTGCCCGACATGTAATTATATATATATATATACACACTTTAAGACCACGAGAATAAGTATTGAGCATAGTAGGTAGCTTCCGAGAACAAAAACGTAATTCAACTTGTCAACTGGTGATGACGGGAGAGAAAATGACACCTGCTAATAGGTAGTTTCCGAGAACAAAAACGTAATTCAACTTGTCAACTGGAAAATGACACCTGCTAAAAAACGGCATGCAAGTGGGCATGTGGAAGGTAGTCTAGTTATACAAAGATAGACCACCATTAATGGATGGATGGATGGATCTGGGTGGGTCCTATCCTGTATGTATGGGGTTGGGGTTGGGGTTGGAGTTGGATTGGTGATGGCTGTCCTTTCCTTCCAAGTCTAAAACTAAACCGAGTGGAGGCCAGACTAATATACACAAAATGGACACCCAAAGTCAATTCAACTAATTCATCCCTCCCCTCTTGTCCTCTTATGAAATGTTCCGAGACCTTATCCACAAACTACAAAGTTTACAAAACCAAGGCAAAGTGTATAGATACATATATACATAATGATCATATGGGTGATGGGTCCTGCGAGGCGTTGTCTGGTCTGGTCTGGTCTCAATTTGGTGGGTAATAGTTGAACCACCTTTCATCTTCTATGCTACGCCCACGTACATGTCTCGGTGTCCTTGTCTCATACTGTTCAATCGTCGACTTTCAAAGTTGAAATGCATCGAGGTTTGACCCAGTTATATATTATAAGTTACTACGTGAGATTATTGGGATCGGTAAGTTAATTAGCAAAATGGAGAACAGGTAGGTTGCTCCTTTTTCCCAGAAAATTAATTAACGATATTCGTCGACAATAGATAAATGATACACAAATAAATCCATTATGCAAGCAAAGGGATATTGATACTCTGGTCGTGGTCGATTCGTGTTGGACCTTGGATCAAGTCAAACGACGCAATGATTCGATCGGCCCATTCTTCGAGATCGGTTTATCTTAGATAAGTTCTAAGTCCGCCCATGCCTCCCAAGCTCATCAAGTAGAAGCTTAAGCCTAAAATGCAAACACGTGAAAGACACAAACCAAACCAAGAAACCATATATAAGGTATAATTCTCCCATAATGAGTAGCAATCATAACCTAGTTTTTCTACATTCGTCAACCTCACCTTCACCAAAAGACCGACTTGGCGTCGGAGGGCTAATCGGGACACAACCCCCGACAAGTCTTCTTTGTTTTGCAGGTATCTTCACGTCGGATTCATCGCAGAAAGTAGCCGACTTATGGATCCGAACGACAACGTCTGATTCGGTAAAATCCGTGAACCAATTGGCGCCACCGCGTGGGGCCCACTTCCGCACCACGTCCGTAAACACAGATCAATCGGTAGCGGCGACGAACCTCGATATAGCCATTATTGCGGCTCTGGCGATGCAACGCATGGGTTTGCAGCTACCTACAACTCTGCCGCCTGCACCACATGTTTCCCGCACGGAATCCTCAGATCCTAACGATCAACCGCAACCTCAGAACTTGGAACAAGAAGAATAGAGTGTCGCTTTAGAGGATAACGCTGCACTCAATATGCACTCGAATCACCGACATCGATCGGATGCAGATCCTCTTCCGCCTGTGCACACCTTCCTCACTCGAAAACAGATTGAGGAAGCAGCTGATCTATTGATCCGCCAGATTTTGCAATCTCGGCAAACCTGGCGGTAAATCTGCAATGCAGTCGCATGATAGACGATGATGACGACCGATCACCACCCGACCGAAAACCTAGAGAAAATCGTGGATGATCGATTAACGCATTATGAAGCTTCGTCCGGATCAACCGACAAAGACAAGATCTGACTCTCCCTTTACTCCAAAAATCTTGGATAACCTCCCGGCGCCCGGCACCAAAATACCAACCCCCGAGAAATACATTGGAAAGACCGACCCCCTGGATTACCTGCAGCACTTCCAGTCCATGATGAATCTGCATTGCATCCCGGACGCCATCCAGTGTAAGGCTTTCTGTACGGCCTTTCAAGAGGGAGCCCGACGATGGTTCAATAGTCTACCTCCGGGTTGTATCACCTGCTTTGAGGATTTTAGGCTTCTTTTCCTCAACCAATTCGCCACAAGCAAGCGACCACAGAAAACTGCATTGAAAGTAATGCAATTGACCCAAGGAAGAAACGAAAGTTTACGGGAGTTCATCACTAGGTTCAATAATGAAGCGGTCGAGGTCCCCGACCTCACTTGCTCGTCCATGCTGGCAGCACTCATGAGCAACACGAGGGATGAAGAGTTTAAAAAATCATTGGCTCTCGATCAACCCCGATCTATTCAGGAGATCAGACATCGGGCAGACAAGTATATTCAGCTCAAAGAAGTATTAAAGAATACAAAACGCAGGGCAGATGATCGCGGGCCGAGTGGTCGGGCAGATGAGTCTCACAAGAGACAGAGGGATCAGTCGACCTGGAGGAAGCCGACTGGTCGACAATGGCATCACCAAGACTTTACCCCGCTTAACAAACGATATGCAGAAGTATTGGCAGCTATGAGAGCGGACGGGGAATCCATCCGAGAGCCCAATAAAATGAAGACCCCTTACAAGGATAGGAACCCGGATCTATATTGTCGTTTCCACAAAGAGGTCGGTCATGATACGGAAGATTGCTGGCAGTTGAAAAAAGAAATCGAATTCCTCATACAAAGGGAAAGGTTAGGCCGATTCGTGAAGCACAAACAAAATGCCGATCGGGATAATCAGCGCAGGACAGGTCGGCCAGACAATAGGCGACCGCCCTGGAGGCGAAATGACAGGAATGATGGAGGGAGGCAGAATGCGAATACAGATTGGTTATGCCGGATTTTGGCTTTGAATGCGTTGCTGTTGCTCGATCCATGAATCTACTTCTTCTTTGTGATGAATCGACGTGAAGTCACCGCAAAACAAGGAAGGCTCGTCGGGGGTTGTGTCCCAATTAGCCCCTCCGACGCTCAAGTAAGGATCTTTCTGAAAGTGAGATTGATCAATGCAGAGAAACAAATTAGGTTATGATCCCGTACCTCGATTATGGGAGAATAATACCTTTTATATGGTTTTGCAGTTAGGTTTAGGTCTTTACGTGTTTGCATGGGAGACTTCTTTCAACCGATGGGCCGAAAGGGGGCATGGGCTTTAGGCACAGGACTGATCTTCGATGAATGGACCGATCGGCTCATGGGTCGTCTTGACTGGGTCCGGGTCCAGCACGGTCGACCCAACCATAAGCCCCCTACTCCTCGAGTCTGAGTGAAGAGAAGGGTCGGAGGAGTATGTAGAGGTTTTATAGCTCGATCATAGGACGACTCGGGGTTCAGGCGATTGGTGAGCCTCAAATATAGCTCGTCTGTTGATCGCCTAAATGGAATAATCGATTGGTCCGCAATGTTGTTGAGTCCGATCATGGACAACCCGGTAGTTTCAATCGAGACCTCGGGGTTTTGATCGTTGAAGCACGCCACACCACCGGGCTACATGCGTTCTTGCCGTGCATGGGGTTGGTCGGGTTGGTGTTCCAACTGGTCGGCCTCGGCTCTTATTGGACGACAGCTCGCACAAAAGCGAGTCGGAGGGTCACCATTAGCGGGCTCGTGAAGGCATTTATTATTTGACGCTCACGCTTGTCGACAACGTTCGAATCAAACGATCGTCTTTGTAATTACTCACCGTATCCGACGCCCTTCACCTGCTCGCGTCCGTCCGGATTTGATTAACTCTAATTTGCCTCCGTTCAGATTGTGCCGCGTGTCCAGGAGTAGCTCGGATTCTCTCCACGCGTCGAGCTCTGGTTGGATCGTAGTTCGAACGTTTTCCCTATAAATGCTCGGAGTCGACGGACGGTTTGCTTTTCTTCACGCTCATTTCGTTCTTGCCGTCTTCTTGCTTTCTTCTGCTTTTTCCCTATTTTCATTCTCGGAAGTTGTCTGTGGCGTCGCTCAAATTTCCGATTCCCTACCACTAAATAGGTACGTCCCCTTCCCTCATTTTCCTCTTCTAAATTCCTCTTAAAAAGCATGTCGTCTAGTGGTTCTCGGAGTGGGGTTTCTCCAAGTGATTCCGTTGACGAGAGGTCATCGGAGGTTATGGCCGAGGCGACGGCGGTGTCGAGGTTAAGGGATGTTGAAGAGATTACAACAAGGGAACGGAGAGACGGGCTGGTAGTAAAGGAGTTGCCCAAGGGTAAATCCAAGATGTCTGCGGCGGAGTTAAATAGGTCGATTGCTAGGAATGGTATCCCTCGGTCCTGGGGGCCTAGGTTGCCGTCGGGGGACGAAAGGATCGACAGCAGCAGAGGTGGGTGGATTGCCCTCTCTGGATACTTCTTCTCGGTCCGAGGTTTGAGACTGTCGTACGTGCCGATCGTGGATGAAGTGTGCGCTGAATTTCAGTTGATGCCGAGTCAGATCCCTCCGAATGGGTGGCGATTCATTAATGGGCTTGTGCTGTTGTGCCACCAATTCGACTGTCCGCCCTCGGTCAACATCTTGCGCCATTTCTTAAGAATGAGTCAAAGTCCGAGTTCTGGGGGCGGCATCCCTTCCCTAATGTATAAGGATGCCCGGTATCGCCCAACCGGGACGTCTGGTAAAATTACTGGCTGGCGAACAAAATACTTCTTTGTGAAGCCTCAGGGTCCTCTTCGAGTCGATCATGGAGGTATCCCCAAGCGAAGCGATGGAATGACTCATCGAGTCTATTCCTTTCGAGGAGGAGCGGAGGTAGTTAGCCGTATAAAGGAGCTTGGCGATATAACTTCTCTTCGGCTCATCTCGGGGTATGGCGGGGGGGCCTCGGCCAACTCTCTTCTGATTGACCCCCCGCCGCGAGTTGGAGGGCTAGGAGAGGGAACCGCCCCGACTGGTTGACCCCTCATGGTTGATTTATCTTCCTTACTCGTAGGTTTTAATTCGGTTTCTAACCTGTTTCCTTTGTTTGTGCAGTTATGGTCAAAGTTAACACCTTCCCCCCCCCAAGTCCGCCAAGAGTAGCGTCAGTCGCAGGTCTTGGGAGGAAGAGGTCGAGGAGATAGACGGAGGTCGAGTTCGATGGTCGCCGCCAATCGCCCGGACGATGGCGTGTTCCTCCGACAGTCTCGAGGCCTTGTAGCTTTTCTTGGTCGCCCTGCCGGTGAGTACCTGGTAGTGATCGAGGAGGAGGAGGAGGAGGTTGAACGACCTCTTAAGAGGAGAAGAGGGGCCTGGGTAGTTGACCGACCTCCCTCTATGGACGACCGATCATCTCCAGTGGTCGACCGATCTCTTTGCCCCTTGGACCGAAGCAAGGGGAAAGAGAAAGTGGGAGATTGCTCTGCCCCGTCTGCCCAGAGTAAGGGGAAAAAATCAGCGGGTAGTAACGATAAGTGGGAGGTGGCGATTAGTCTCGAGAGGAGGGCGCCACGATTGTCGATGCTTGAAGTGGCTCGTCATCTTGCTGGGAAAGTTATTCCTCCTTCAGATGAGGAGCGCTTTGACGAGCTAAGTCTTGAGGAGATGATGAGTCGCGCCATCCGTAATTCCATGAGGGAGGTGGCCCTCACTTTCTATATGCATCAGTGAATCGATCTGTTGAATCGGGAGATCAATTCCCTCCTGGAGCAGGTGGACGGTTTGAAGACTAAGCTCTCGGAGGTCGGGGAGGAGAAAGACTTCTCCCGGGCTCAGCTTTCTTCCTTGGAGGAAGACAAAAAACTCTGGGAGGGGAGCGCGATCTCTTGAGAGCCCAGCTTGCCTCGGGAGAGGAGGAGAGGAACTCCTTGAAGGCTCGGCTCACCGGGGAGGAGGTTGAAAAGGAAAGGGCGATGGCAGCTAGGAACAAGCTGTCTGAGGAGTACGCGGCGCTGCGAGGACGGTGCGAGTCGGAGAGGGTGCTCAAGGAGAAATCCCTCCGAGACCATGCCCAAACCGAGGATATGTTAAGGAGGGCGCAAGCCTCCGTGAAGGAACAAAGGATTGAGGCGATCCTGCGATGGCAGAGGCGGTTCTTGCAAGACGAGTGCTTGGAGTACTCCTGCGACCTGACCCTCATGATCTTGAAGAATTGTTATAACGCCTGCGTTCTTGAGGGGTCGGACGGTCCTTCGTTCGAGAAGTTTTCCGAGCCGTTGCTTCCTACCGCCCTTGATCTTTCTCTGGAGGAAGTGACGGACAGAGCCATGGAGGATCGGGACCCAGTCCCGAATGAAGAGCTGGATTTTAGCTCTACCGAGGAGGACGAGCTTCCTCTTGAGGGCACTTCTCCGACCGCTTCCTTTGACCGCCTCGGCTTGGCTTTTCCGCCTGGCCCGAGGATTCTCCGGGCATCCTCCACTTCCCTTCATGAGACTTTGAGGCTCACTGGTGGAGCTTGTGGCGTGGCAAAATGATATCAATGAAAATTCATTTTTACTTCATTTTTTTCTCGATGTCTCTTTCCGTATTCATACTCTTTACTTTCAATGTATGTTGAGTTATAATGAAACTACTCATAATCGACTGGCTTCAAGGTCGACTTATAGTTTCGTCTTGACGACTCGACTGACCGTAGTCGGTTTATGGAGATACCGGGCGATAACGAAAGAGGTCCCAAGGATCTCGTCTTGGCGACCCGACCGACCGTAGTCGATCTACGGAGAACGTCGGGTGATGGCGATGGCGTGGGTCCCAAGGATCTCATCTTGGCGACCCGACCGACCGTAGTCGATTTATGGAGAGACCGAGCGATAACGAAAGAGGTCCCAAGGATCTCGTCTTGGCGACCTGACCGACCGTAGTCAATCTTCGGAGAACGCCGAGCGATGGCGATGACGAGGGTCCCAAGGATCTCGTCTTGGCGACCCGACCGACCGTAGTCGATCTACGGAGAACGCCGGGTGATGGCGATGGCGTGGGTCCCAAGGATCTCGTCTTGGCGACCCGACCGACCGTAGTCGGTTTATGGAGAGACCGGGCGATAACGAAAGAGGTCCCAAGGATCTCGTCTTGGCAACCCGACCGACCGTAGTCGATATTCGGAGAACACCGAGCGATGGCGATGGCGAGAGTCCCAAGGATCTTGTCTTGGCGACCCGACCGACCGTAGTCGGTTTATGGAGAAGCCGGGCGATGGGTGCCTGGATTTTCTATTTTTTGCCATACATGATTGAATTCTTTATTGCCAAGAAGTCTGAAAATCTCTTTATTGATGATAATGAGAGCGTGGGTCGTTAAAAAACCTGTCTGGCAGGGACAGGAAAAAGGTACCCACGTGTATACAAAAAAGATAATAAGGAAAGATTAACTAAAATAAAACTTATCTATTGGTAGAACGCCTTCAAGTTCTGTGAGTTCCAAGGCCTCGGTAGAAACTTCCCTTTCTCATCGCTAAGGATGTAAGAGCCATGCCCGACTTGCTTCATCACTCGGTAGGGTCCTTCCCACGTCTGTCCGAGTTTTTCGGGATGCTTTCCAGCCGCCTCGGCTTTTCGTAGGACATAACCACCTACCTTCACATCGCTCGGCTTGACCCTTCTGTTGTAGAACTTGGCCGCCCTTTGCCTGATAGCTTTTGAGCGGGCAGCTGCCCTTTCTCTATCCTCGCTGAGGAGAACAAACTCTGCTCTGCGGGCTTCATCATTCCGCTCTTCTTCATAGCCCGACACCCTTTGATTGTGCAATGCCTCCTCTACTGGAACTAGGACTTCTGCCCCGAAGGTCATCCTGAACGATGTTTCCCCTGTGGCTCCGTTCGGTGTGGTTCTATAGGCCCACAATACTTCGTCTACTTCTTCCACCTGTGTTTTTGGCCGTCAGCGCCTCTTGAGCGTTCATTATCTTCTTATTGGTGTTTTCTGAGTAGTTACTTTGGGGATGGGCTACCAAGTCAACCGTAGCTTGATCTTTAGTCGGTCCAGAAATCCCTAAATTTGTCGTTGTCAAACTGCCACCATTATCTGTAGCCAACACCATAGGCATCCCGAGGCGGCATAGTATGTTCTTCTTTATGAAACTTTCCATTTTCCCCTCTGTGATTGTAGCGACTGACTCCGCTTCTACTCACTTAGTGAAATATTCCATTGCCACTATCAGGAATTTCTTTTGTCCGGGACCGAGAGGGAAAGGCCCTAGTATATCCATTCCCCATTGAGTAAAAGGGATAGGATGCTCATGATTTTCATTATTTCGATTAGAATTTGGTGGGACAGTTGCTATTTCTTTAGCGGCAGCCTCGCAGACGATCGACCTTTTCCCGACAATCTCTTCTCATTGTCGGCCGAAGAGTACCCGCCTCGATGAGTCGGTGAGCCAACATTCGCCCCTATGTGATTTTCGACATCCCTGTGGACTTGGCCATTGCACATTCGGCTTCTTCTTCATTTAAGCATCGAAGCAGCGGCCAGTCATAAGACCGCTTATATAGAGTACTGTTGATGATCGTATATTCGGCTTCCTTTATCCTTAACGTCTTGGCCTTTGACGCGTCTTCCGGTTGCCTTCCTTCTAAAAGGTACTGCGCGATCGGTTCTGTCCAACTCGATCGACCGGTACTCACGTTGAGAACTTCCTCGGCTTTCTAAATGCTAGGCCGATCAAGTCGTTCGACTAGAATATCGTTAATGGCATCACGGTCGGAAGCCATTTTTGAGAGCGTGTCCGCTTTAGCATTTTGAGCTCGTTCTATTTTCATTGATTGAGTACTGGCTCAAATTGCTCAATTCTCCTTTACTAGCCCCAGATACTTGATCATGTTGTTTCCTCGGCCTCGTCTTGCCCGGTACTCGGCCGACCACCACTGGCATCCTTGTATATCTTCAGTGCTTCACCTCCATCTCCACAGCAAGTTGGAGCCGGTTATCGAGCCTCATATTCGCTTCATTATTGAGGCCTTGAATTCTAGCCAAGGGCGTATTCTACCTTTTCTTCCATATGAGGCTGACCAAGACTACTCCGCTCCGCATCCCTCAGCATTGGATGACTGTCAACAAACAAACTCGGTGAGGCGCGCTCGTCTGTCGAGCTCGGTTGGCTCATCTCTGCAATGAAGTCTGCCAACACCTGCGCTTTAATGGTCGTGCGGGGCTTGTACTGTATGTCGAACTCTCCCAGTTCTACCGCCCACTTTATCAGCCGACCTGAAGTTTCGAGCTTTTGAAGGCATTGCCTGAGGGGCTGATCAGTCCATACCTCAATGGTATGGCTTTGGAAGTAAGGCCTCAACTTCCTGGCTGCCATTATCAAAGAGAGGGCTAGCTTCTCTATGGGCGTATATCGTGTTTCTGGCCCGGTCAACACTTTGCTGACATAGTAGATGGGATGCTGCTCGCTTCCTTTCGATCGGATAAGTACCACGCTGATCGACCCCTCCGTAATCGCCAAATATAAAATCAGGTTCTCCCCCTCTACCGGGCTTTGCAGAATAGGCGAGCTAGATAAATATTGTTTCAAGTGCTGGAAAGCTTTCTCGCACTCATCCGGCCATTGAAACTGGGTCACGTTCGCTTTCCTCAGGACTTTGAAAAATGGGAGGCACTTGTCTCCTAGCCTAGAAATGAACCTGCTCAGCGAAACTATCCGACCGGTCAATATCTGAACATCTCTCAAGGATTGTGGCAAAGGCATCTGTATGATGGCTTGAATCTTCTCTGGATTTGCTTCGATTCCTCGCTGAGTGATCATAAACCCCAGGAACTTTCCGGATGCCACCCCAAACACACATTTTTTTGGGTTTAGCTTCATCTGGAATTTATTCAAGGTCTGGAAGACTTCCTTGAGATCTTGTATATGCTCTGTGGACGTCTTACTTTTGACCACCATATCATCCACATAAGCTTCCACCGTCCGGCCAATCTGTTTTTTAAAGACTTCTGTGATAAGCCGTTGATAGGTCGCCTCGGCGTTCTTCAGGCCGAAAGGCATTACTTGGTAGCAATATGTGCCTTGGTCGGTTATGAAGGCGGTCTTTTCTTCGTCTTCCAGACTCATTTGGATTTGATGATAACCCGAGAAAGCATCCAGGAAGCTGAGCAGCTCATGCCCTGAGGTGGAGTCTACTAATTGGTCGATCTTAGGCAATGGAAAACTGTCCTTTGGACACGCTTTGTTCAGGTCGGTGAAGTCTATGCACATTCTCCACTTCCCGTTCTTCTTTTTTACTAAAACGACATTGGCGAGCCACTCAGGATATTTGACCTCTCGGATGAACCCGGCCTCCAGCAGCTTCGCTACTTCTTTCTCAATCACCCCCTGTCGTTCCTTGCTGTGCCATCGCTTCTTTTGTCTGATCGGCTTATAGTCATGCCAAAAACCGAGTGAGTGAGATTCTACTAATCGAGGAATTCCGGGCATGTCGCTCGGTACCCAAGTGAAAACCGACCTATTTTCCGCCAAACACTCTGTGATTTCTTTAACTAGGTCCCTCTGCAGCTCGGAACCTAGGTTTGTGAACTTAGAAGGGTCGGCTTCGTCCAGTACAACCCTTTGCATGTCTTCCACTGGGTTCATCCTGTCCGTCTCTTCGTCGGTTCTCACATCAAGAGAGCTTGTCAGCACAACCGCCCCATCTAATGTTTTAGTCTCTGCCAAGTAGCATTCCACGGCAATTCTCTCACGACCTCGACCATACTGGGCTCAGTGGGGTGTTGGGAACTTCATAACTTGGTAGTAGGTGGAGCGGTGACACGAGGGCATTTTGAGTTGCCCTACCGATTATTGCATTATATGCCCCTGAAACTTTACGACAAGGAACTCAATGTCCTCTCTATCGCGTACGGCTTCATCCAAATTTCACTTTCGAGATACACCGGCGAATGGGTATCTTGATGCCGGTTACTCCTTTGATGGGGTCGCGTCGTAGGCGATAGTCGATCTTGGTACCTTCATCCTTGAAGGCCTCATAATATAGCAAATCGATCGAGCTACCAGTCAATCATCACCCGCTTCACCTCGTAACCGGCCCATGTTGAGGTTTACCAAGAGGAGTCGTCATGAGGGCAACTTACTCCATCGAGATCCGATTTGTCGAATGAGATCATCTCGTCGTTCTCCTTTGGTTTTTGGTGGGTGAATCTTTCCGACCTGTTTGGCGATCGTTTTCTCCCTTTAGTGGTGGATCCCTCGATGCACTTCCACCAAATATCGTGTTAATGACCCCACCGGTCGATCGTCTTGTTGCCGGTATTTAGTCGCTTCTTTCCCTTGATCGTCCTCTCTCTTCGCAAATCGATTATCTCAGATTCGTGATTCTCGCCTACCCCGTCATTCCGGTCATTTTGCCTTTGATGCGATCGCCTTCTTGTCGACCGACACGCCCCTGCGATCGGCATTTTGTTCGTGTTTCACGAATCGCCTAACCTTCCTTTTGAATGAGGAGTTCGATTTCTTTTTCAATCGCCAGCAATTTTCCGTGTCGTGACCGACCTCTCTGTGGAAAGCGGCAATATAAGTTGGGGTTCCTATCCTTGTAGGGGTCTTCATTTTTAGTGCTCTCGGATAGTTTCCCATTCGCTCTCACTACCGCCGATACCTCTGATATGTCTGTTTAGCGGAGTGAACTCTGCCGATATCCCTGTCGATCGGTTGGCCTTCTCCAGGTTGATTGGCCTTTTTGTCTTTTGTGCGAATTGTCCGCCCTGTCATTCGGCGAGCGATCATCCGTTCGACGCCTCGTATTTTTCAGCACTTCTTCAAGTTGAATATACCTGTCCGCCCTGTTTCTTATTTCTTGAACGAATCGGGGCTGATCGAGGGCTAGTGACTTCTTAAACTCCTCGTCTCTCATATTAGTCATGAGCGCGGCCAGCATGGACGAGCAGGTGAGGTCGGGCACTTCGACCGCTTCGTTATTGAATCGGGTGATGAACTCCCGCAAACTCTCGTTTCTTCCTTGGGTGAGTTGCATCACCTCCAGAGCTGTCTTCTGCGGCCGCTTACTAGTGGCGAACTGGTTCAGAAATAACAATCTGAAATCTTCGAAGCATGTGACATGATCGGGGCAAGTTGTTGAACCGGTAGCGAGCTCCCTCTTGAAAGGTCAGACAAAAGCCTTGCATTGGATAGATCCGGACACAGTAGATTCATCATGGACTGGAAGTGTTGCAGGTAGTCCAGGGGGTCGGTCTTTCCAGTGTACTTCTCTGGGGTCGGTATTTTTATGCCGGGGGCTGGGAGGCTATCCAAGATGTCCGGAGTGAAGGGAGAGCTGTACTGCGCCGTCGGTCGATCGGGACGAAAGCTCATGGCTGCGTTGATCCGATCATCTACGATTTTCTCCAGAGCTTCGGTTGGCGATGATCGGTTGTCATGCTAGGTTGTCGGGCTGCTTGCGTGATGCGAGTTGCCGTTGTTGTCTTGATTGAGATCGCAAGATCTGGCGGATCAACAGATCGGCCGCTTCCTCAATCTGCTTTCGGGTTAGGGTGGTATCGTAGACGGAATAGGTTACTCGCTCCCGTCGGTGTTGGAGATTTTGGTGTATATTGGGTGCAACGTTATCTTCTATGGCTACGCGCTCTGTTCTTCTTTCTAAGGTATGAGGTTCTTTATTGATCGTGAGGATCGAGGATTCCGTCGGGAAGCGCGGCAAGCTGCAGAAGTCGCGGTGGCCGCAAACCTAGACGTTGCATCGCCAGAGCCATGACAATGGCTATATCGAGGTTCATCGCCACCGACCGATCGAGTGTTTACGGACGTGGTGCGGAAGTCGGGCCCCACGGTGGGCGCCAATTGGTTACGCCAGATTTTGGTGAAGCGTGCGCGCTGATTCGATCCATGAATCTACGCTTCTTGTGATGAATCGAGGCGATGAAGTCACCGCAAAACAAGGAAGGCTCGTCGGGGTTGTCCCGATTAGCCCCTCCGACGCCAAGTAAGGATCGTTTGAAAGTGAGATTGATCAATGCGGAGAAACAAATTAGGTTATGATCCGCACCTCGATTATGGGGAATAATACCTTTATATGGTTTTGCGATTAGGTTTAGGTCTTTACGTGTTCAGATGGGAGACTCCTTTCAACCGATGGGCGAAAGGGTCATGGGCTTTAAACATGGATCGATCTTCGATGAATGGACCGATCGGCTCATGGGTCGTCTTGACTGGGTCCGGGCCCAGCACGGTCGACCCGACCACAGATAATCGACGAGAAGAGAGAGGGCGATCGAGGGAAAGAAACGACGGAAACGCTGGGCAACAAGACGACCGACCAATTGGGGTCATTAGCATGATATTCGGTGAAAATGCAGCAGGGGGATCCACCGCTAAAGGGAGAAAAAGATATGCCAAACAGGTCAGCAAAGACTCATCCACAAAAAAGCCGAGGGAGAACGACGGGATGATATCATTCGATGAGTCCGACCTTGATAGAGTAAGTTATCCTCATGATGACGCCGTCGTGGTAAATCTGAACATGGATGGTTACGAGGTGAAGCGGCTGATGATTGATACGGGCAGCTCGGTCGACTTGTTGTATTATGAGGCCTTCAAGCAGATGAAGGTACCCGAAGATTGACTACTACCTATAGACGGCCCCATCAAAGGGGTACCGGGGCGTCAGCCTACCCATTCGCCCGGGTGTATTTGAAAGTGAAGTTCGGGCAGAAGCCGTGTCAGATAGAAAGGGACGTTGAGTTCTTAGTTGTCAAGTTTCAAGGGGCGTATAATGCAATAATCGGGCGGGCTACTTAAAATGCCCTCAGATCGGTCGTCTCCACCTACTACCAAGCTATGAAGTTCCCGACACCCCACGGAGTTGGTATTGTCAGGGGTCAGCAGAGAATCGCCAGGGAATGTTACTTAGTGAAGCGAAAACATTAGGCAGGCGGTAGTCTGACGAGCTCTCTTGATGTGAGAGCCGAGCGAGAGATGGATAGGATGAACCCGATGGAAGAAACATAGCGGGTCGTCTTCGAATGACCGACCCTCTAAATTCACAAGCCTAGGCTCCGAGCTGCAAGGCGACCTGGTTAAAGAAATCACAGATTGTTTGGTGGAAAATAGATCGGTCTTCGCTTGGGTACCGAGCGACATGCCTGAAATTTTCCGATCAGTCGCGTCGCACTCCCTCGGTATTCGGCATGACTACAAGCCGATCAGACAGAAGAAGCGATGGCACAGCAAGGAGCGACAGGGGGTGATCGAGAAAGAAGTAGAAAAATTACTCGAGGCCGGGTTCATCCGAGAAGTCAAGTACCCTGAATGGCTCGCCAATGTAGTTTTAGTGAAAAAGAAGAACGGGAAGTGGAGAATGTGCATCGATTTCACCGACTTGAACAAAGCATGTCCAAAGGACAGTTTCCCCTTGCCCAAGATCGACCAGCTAGTAGCCTCTACCTTAGGGCATGAACTTCTCAGCTTCCTGGATGCTTTTTCGGGTTATCATCAAATTCAAATGAGTCTGGAAGACGAAGAAAAGACCGCCTTCATAACCGACCAAGGCACATATTGCTACCAAGTAATGCCTTTTGGCTTGAAGAACGCAGGGGCGACCTATCAGTGACTCGTCATGGAGGTCTTTAAGAAACAAATCGGCCGGTTGGTGGAAGCTTGTGTGGATGATATGGTGGTCAAAAGTAAGATGGCCACGGATCATGTGGAAGATCTCAAGGAAATCTTCCAGACCCTGAATAAATTTCAGATGAAGTTGAACCCAGAAAAATACGTTTTTGGGGTAGCATCCGAAAAATTCCTAGGGTTTATGATCACTCAACGGGGGATTGAGGCTAATCCAGAGAAGATCGAAGCCATCATCCAAATGCCCTCGCCCCAATGCTTAAAAGAAGTGCAGATATTGACCGGTCGGATAGTTTCTCTAAGCAGGTTCATTTCCAGATTGGGAGACAAGTGCCTCCCATTTTTCAAAATCTTGAGGAAAGCGAACGAGACCCAATTCCAATGGCCGGACGAATGCGAGAAAGCTTTTCAACACTTAAAGCAATACTTGTCCAACCCGCCTATCCTGCAAAGCCCGGTAGAGGGAGAGAACCTGATTTTATACTTGGCGGTTACGGAGGGGTCGATCAGCGCAGTCCTTATTCGATTGGAGGGAAGCGAACAACACCATGTCTACTACGTCAGCAAAGTGTTGATCGGAACGGAAACGCGATATACGCCTATAGAGAAACTAGGTCTCTCCTTGATAATGGCAGCTCGGAAGCTAAGGCCCTACTTCTAAAGTCATACCATTAAGGTATGGACCGATCAACCCCTCAAGCAGTGTCTTCAAAAGCCCGAGACTTCGGGTCGACTAATAAAGTGGACGGTAGAGCTGGGAGAGTTCGACATACAATACAAACCCCGCACGACCATTAAAGCGTAGGTGTTGGCAGACTTCATCGCAGAGATGAGCCAACCCAGCTCGAAGGACGAGCAGTTCCCTACTTGGAGCTTGTTCGTTGACGGGTCGTCCAACGCTGAAGGATGCGGAGCAGGGGTGATATTAATCGACCCAAATACGGAAGAAAAGGTGGAATATGCCCTTCGGCTAGAATTCAAGGCCTCCAATAACGAGGCAGAATATGAAGCTCTGATAGCCGGCCTCCAACTAGCCAAGAAGATGGGGGTGAAGCACCTAAAGATATATAGCGATAGTCAAGTGGTGGTCGGCCAAGTCACTTTGGGCATTATGAAGCTAAGGAACAAAGATGATCGAGTACTTGGAGTGGTAAAGTGGGAGTTAAGTAATTTTGAGCGATTACTCGATCAACGAGGATAGAAACGAGCTCAAAATGCTAAAGCGGATGCACTCTCCAAAATGGCCTCGGATCGAGGCGCCAAAAATAACATTACAGTCGGCGACTAAACCGCCTAGCATTCAGAAGCAAGGAAGCTCTCGGCGTAAGTACCCGGTCGATCGAGTTAGACGGAACCGATCACACAATACCTTTTGGAGGAAAACAACGGAAGAGCGCGGAGGCCAAGAAACTAAGAATAAAGGCGGTAAAGTACGATCGTTAATGGCACTCTATATAAGCGGTCTTCTGATGGCGCGCTCGATCTTGAATGAAGAAGAAGCCGAGCGTGCAATGGCGAAGTCCATGAAGGGATGTGTGGAAATCATGTAGGAGGTGAATGTTGGCGCCTGGTGATCGACGAAGTCTTCTTGGTGACAATGAGAAGAAGGCTAGGAGAAGGTCGACCTATGTGAGGCCTGCTAGAGAAACAGCAGCCTGTCTCACCAGCCGACCGAGAGGATGAAAATTGTTAGTCATCCTATCCCGTTCGCTCAATGGGGAATGGATATACTGGGTCCCTTCCCTCTCGGTCCTGGGCAGAAGAAGTTCCTGATAGTGGCGGTGGAATACTTCACCAAATGGGCAGAAGTGGAAGCGGTCGCTACAATTTCCGAACAGAAGGTGGAGAACTTCGTGATGAAAAATATACTAACCCGCTTTGGGATGCCTATGGTATTGGTTACGGATAACGGTCGGCAGTTCGATAACGATAAGTTCAGAGATTTTTGCGACCGACTAAAGATCAAGCTACAGCTGACTTCGGTAGCCCATCCCCAATGTGATCGGAGAACACCAATAAAAGATAATGAATGCCCTCGAAAGCGTCTAGATGGTAGAAAGACACAGGTGGAAGAACTAGACGAAGTGTTGTGGGCATACAGAACCACGCCAAATGGAGCCACAGGGGAAACACCGTTCAGGATGACCTTCGGGGCAGAAGCCCTGGTTCCAGTAGAAGTGGCATTGCATAATCAAAGGGTGTCAAGATATGAAGAAGAGTGGAATAATGAAGCCCGCAGAGCGGAACTCGTTCTCCTCAGCGAGGACAGAGAAAGGGCAGCCGCTCGTTCGGAAGCAATCAGACAAAAAACGACCAAATTCTACAACAGAAGGGTAAAGCCGAGTGATGTAAAGATAGGCGGGTACGTCCTACGAAAAGCCGAGGCGGCTGGGAAACATCCTGAAAAGCGCAGACGAGCATGGGAAGGACCCTACTAGGTCGTCAAGCAAGTCGGGCATGACTCTTACATTCTACGCAATGCAGATGGGAAAATTCTACCAAGACCTTGGAACTCTCGAAACTTGAAGGCGTTCTACCAATAGATAAGTTTTATCTTAGTTAATCTTCACTTATTACCGTTTTTGTATACATGTGGGAACCTTTTTTTTGTCCCTGCCAGACAGGTTTTTTAACGACCCACGCCCTCATTATCATCAATAAAGGGATTTTTCGGATTTCTTAGCAATTAAAAGTTCCAATATATGTGGCAAAGAGTAGAAAATCCGACCAGCCATCGCTCGGCATCTCCATAGATTGACTACGGTCGGTCGGGTCGCCAAGACAAGATCCTTGGGACCCTCACTCGCCATCGCTCGGCATCTCCATAGATCGATTACGGTCGGTCGGGCCGCCAAGACAAGATCCTTGGGAGCCTCACAACCATCGCTCGGCATCTCCATAGATCGACTACGGTCGGTCGGGTCGCCAAGACAAGATCCTTGGGACCCTCACTCGCCATCGCTCGGCATCTCTATAGATCGACTACGGTAGGTCGGGTCGCCAAGACAAGATCCTTGGGACCCTCACTCGCTATCGCTCAGCATCTCCATAGATCGACTACGGTCGGTCGGGTCGCCAAGAAAAGTTCCTTGGGACCCTCACTCGCCATCGCTCGGCATCTCCATAGATCGACTACGGTCGGTCGGGTCACCAAGATAGGACCCTCACTCGCCATCGCTCGGCATCTCCATAGATCGACTACGGTCGATCGGGTCGCCAAGACAAGATCCTTGGGACCCTCACTCGCCATCGCTCGGCATCTCTATAGATCGACTACAGTCGGTCGGGTCGCCAAGACAAGATCCTTGGGACTCTCACTCGCCATCGCTTGGCATCTCCATAGATCGAATACGGTCGGTCGGGTCGCCAAGACAAGATCCTTGGGACCCTCGTTTGCCATCGCTCGGCATCTCCATAGATCGACTACGGTCGGTCGGGTCGCCAAGACAAGATCCTTGGGACCCTCGTTTGCCATCGCTCGGCATCTCCATAGATCGACTACGATCAGTCGGGTCGCCAAGACAAGATCCTTGGGACCCTCACTCTCCATCGCTCGGCATCTCCATAGAACGACTACGGTCGAAGTCGCCAAGGCAAGAGCCTTGGGGCCCCTCGCTCAGCGTAGATCAAACACACTCATCCATGATCCTAAGGTAAAACCTAGGACCATACGGCCTCATAACGAATACACTCGTTCACAATCCGCTAATTGAGGAGACAATCTCACCCTAAACGTAGAAGAGGTAGTAAAAAAAGCAGAAGAGATAGTAAAAAACACACTATCATTCATTTCAAAAGTTAGGTCACATGCCCGACGGATGAGCTTCTGAAAGGCGACATTAAAATGAAAAGTTCGGTGCAGGGCCCGACCGGATGAGCTTCTGAGGGTGCGATCACCCGACGCCTCGGGAGGAGGGCGAAGAACCAACAATCGGGTCAACAGAGGAAGAGTCGGCGAGAATCGGTCAAGGAAGAGAAGGGCCTTGATTGGGTCGAAGGAGCTGGCAGCAGGGAAACATCCTCCTCTTCTTCTTCCTCCGAGCTGAGATCCAACTCCTCGTCCGGAGTAACGGTCCGCTCCCCGACGGCCTTCTCCTTCATTTCCTCCAACGAAAGGCCAAGAGCAGGAAGCAACGGCTCGGCATACTCTTCAAATGAAGGTCGCTCCGACCCATCGGGAACGTGAACCTCATAGGACTTCCTCAGGGCCAAAAGGGTTGCGTCGCAGGCGAGCTCCAAGCATTCCGCATTTAGATTCCTTCTCTTCCATCGCTTGATCGCCTCGATTCTTTGCTTTTTTACAGAGCATCCCAGCTTCGTCAACACCTCCTCGGTCCTGCGCTTGCCTTCCACCGCTGCATGGCAGTCTTGGAGGAACTTCTCTTTAAGCTTCCTCTCCAACTCCACCTTTCGCTCCAGCTCATTTTTCTCCACAATCGCCTTGATCCTCTCCTCCTCCCCCGTATCGACTCGAGCTTTCAAAACGCTCATTGCTTCCTCCCGAATCTTCTTCTCCTCCTCTAAAGAGGAATTCTGAGCCTGAAGAAAGTCTCTCCCCTCTTTCACCTTCGAAAGCTCGCCCTTCAAAGTCCTCATCTGCTCATGAAGGTCTTGAACTTTCCGCTCCAGAGCCTCCAGACGCTGCACCGCTGCAAAGGACATAACTGAGCTCCGTACACAGCTGCAAAGGAGTAGAGACCCCATCTCCTGATTACTCTTCTTATCCAATTCCTCCTCGTCCGCAGGGGGAGTAATCCTCTCAACAATGTGGCGGGACACGTCGAAGTCCCCAATCGAGGAGGTCGTGGGGCTTGATCAAAGACACCTTGCGCCGGCGTGATCTCTTGACTCTTCCCTTTGCTCTTCTTCTCTTTCGCCTTCCCAACTAGCCCAGACGGGTCGGATGGGAGATCACGAAGTCGGACCAGTCTCCTCCTCTTAAGAGGAGGATCCACTTCCTCCTCCTCATCCTCTTCTATACCTGCTCGACCCGTGCTTACTGGTACAATCGGCAGCGACGCCGACCCCACAGGACTGTCCTCAACAAGTGAAGGGACCAGAGACACCGTAGAACGACCGAGGTCCACCAACAGAGCGGAGCCCTCACCAATCTCCGCTTCCTTCCCCTTCTTCTTCCCCGTGGCCTACTTTTTGGACTTAGAGGGAGCGACGGGCCCGGTAAAGTCCTCTACTCTCACCATGGCTGCACGACAACAAACACAAGTTAGAGGGAGACGCAATAATCAAGGTATGCAGTAAGTAACTAAACTACGCGGGGTCAATCAGGCGGGGCCGCTCCCTCTCCAAGCCCACTAATCCGTGGTGGGGGGTCGAGCAGAAAAGAATTGGTCGAGGCCCCCCCGAAATAGCCCTGGACGAGTCGAGCGAAGTCATATCGACCGAGCCCTTTAATACGATCTACTACTATGCACTCATCCCTACTAAGGGATGCGCTCGACACGTCATTCCATTGCTCGACTAAGGGGTACCTCCATGGCCGAGACTCGGAGGAGGACCCTGGAGGTTTCACAAAGAAATACTTTGTCCGCCAAGAAGAGATCTTTGAAGCTGTCCCGGCCGGCCGATACCGAGCATTTGGGATCGCAAAGAAGGATCCGCTCGTAGATCCGACTCGACTCAATCTCATGAAATGGACGCAAGGCGTCGATCGAAGGAGGCGGTAGAGGCGGTGGCACAAAGAACTCAGATCGTTTATAAATCTCCAGCTATTTGGAGGAATTTGGCTTGGCATTAGTTGATAGGTCATGCATATCTCGTCGACGATCGGGGCGTATGGAAGCCTCATGCCACCCATCGAGAAGAAGCTATCGGAAACGGCGAAATATCCACTCAAGTTGCTGTGGATACGTTCGTTCCCTAAAGCCAGTCGAGGTCCCCAAGACACGGGGATGTTATATCTGAGTATTGACCGATTCAGCTCCTTTACGGTCATCGTCGACGCTTCCTTAGCGGCGCCTCCACAACCAACCTATCCTTTCTCTCCCTCGTCGATATTTCCTCGACACCCTCTACCATACTTCTAGCACTGGTAGTCGACATGTTTACCAAGAAGAGGTTTTTAATAAGAAAAACTTATAGGAAGAAAGGACGTACCTATTTAGTGAACGGAGAAATGAAAATCGAACGACAGTTGACGGAAATTTCCGAAAACTGAGAGCAAGAAAGAGTAGATGAAGGTAGAATGAAGGCAAGAACGAAACAAGCGTGAAGAAAGCTCACAAAGATATCGATCCACGAACATTTATAGAAGATCGATTAAGCGGACATCCCAACCGAGGCGTGTCACGTGAAGAAAATCGAACGAGCTTCGGACACATGGAAGAATCGAGCCGAGGTAAATTAGGGTTCATTTAAAAGTTGGAGCGCGCGACAGTTGAAAGGACATCCATGACGGTTGTAATGCTTGTTACAAGGACGATCTGTTTGATTACGAAAAAAAGTGTCGGAGGAGCATAACGTCAAACAATAAATGCTTCAAGTACCTTCACGCGCTCGCTAATGACGACTACCCAACCTGCTTAGGAGTGAGCTGTCGCGCAATAAGTGCTGAGGCCGATCAGTTGGGGCACTTAGCCGACCGATCCCAGTACGAGCAGTCACGCACAACTAGTCGGCATCCGACCGATCGGGACTACCCAAGTTGTCCCATGACTGAGCTACAACAACAATGCCCGACCAATCGACTACTTCATTAGCTGACCTACAGATGAGCTACATCTCAATGCTCAACCGATCGCCCCAATCAAGAGTCGTTCTATGTACGAGCTATAAAACCTCTACATACCCCTCTGACCCTTCTCTTCGCTCAGACTCGAGGAGTAGGGAGGGCTTATGGTTGGCCGTGTTGGGCCCGGATCCAGTCCAAACGACTCGTGGGCCGATCAGTCCATTCTTCAGAGATCAGTTTTATGCTTAGACCAAGCCCAAGTTCGGCCCATGCCCTCCTAGGCCCATCCGTAGAAGGAAGTCTCCCATGCAAACACGTAAAGACACAAACCTAGCTGCAAAACCATATATAAGGTATAATTCTCCCATAACAGAGGTAGGCAATCATAACCTAGTTTTTCTCTGCATTCGTCAACCTCACCTTCACCAAAAGACTGACTTGAGCGTCGGAGGGGCTAATCGGGACACAACCCCCGACAAGCCTTCTTTGTTTTGCAGGTATCTTCACGTCAGATTCATCGCAGAAAGTAGCCGACTTATGGATCCGAACGGCAACGTACAGTTCAGCCAAAATCCGACAGAACCAATACCCAACTTATGTTAACTTTCATTCTAATCCTATCATGCTACTATTTGAAAAATCTCTATGAGATCGTCTACTAATATTATCCGTCAACATTGTGTATAATAACATAACTAGAATGGTTGAGAATATGTGTTTGTTAAATTAACACATGGGACTTGATGTATAAAATTCAATGATTAAAATAAAGAAAACAACGATATAAGAGTTGAAGAAATAGGCTACCTCGTGAGTCAAAGTTATCGGTAAAAGTAGAGCTTATGAGTTAACAATAACGCACGACATTCTAGACAGAAAGTAACAATAGCACACAACATTCTAGACACAAAGCTAAGATCTCCCACGCAGTCGTGTGGGTCCGGATTCCCAACCTCCCTATAGCCCAGTATCACCCTCAGATCTTGCGTGCGATAGGGAATATCGTTGGTGACACTGTGCAGATTGATGACGCATCCTTGCATGCCCAACGAGGAAGATATGCGAGGCTTGCCGTCGAGGTTGATTTAACTGCTCCGCTGCGATCCAGCGTGACTCTGGATAGGGAAACCTTACTGGTCACCTACGAAGGGCTGCCTCCAGTGTGCTATACGTGCGGAATAGTGGGACATTCGCCTACTGCCTGCTCCAAGAAATCTGGTGCTGCAGCGGAAGATGCTTCTCCGTCAACAACGTCTGGTGCAGGGTCGACTGAGCAAGGCGAGTCGTTGGAGCCTGAGATCGCGTCACGAACTGATGGGATGAGCAACAACTATGGTCCTTGGACCAATGTCCAACGTCGCCGCCCAAGACCCAGTGTGAAGGGACGTCCTCAGACTGGCACCAGTGATTCACGTGGGGCGTCTGTGAAGGAGGGATCAAGATTTGCGGCCTTAAATACCGTGGATGCAGGCCTGGAGCCTGGACACCCGAGCAAGCCTCCTACGGGTCAGTTGGAGGGCTTGGACCAACAGGTCCCAGTGGGAGATTCAAGTGGACCAAAAGACTTCCAGTTCAAGGGGGCTTTGGGGAGGCAGTCTACACAGGCCCGTAAGTCTACGCAGGCCTCCAAGGGGAAGTCTTTGGTTATTCCTCCACTGGCCCGGAAGCATAAGGGGCAGACTAGTGCCGCCCCGACCCTAGATGTCACTAACTTTTCCCCTATCCAGCTACAGCCCACGGCTCAGGATAGAAATTTAGTCGTAGTCCTCCCGACGCACTCCGAGATGGTATGTGATCGCCAGCTAATAACAGTCCCCGACCAAGCGCCTGGGGAGCGAACATCTCCTATGGTGGGGGTCAAGGAACCCGGGACGGGGGTCGGCCTCCCTGAGCTTCCCTCCATGGACCCGCCAAACGTCTCGATGACGTCCTCTGGGCTAGATGATAACCCCGGCCTGCTTAAGGAATCGAGCTTCGACCCCGCGCCTCATGCCATGGAGAGCGGTGAACCATGTGAGGAGAGCGGTATGGCGGCTCCGAGGTAGGTTCTTCTTCTTCTCGTTTTGCTTTATGTCGATATTTTTCTGGAATTGTTAAGGAGCGGGAGGATTGACTTTTCAGACCCTCCTGAGTAATTACATTAGTAATTACAAACCACGGATTCTGGCCCTTTCTGAACCTCGCATTAGTGGCCCTCGTGCCACAGCTCTTATCCGTTTCCTAGGTTTTGATTATTCTTTTCGCGTTGAAGCGGAAGGCTTCTCGAGAGGTATTTGGCTCTTGTGGAAGGAGGAGTTTATGATTTCGGTGGTCATAGTCATCGTCAATTCCTCCACGCTACTGTTAGGTTTCATTCGTCTCATTTTGATCTAACGGTGGTGTATGCTAGTCCACAAAGGACCTCCCAAGCCCGTCTTTGGCCTCTCCTTACCTGGCTTGGGAGCCAAGCTAATCGGCCCTGGATCATCGACGGTGATTTTAATGCTAAATTAGCTGTCAAGGATAGGAAGGGCGGTGCTACCTCTTCCCCGGTTGTGAATAACCGCTTTAAAGACTGGGTTCACCATTGCGGTTTACATGATTTGGGCTTCATAGGTTCTAAATTTACTTGGCGTCGTGGCACGACTCAAGTTCGGCTGGATCGGGTGTTTGGTTCAACGGAGTGGCTGCAGCACTTCCCCTACACGGTGAACAAACACCTCCCATTCATGGGGTCAGACCATCGACCTATGCTTCTCCAATTTTGCAGGCCTCAACCAAGGACTACTGGCGTTCCACCTTTTCGCTTTCAAAATGCCTGGCTCACCCACTCAGGGTTCCAAGCGGTGGTGGCTCAGCATTGGATTCCGGGGGAGAGAGCTTTGAGTCACTCTTTAGCCCATCTCTCTACTCACCTTCAGCGGTGGAACCGCCAGGTGTTTGGTAATATATTCTTCCGGAAGAAGAGGTTGATTGCTCGGTTGGAAGGCATACAACGTGCTCTGATGACCAGGCCCCAGGATTCATTGTTGACACTAGAGGACACTTTGAGCCATGAGCTGCTACAGGTCTAGTGTGAAGAGGAACTTTTGTGGCATCAAAAGGCTCGGTGTGATTGGCTTTCGAAAGGCGATCGCAACATTAAATATTACCATGTCGTCACTTTAGCCAAGCGTAAGAAGCTTCGCGTCGAGCGCCTTTAGGATTCTTTCGGGACTGTCGTTTTGGATCCCGATTAGCTACGTCACCTTGTTCAGCATTATTTTGTCCAGCTTTATACCCGGGAAGAGGAGCCTCCATCGCCCTTCCCCATTTCGGGAGCATTCCCAGCTCTTTCGAGGGAGCAGTTTCGGGAGCTTTCCTCCCCTTTACATGAGGCGGAGATCAGGAGTGCGGTTTATGCTCTACATCCCAATAAAGCCTCGGGGGTGAATGGGTTTAATGCCCTCTTCTTCCAGCACCACTGGGGGACTATTGGACCTTCTGTGGTGTCGTTTATCCATCAGATTTTCCGTCAGGAACGTTGGGATCCGGATTTAAACCTTACCATGTTGGTGCTCATTCCAAAGATCCCTTTCCTGGTCCAGCTCTCTCAGTTTCGCCCGATTAGCTTGTGCAATGTCCTGTACAAGATCCTCTCGAAGGTGGTGGTTAATCGTTTGAAAGCCCATATGAGTCACCTGACTGCGGAAAATCAATGTAGTTTCATTCCGGGCTGATATATCACTGACAATATCATTATCGCCCAGGAGGTTATACATTTGATGCGTAAGCGGACATGACCTACAGGCTACCTGGCCTTAAAAGTGGACCTGGAGAAAGCTTATGACCAGCTTCGGTGGCCGTTTATTCAGGAGACTTTGAGTGAGATCGGTTTACCTGCTCCTTTCATCTGGGTTATCATGCAGTGTGTCACGACTATTTCGATGTAGGTCTCCTATCAGGGGTCGCTCTCTGAGCCGTTTAAGCCCTCGAGGGGTCTCCGACAAGGCGATCCCCTCTCTCCCTACCTTTTTGTTCTATGTATGGAGCGCCTCGGGCATCTCATATCTCGTGAGGTGGGAAGTGGGGAGTGGAAGCCTATTAGGCTCAGCCGCTCGGGACCCCATATCTCCCACCTATTTTTTGCTGATGACCTCGTGCTTTTTGCGAAAGCGTCGAACACTCACATGCGAGTCATTGCGCGTAACCTGAAGACTTTCTTCCTCGCTTCGGGGCAGCGAGTAAACTATACCAAGACCCGGATATTCTTTTCGAGGAATGTCCAACGGGATGCTGCACAGCGGATTAGCCAGGGGCTTCAGGTGACCTGTACAACCAATATAGGCCGTTATCTTGGGGTTCTGCGCCTCCATGAGAGGTCCAATCGTCGTACCTACCAGCATCTTCTTGATCATGCCCAGTCTAAGCTGGCCGGATGGCGAGCCCAGATGCTATCCTTAGCAGGTCGAGTAACCTTAACTCAGTTTCTCATTTCAGCCCTGCCTATATTTGCGATGCAGACGGTGCGGCTTTCGCGTCAATTGTGTGATAACCTGGAGAAACTTATGCGCGACTTTATCTGGGGGTCTACACCGGATCATCGTAAGATGCATCTCGTTTAGTGGGAGTCGGTGTGTAAACCTAAAGCCGAAGGGGGTCTAGGGCTTAAGCGTATTCGGTCTACCAACGATGCGCTTCTAGCCAAGTTAGGATGGGACCTACTCACTAAGCCTGATGCGCTTTGGGTTCGGGTCTCCAAGTCAGGGGCGTCTGCTACATGGAGGGGTATCTCGACTGCCTGGCCAGTTGTTCGACAGGGCCTCTCGTGGGTCAGGGGTATTGAGCGTCGCATTTTAGTTTGGTTGGATAACTGGTTAGAAGGCTGGGGGCCGCTTATTCATGTTGCCATTACTCCAGTTCCGGACAGCCTTCGTTTCGCTACGGTCGCGTCCCTCATGCACGATCATGGTAGTTGGCGATGGGACGAGTTTCTGCAGTACCTCCCGACTACAGTTTGTGTGGCCCTTGCCCATTCTAGCCCCTCCGCTGCAGGGGTCGGGGAGGACCAATTATTGTGGGCTTCTACCCCACATGGGAGGTTTACGGTTACGTCGACTTATGACTTCCTTGAGGACAGGGCTCGGGTGCCTCGTACTCGTCTTTAGGAGGTTATCTGGAAATGGAATGGCCCTAAACGGATTCGATCGTTCCTTTGGCTAGTGGCCAAACGTAAACTCCTGACGAACCAACAACGAGTGGCGCGACGTGTTGCGTTGGATAGTAGCTGCTCCTTCTGCGGGCAGGAAGAGAACACGATCCATGTCGTGAGGGATTGTCCGAGGGTGTCAGCCTTCTGGAGACAATTTCCTAGCAAGGTAGTAGACACCGACTTTTTTCAGCTTGATGAGACGTCGTGGTTGCAGACTAATCTCACGAAGGTTGTTCCAGTTCATAAGGCCATATGAGCTACTATCTTTGGAGTCGCCTGCTAGTTTCTTTGGAAATGGCGCAATAACTTCATTTTTTATCCCAGCTTTGTATGGCCAGAGGAGGGGTCCCATATCACCCTAGCTTATGTCGACTGGATTGAACGTGCCCGGCTACTGGAACACCGAGTGTTCCCCACTCAAGGTGTCCCGGTGGGCACTCTTGTGGGCTGGACCAAGCCCCCGAAGGGGTGGATGAAACTTAATACAAATGAGGCGGTAAAACCATAAACTTTTACGGCTTCTGCCCGGGGGTTACTTAGGGATTACCACGGCCAATGGCGTGGCGGATTCTAGCAGAAGCTCAGTCGGTGCTCGCCTTTAGCGGCTGAGCTTTGGGGGGTGTTCACTGGCCTTCTGCTGGCTTGGGACTTGGGGCATCGTAGGGTGATTGTCGAGGTGGACTCCACTGAGGTCATTACTCTCCTTTCTCATCCTCACAGTATGTTAACTGAATTTCTTTTTTTATTGTCAGGTACCCGGGAGCTCTTACAGAAGCCTTGGAAGGTTCGCATCCAACATGTTGTCCGGGAAGACAATCAATGTGCAGACCATTTGGCGACCTTTGCCAGCGTTCTACGTCCGGGTCTGCATATCCTCCAGGAGCCGCCCTTCGGAGTCGAGGAGTTGCTTTGCCGCGATGCGCAAGCGACAACTTTTGCTCGTCTAATGCGTTAATTTAGTTTGGTCTATCCCTTTGTACTCAAAAAAACAAAGGAGCAATTGGGCTCTTGGGTCATCCTTGGAGTGTACACTATCTAACGTTTCACAAAGGAAACTTCAGTCATAGTTATTGGGATGTGATTACTGACTATATCTTATTATCACCGATTGACAATTAAGTGCTTCCGTCTCAGGCCTGTATAAGACGGACACAAGAATTAAATCAAAAAATAATTATATTTGGGCTTCAAAAGAAAAATAGACTCATCAGCCTAGTGCCCCTTGTGCTATTTAGTGAGGACTTTATGACCGGACCGGGACGGGAGGAGAAACGAAACAGTGGATTTGCTGATTGATATTCTTAACTGATGCCAGCAGAGAGACAGAGACCAAAGTACAATTACATAAAATCCCTCCCCTAGAACTCTTATTTACAGGTCTAAACTAAATCCTTCGTCATAAATATATATATTAGTATGTCCTTTCACTGGTTGATCTTCTTACATCATTTAAAGGGCTTGTCAGTCCTACTTTCCCCGTGTCAGTTTTCCTATTTCTACTGCTACTACTACTCAGCCAGTTCTTACACTGTTTTACCGTGTTAGACTGCAAAAAAGGACCACCTGGTCCACCTCCTTCCAAATCCATCAGCATCCTACTCTCACAAGGTTCTCTACCCGAAAGATCCCCATGCTCCATTACTGAATCAGAATCTGCATGATAAGTTTGAGACGTGCTGCTATTTTGATATGCATCAGCAAAGGGTATACACTTGAAGTACAATGGGGAAGAAGAGGAAGATGAAGACGTGTCAGAATCAGACATATTCATCCAAGAGCTGTTCCAACCACCAAATATGAAATCAGAAATGTCATCAGCACTTGTGGAATCCCGGGTACTATCAGTACTGTAAGAACCTTCGTCAGAATTGCTGCTAGTAAATGAGGAGTTATCACTAGAATCCTGTTCTAAAATCCTCTGAAGCCGATGGAACTTCAAATGAGAAGATCCAACATTGGCCAAATTATCCGGACAAAGTGAATCAGGATGCAATTGGACTACATTTGATCGCGTAGATGTGGATCTTGAATTCAACGTGTTCTTCCCAGTAATGCCTTTATTTTTTGCATCCGGAGACACCATATTGCTCCTTATCAATCTAGGAGCCCTTGGTGAGCACCTGCAGGAAAACAAATTAGTCAATCAACGTAAGAACAATGATGAAAGGTGTAATTCTCCCAGTCTAAAATCTGTCACCTTGCATAAAGAAGCATGTACGCGCCTTTTGTTAGGACTCTCTCAAGTTCCACAGGGGTTACCTATCAACCATGGGAAACACAATAATAAGCTTAGAAAGAAAGATATATGCCCGGGCAACCACCAGGGAATCAGCCTTGTGGCCATAAGAGGTAGAAGCAGCTCCCATCTACTAGGGTTCAAATCCTGGTATGTATGTGGAGTAAGGGAGTTTGGTAATATTTATTCTTCCAATGTACTAAAGTGTATATGCAAGAACAAATACACGGAAAAAAAGTGGAAGGGAAAGGAATTTATTTAACAATTGTAGAACTGCAGATTCAGCAGCTAAAGGAAAGAGCTTGCGATTCATAAATCAATGGCACAACATGGGAAGAAGGTAAAAACCAAACAATGCAAACAAATTTCGAAGTCCTATAGAGCCTATCTTAATAAGTTCCTTACAGAACAGACTTCCAAGTTTCTATGAAGCTGAACAAATTACAGATGCAGCATGAGTTTATAACCAAGAATCTGAGATTCTTCAGAAGCACAAAAAACTAGACATACCTTTCCTGAGATCATAAAAGAATTAACAAAGATCCTTTTAGCAAGCATAATTTATTCAAGAATATTTTGCAAAGGAAAGATGACAATCTTTGACAGTACCGTTGAAATTTTAGATGGAAATGATGCATGGAAATATCTTGAAATAGTTCTACTGTCTAGGTAAAGAAACAACCAAACTTTTGGTTCGTTAACTTCAATAATTTTTCCTATTTCAGTCCTCCAGCTCTCTTAGGACTCCCGCTGACATTCTTAACAGAAATCTTACGTGGTACCCAAACTGGACATACACGTCACTCATGTCCAGCTTGGATTTTGCTGATGCCACGGGGTATTTCTGTTGAGGACATTATGAGAAGTCCTCATATAGAGCAATTACATAAGTTTTAGGACTGAATTAGAAAGTTTAATAGTTGAAGTACTTAAATAGAAATACCATTAAGCTGAAGGATTAAAAAACGTTTATCCCGTCTAGGTGAATGATGTCCAAACAAGATTCAATGAAGTTGAAGGTCCACATTTTTCCGAAACACATAAAATGAAAACCGAATATTTGTGTCAAGGATGATTGTCTGCAAAAGGAACATACCGTGCTGTCATCAATTTTGAACCACTTGTTCTGGATATTTTTAACATAACACACATAGTGGCCAGAAAATGCAGCATTCATTACATCCAAGTGAACAATCACTCCATAAAGCCTGTAAATTGGGGTTTTGTCACTTGTCCCACTCATATATGGTGCTAGGTCAAGGATCTCCGGGAACCAAATTGGCTTATTGAGCTTTCCAAATTTACCAGACTGTAAAACCAAGTATTAAAAGTAGATAAGAATCTTTTGATACACAATGGAAGACATCATTATTGATTACTAGAACTACCTGAAATCGCTTCAATGCAACCGTAAGGATATTGGGAGCTTCCAGAATTGTCAACTTCTTCTTGGCCTTCTCATAAGATTTGCATCTGAATTAAACCAAAACAAGTAAAAATCAAAGACTGTGAAATAAAATTTTTTATCAGATGCCTGAAAACCAGATGAGCAGGTTGCAATTAATACAGCTATGTAGAATTTTAATTCCAATTCACACCTAATGACAGCCCAACTTCCCTACCCAAACCTCACTTCCCTTCTCTTTCCCAGAGAACCAACATCAAGGTTCTGCAATGAGGTTTGCAAATATAACAGCTGAGATTTTCCAGAAACACAAAGCAATAATGAAAAGTAACACTTTCAACCGATTACATAGAAAGTAATATGACCAACCTGCCGCATTTGTATTTGTTGTCACCATCCAGTATCTCGGTGCTCGTGAATCGTTTGAGAGCATCTTCAAGCTTCCCTATCTCTCCTTCTATTTCAACAGCAAGATCCATCATTCTTTCTTGTCTCTCTGATTTGAAGTGGCACTTCAAGCATTTAATCTGTCAACATTGTAGGTTTCAATTGTATAACTTAACAAATACAAAAGTAATAGTTGCAAGTTCTCAACGGCAACTTTCCACTAGACAATAGTGTTTACCTTAGAGCGAAGGTATCCTCCAAATGTAAGGCCAATGAGAGTAGTTTCTTCTTCAGAGGATCCGGAGGCATTCACCCCAGCTTCCTTAAGACAAACTGATTGCATTGCATCAATAGCATACCTGTTAATGCATTCCACTAATTATTCACAAAACATTTTAAAATTCAAAATATATAACATGGAAAAATATTTCAGATATTAAATAGCACAAAAACCGTCCACACCTTAGAAATTCATGTGCATCCTCCTCTTTCCCATTACCAAGCCGACTTCCTATATTTGGCAGTTGGGATAATATCCCAATTGGAGAAAGTGGTGATTTCCCTTCCTTAGCCTTAAAAATCAACCTCTCAAACTCACAAGTGAAGCACCATTCCTTTTGTGCACCTAATATAGAGCACAAAAATCAACTTATACTGCAGAAAAGTCGTCATATTATTTGAAAGTGAATCTTTTGAGTTTCAGCAGGGTGAAACATACAAGCTTTAGAATGGAATCCTTGAACCAAAAAAGCAGTCAAAGGCGGGGTGAATGCCAGGCATTGCAGGACAGCATTAGCATAGCAGCTGCAGGATATTGAACCAAAAAAAGTTATAAACAAAGTCCTTTGGGACTTGAGTTACGTGCATGCTCAGTCAATTGCTAAAGCAGTCCAGAGAACAATGATGTCTATGCAAAGAAACTGGGCATGGGATAAGTACATAGCTGTTTATGCATGTCCGTGCAACAGTTTTGATTTAAAGTAAGTTACCATTTATTGTGTGCCTACAACCCTGATGGCATATCAAATAATTGGATCTAATGATAACTAATGATTTAAGAGAACTACAAATCCTAGTATAAATAAAGGCAATGCCTCGTATTGTTCGGATCTGTAAGGCGTAAATCTAAGAATGAAAAGTCAGTTATACCTGTTTCCACAATTGATAAGCCCAAAGGGTCGAACTTCTACTTTGTTTGAGGTATACAACTTTACAAAAAGATTGTAAGGAAAAAGACCCTGAAAAGCCCAGGCAAACTCATAATGAATTAGTTGAATCTAGGGTAAGTTGTAGAAGAAAAATGAAACAATGGCAAAACCTTATCACTGTATCGTCCACATTTAGGTCCCCTGAATTGATCCACAACTTTCTGCATTGAAGATTTCAGACCATATATTGAACTTGTTGAGAAACTTGCAGTATGGGTCACATTAGAAGGACAAACATCAGCATCACAAACTTTACTAACTGAACGTCCACTTGTATTGACAATCAAATTGTGTTGAGAAGCACCAGATGACAATTTTGACTCAGAAAGATGAGAAGTATCCACGGGATCAGTAACAGTAAGATTTGAATTGTCAAAGTTTGCAGATGAAAATCTTTTGACTTTTGAAGCATCAGTAACTAATAAACCTTCAGATCTAGAAGATGAGCGCAAGTGTGAAAAGTATGATGACCCGGATTGAGGCTCACTGAATTTCGGTGAATCTGAATCTCTACCAGCTCTGTTATCTATTGTGTTAGTGTTCTCAGAACTAACAGATGAAGACTTCCTGGCACTTATCTCATCATCGCCAATTTTCAATGATGAAGATGCTTTATCAATAGGCTTACTGTCAGCAGCCTCATGTGAATCATTGGATACACCCTTTGCAACGGACCTTTCCGTTGTAAACATATGATCATTACGTCCAGATAAATTGAACTTAAACTGGAGGGGTGATTCAGAATCAGATAACTTGGTAGCTCCATTGTTACTGGATAGATCAGAATCATCTCGGGCATCACTGCTGGTTGCAACAGAGTCAAGAGCTCTCCCCCAGAAGTCAGAAGACTTATGTGGCTCTATAAAACTTCTGACCACAGGAATGGTACTCTCACATGGAGAAGCAGAAGTAGAAGTAGGAGTAGAAGACAGATTATCCTCATGTTTATCGTTAGATTTACTTTGATTTAGCTTACTCAATTCACCAAAACTATCCAAAGAATCAACCAAATTGGAAAATTTTGGAGATGATGGCTTAGTTTGATCCCCCTTGTCCAAATTGAATCCTTGAATATCAGTAGCAATGTGAGCAGATATATGCACTTCAGATTCCTCAGATTCATTAGAACTGATGCTCTCGCCAACTGAACTGTCATCAGATGATTCACAAACAGGAGGTGAAGAAGAGAATCCAGAAAAAGAGGTGCCTGAGGATTCAGATGAAGAGCACGCTCCGTCTGTATCAGCAATTGAATCAACTTTAACATGGTCTTCACCGTCACCATTCTTCAGATGTACAATATTTGCAGTCTCATATATATCATCATAAATAACATGTTGCTCTTGTTTTGCAATATTGCATCCGGCATTGCTGCCATTGTCACTATTACTGAATGAGACATCAGGAGGACGGCATTCTTCTTTATGACCTTGTCTCCAGTGGATTATTTGACACTTACCAGAGCTGGCGCAGATAAAATGTCAACGTAGAAAACAAAATTAGTAAAGACTATATCATTCATTAAAAAAAACATCAGTTTTATTAATGATAATGAATATACATTTATGAAGTAACATGAAATTAGAGAGCTGCGCCAAGAAAATTAGTTCAAAATAGAACAACCATCAACTTGTTCTGTTGCACAGTCATGTAAGATGACACAAAGGTATACTACATGCATAAGCAGGTCATAATTATCTGCAACACCTGGTTCATGTAATACAGTACCTCAAACAAAAATACTTACAGTAATAAACAATGGGGAGATCTTTGATTTCCCATGTGAACCAAATATGTTTTATGATCCATAGCCGGTAATGTTCAATGTTTGAGGATATGACTAAAACAACCTTACCGTGTCTTAAATCCTTTGATTTCTAATCACCGGACCGGATTCCATTCATAGGTGGCACATTTTACTTTCGTCCACTGTCTGGCTCAATTAATCTGAAGTAACAAATCATATTGTTCTAAAACTACTGTTTAAAAGTTTTTTAAAAAAATTTACAGCAAATTCTGCGATTACCACCAATTAAATTCACAGATAAATTCCACATCCACTAACCAAATTCAGTTAAAACCCAATCAAAAAAATCTAAAAGAATAGGAAGGAAAAAAACCATATAAAGATAAGATACCAATATCTAACGGATTTACACCGGGCGCAACGGGTAGTTGTCGGGCAATAACAAACAGCGCATTGATAATTATTCCTCGAAACTGGCCCGGTGGTGGTGGTGGTGGTGGTGGTGGTGGTCGCAGCGGTGGTGTACGAAAATGTGGCCTCTAACTCCGCCCTAGCAGCCTCCTCCGACGCCAAAACCAGTAACCGTTTGATCTCTTCCTTTCTGGCAACGGCTAGCTGCCACTTGCGGCGGAGCAGGAAAAAGACGACCGGAAAAGCAGCGCAAAATACAAGGATCAGGCTCGAAAACCCTAGATCCGCGCTCACATGCATTTATACCTCCGTACCTAACACGACATCCAGCGAATTTTACAAGGCCCAAGCTCAGACTCCCTCCGCCGCACATAGGTGAGGCGGCACCGACGGTGGCAAGGTCTATTGCAGGGATTGCAAGCGCAGGGTCGCAGGCATGGAATAGTCGGGAATGGAGGTTGGAGATTGAAAGAGAAGACGAAATGTAGCTGAACTGTAGAGGTAAATGATGGGCGGAAGAGGATGAAACAATGAACCGTTTGTATTCGGACAATAGATCGCGATTTTAGGGGTTTGGGATTTGGAGATGACTTGAAGGGGAGAAAGAGAAAAAGGTATTAAAAAAAAAAAAACTGGTACGGTATATTCCTTTTTTTTAGAAAAAGAAAATTGACATAGCCCAAGCCAGCAAGGAAGGAAGGGAATTTTGTACGATTACCGAGAAGAGAAGCTTGGGCCATCAAACCAAATTATTCCCTCGGTCCGACCGGTTCGGTTGAATGAAAAAGATTCCTGGTTGCACGGTCTGCCTGATGGGGTTGCTTCGGGAGGATTGTTTATATTTGTTGTTCTGCCAGACCAGTTGATTGCATAACTATTGCCAGTAGTCATATTAGTGATGGGACCGTCTCGGATGTTTCGATTTTTTTTTCCTCATTGGGTATTCTCGAATCGGGTAGGTCTCTTATGGGAGGTAAAACTCTAGTTTTAAATTTTAAATGACTGCATACATAAGAACAGTTTAAATTCGCAATATCACTTAAATCAAAAAAGCTCCTTATCAACTTACCTGCGCTTTAGAATTTTCTCTTTACACATAAATTTGGGTTCCAAATATTACCTTTTCTTCATACCGTGCATTAATATTTGTATTTGTATTTTTTTTTTGTCTACGAGGTGTCCTAGAAGAATATCAATTATGGGAAGACATTTATCATTTATACTCAAACTAATCACCGCTCGAATCGAGTAGGCCTCTTACATAAGTCAAAACTTTAGTCTTAAGTTTTAAACAATTATATATAAGAGGATGGTTCAAATCCATAATCTCACTTAAATCTGAAGAGTCCTTTACCAATTTACCTGCACTGTAAAGTTTGCATGTGATTTGGATCTTTTTTACGTTTTATCTCCATTGGTTTGGGAAAGGTCCGATTACAATCTTCCGAAATATGGAATCTGCCGAATTAGGGATTATTATGCCCCAATCCCGAGCCAACTTGTGTAATAATGACGAGACCCAACCATTTAAGCATCATCATCTAGTTAAGGTTTCAATATCTTAATCTCGTAAAACTCAATAAAATATTTTTAGAAAAGTATGATCATTTCACTATCTAAACACCTTACTTTACAAAGCCATCAAAACTCGTCTAAATCATATGCCTCATGATACATATCAATCGGCCAAAAATCACATTAAAATACATTTAGATCTACATCCCTTCTATTCTGCATCTCATAAACATTCATAATTATCTCTGTACGGTACAACTAATTTCTCATAGAAGAAACATAATAATCAGAAAATTCACATAATAATAATAATAACAAATGCATCATATAGATGGGGCTAACTAAACCATACAGTTTCCTGTACATGCCCATAATAGTCATTGACTAAGTCGTTGCAAACATCATGTCTATGCATTCTCAAGCCTGCCCTTTGAATAATATGTCTCAAGCAATGAAATGCAATGTCTCATTGCCAATATGCCTTAGCCAACCATCACACCAAGCATAATCATGCTCCTTAATGGCCTCGTAAGACATCCTAACATGTATAACATAAATAATGTATTACACAATTCATACCAGGAATACATAAGCGCTTACACCATGGTATACGGCTACACACATCTAAATCATCAATGGTATATCCTCGACACCTAAAATACACTTCACTTGTATATTAGCAATTATATATCAATAATAACACAATCTTGCTCTCAATAAACATGCTCAATCCCCTAAGTCCATTCATTCACAAAACCTTAAAGCTACCATATCCTTATATGGGGTTTCTACATTTCTAACCTATTTTAAATCAATCTAGTTATGCAATTACTTCTTTACACTCAATAAAGTACTTAATATGCACAAATAACATAATAATTGACCTAAAATGTCCTATTTAACGTATGTCAATTTGTTGAAAATCAATTTGCAAGATTTATCTTTGAAAATCATTAAAGAATTGATTATTTAATTGTTTTCAAAAGTTGAAAATTATATGGTTCAACTAGTTTATCAATTTGTTGGCTAGTCATACACTAACTTACAAAAGTTATGCCACCAGTGACTAGCTGATGGTAGAGCCCTATAGCTAGTCGATATTAGTTTTAGATGTTTTCTTAATATTTATAAATAATTCTATTATCTTTCTATAGCCTTTTGAATCATCTCAATTTAATATTCCTACAAAAAGTTAAGATAAAAATAGCAAACAATATTTGGTGGTGACAACAAAATGAGCTCGTAAAACTCCTTCACTAAATTATCCTATTTGAGTTTAACATCAGTCATGATGTCTTAATGTGAAATATATGTATTCCTTTTAGCTTTTATAATTTTTTAATTACCTCAATCCAATATTTCTATCAAAAGTTTATTTAAAATATCAAATAGTATTCAATTTTGATAACGATTAGACTAATATGTCTAGTTATTATACTCTTCTATATGTGGTTAATTTAGTCACATCTTAGCCACCTTTATAATTGCATAAACTTAATAATATAATCAACCCTAAAATGCGTCGCTTTAACGATAAAGTCATTATTAAAATAAATCATAATAAAAACCAATAAATGTTGCCCCAAAACTCGACTTATCTAGAACATCAAATAGTTGAGGGTGCTTACTTCTTATTTTGTCCTCTAACTCCTAGGTGGAGTCTTACTCTTTCCTCACACCACTTTGATAGAGGTTATAACTATACTCCTCGTCCCTTTCTTCCTAGAGTCCATAACCTACATCGGTGGCTCCACTTAACTCAAGTCATCTCCTAGCTCTAACTTAAAATGATTTACAATATAAGATAGGTCATATGCATATCTCCTCAGCATCAAAATATGAAACATGTCATGAATATTGGTCAATGTTAATGGTAATGTCAAATGGTATGTCGTTAGATTTATTATCTCTAAGATATCAAAAGGGCTTACAAACTTAGAACTTAACTTCCATCTAAAATCAAACCTCCAAATCCCTCTTTTTGTTTACATCTTTAAGAATACATGATCATTCACTGAAATTGCAAAGGACACCTGTTTTGATCTATATAGATCTTTTATATACTATAGGCAACGTCAAGCCTACTTTGTATTAACTTGACCTTCTCCGTTGTCTTATAAGCTATCTAATATCTCAAAAATCTCCTACCACTTAAATCATCCCAACAAATAGGGGATGCACTTCCTCCCATACAAAGCCTTAAAAGTGTCATTTGAATGCTGACTTGAGAACTGTTATTACATGCAAGCTCCATTATTACTAACTATTCATCCCATTCCCCCTCAACTCAATATATCCTCTAAGATTCATATCATTCTTTCTCGCTACCCATCTATCTAAAGATGAAAAATTGGACTAAAATTTATATTGATCCCTAAAGATTGGTACTAACTCCCCTAAAAATTTGGGTACCAATAGATGTAATGGAAACAAAAAAAAACTCCATAAAATCTCATGATCTCTCATATGTATAATCTATCCAACATATTTAATGATTAACTCGTCCCAATAAGTAACAAGTTACTCGTCCCAATAAGTGACAAAAGAGCTAACTTGATCAATCTGTCTAATATTAACGATACTTACTAAAGACCTCTCACTTTCCTCGAAAATATTTTAAAAATTCCATATTAACATGCTCTAACTTTCATTCAAGAATGGGTAAAGTTTGTAACTCTTATGTTGATCTCAATGCTTTGTTTTGACCTACTGATAAGTTATACATTATATTACAAATCTAGTTGTCTCCCTCTTTTTATTGTTCCATCATAACTTTCTCTTTAGATTAGATTCTTATATATCTTGATCCTAAAAGTATGGATCCCCTCTATAATCTCCCCTTTAATTTTATATCATATGGACCCACAACTTGAACTTAAACCTTAACATGATATGATGTTATCCTTAAGTCTACTATTTTTTGAATTCTTTTAATTTGTCAATCACTATAACAAGCCTCTTTGATCTTAGAAATTAAAGTTGAATGTAACCTAAAAATACATAGTCATGCTCCTAACCCTTGAGTCACTGCTCACCATCTATAATGCTACATCAACTTTTGTGTTACTTCCACTGCAAGATAATCAATATGGTAAGATTATTATGATCCTCTGAACTCAAATCATTTGCCACTGTATTGGTTTTACTTGAATGATGGTACATTATCATATCATAATATTTTAGCTACTTCATCCATCTCCATTGCCTTATATTCAACTTTTCCTCTGTGAACAAGTGCTTCAAACTTTTATTATATGTATACAGCTAACATCTTCTACTATACAAATAATGACTCCATGTTTGTAAGGAAAAAGCTATTATTGCAAGCTCTAAATTATTGGTATGATAAGTTATATAGACTTAGTTTTCTAGAAACATAAGCCAACATATTTTCATTTTGTACCAAAGCATATATTAGCACATATGAGTTGTTATCAAATTCTTCTTTAACTATTGAAAGCTATCTTTGCAATTTATTATCCATTAAAATTTTATCCCCTTCTAAGTTAATTAGGTCAAAGGTCCATCTAGCTTGGAGAATCCTATCATAAATTTCTTGTAATAACTTGAAACTATTGATATTCCTTCCTCTTTCACACATCCTAGAAAAGAAATCTTCTTTTGCCAACACATAATTTTCTTTAACTTAGCATAATGATGATTCTCTCTCAATTTTTTGTAGTATGATTCTTAAATGCTCCACGTGCTCCTCTTCAATTTTGAAATAGACTAAGATATCATCTACGAATATTACTATAAATTGATCTAAAAAGGGCTTGAACACTCAGTTTATCAAATCTCTCAAATAAATTTCTTAAGCAAATAAATATAATCATATCATGACAAGTAATTTCTTAAGCAAATAAATATAATCATATCATGAAAAGTCTTTGATAAAAGTAATGAAACATTTTTTATCAAACGATGGAGTTTTAAAAGGTTTGCAAACATTAGTGTGTATAATATCAAGAAGCTGAGTGTTTAACTCACGCTTATGGCCCCTTTCTTATTATATTTAGTTTTCTTTCTTTTAATGTAATCCACATATACATTTAGATTAATAAAGTCTAGAATCAAAAGAATATCATTTTTACTAATTCTTCTAACCTTTATTTGAATGTACAACCCAAACATTTATGCCATAACTAAGCATATTTTTAATGCATTATGTTTGATTCTAAGATTACCATGAATAACATGTAAAAATTAATAAAATTTATTGATATATTTAAAAGGTCAATATTTTACATGTTATATAGGGTTAATTTACGATATTTTTCATCTTTATAATGCTTTTATATGAATTTTATTATATTTTCCATGTTTAGTTCATTGTCTTGTAGTTGGAGAATTTGAGGACATAACACGAGATGTAGTGCAAATTTTTTCTTAATTTTTTGATCGATGATATTTTAGATTCTATTAAGTTGTCATTTTGTACTCATTTTGTATATAAATCTCTTTAATGTGTTGAAGTTATTATTCAAAATTAATGAACTTGTTTTTTAATTGTTCTCAGATGATTTTCAACATTTGAAAGATGAAATTGAATCAAAAAGATGCAAGGAAAGTAAAGATTATTTGAATTCCCAGATTGGCAGAAAAACAATTGACTAAGCGTGGGGACATGTAAGGACAAAGAATACCTGCAGAATCTGTTTTGAAATCAGATTTGATTTATCTAAGATCTTTATGATCTTGAGGATCAAATTATTACCTTACTAATGGGGATCTGCAACGTGAATATAGGGAAAAGTGTTGGGACCCGATCTCGGAACCGGATCCCAACCGAAAAACGAAACGAAAGTGGTCGAAAACAAAGCGAATTCAAATCAGATAGCGAATACAAAGTATCGAAAACGAAAGAACAAAGCGGATCAAACGAAAGCAAAAACGATCGAATCGAAGCAAATCAAATACTGAGACAAAACGAAAGCTCATTCAAATCGAATCGAAATGAAACCGAAAGTCGGATCAAAGTGAAAGGCGAAACGAACTAAACTAATAATCGAATCGGAATCAAACAAACGGTTCAAACAAATGAAAGAGAATCGCATACGGATTTTCGACATCCGAAAACATACACTTTAGACAAACTATCGCGTTGGAAACCTTAGACATTTCTAATCTAATCCGGTATAAATTTTTTTTCTTTCTTTCTTTCTTTTTCTTATTCAATCATTTCATATTTCTTTCATCTTTATTCAATCTCATCCAAAACAAAACAAATAATTTCCCTTTTTTTTTAAGGAAATCCATCCTTGTACTAATCTCAACTCATACAAACTTCTTATCAATCGTACAGATCTCAATAATCATCTTTAATCCATCGTATACAATTCGAAACTTAACTTTCCTCAATCAAAACTCAAATTATCACAATCTTCTTACTAATGCTAGTAACTCAATATCAACATAACGAAACTTATTCTTATTCGTATTCTTATTTCATACCATAATAAGCTCACATTCATGTCAATAAATGCATAAATTCATAGGTCGTATACACTTATCCATATTCTACCCGATAAAAATCAGGCAGTATAACAACTATATTTTCAACAACCCAAACCTGCAAAGGTTTAAAAACACTTATACAATCCCAATCAAAATTTAGAATCATCGGACTCCCCCGTCCGGAATCCAAAACACCAGCAAACGCAAATCTATACCTAACACTTCCATAATCCTCAATTCAATATACCAATCTCATAATCCACTCTAATTCCCAAATCAATCATAAATATATATTCCAAAATCATACACAATTTCGTATACAAATTCTAAAATTATTTACAATTATAGATCTCAAATCCGTACATAATTTCCTCATTCATATACATCAACTCAATTATACATAAAATTCATAACTCCCATACATTCTGAAATGACTGCTTGTCATACATTAATGGGCAATTATAGACTTATACAAAACGATACAAAGCTCCCAAATCACACAAAATACAGACGATACAAAAACGGAACAACACATCTTGACATCCTTTCACCCGATCTCCTGCTCGAATACATGGAGGTGGGGATGAAAGGGGGGGTGAGCACAAAGCTCGTGGATAATATGTTTATAAATTGAAAAATAAACTAAACATATTTGCAAAAACCTTTGCCATTTATTTCAGAAGTTTCATGTTAGAAAGATTTGGCAAATCCGTTATTTCTCAAACTTTTCAAAGCATTGCCAAACAATTACGATAAATTTTTGGCTGAAAATCCACAATAGTTTATTTCTCAAAATTTTCACATTTCATGAACAAAGTCGATATTTCTTAAACATTTTCAAAATATGCAATGCATTACACTTAGAAACGAAAACAAAACACAGAACACATCAAATGGTATGGTTCGGTCCAAAATAGAACGTACTGCACATCCCCGCATAGCGGTCCTATGCAGCCGTGAACGAAACGTACTACACCTTCCCGTATAGCGGTCCGGTGTAGTCGTGACTTATGGGAGTCCGAAATCAAAACTCTAGTGCCACTAGCGGGCAGCTGGGAGAAGGCTATAAAAATAGACAAGTGCACACTTGTCCCACTTATGGGACCTGACCAAACCCACATAACACATAATCGAAAACTGAAAATTCGGATTGCCCGTAGGCACTTTTCGAAAATCTTAAATTTTCAAATGGTGCCGTACCGACACATGCACATTTCGAAGACTTGATTTACAAATAGTGTCGTACTCGACACATGCACATACACAAATCACATCAAATCATATAGCAATTCGCATTCAATCTAAATTCATCAAGTTAATCACATATCAATCAAATTCATACCTATGAATGCAATTTATTTCTTGAAAACATATATCAAACATATACATATTCATAATGCACATTTTCCAAATTTGTCAAATAATTCAAAAACCATAAATTTCTTAAATCTCGTAATTTCTTGAAATCATTTCTAAAATAAGGAATTTAATCCTTCGAAGTCATACTTTTTTTCAAACTTTTACATAACAATAATTTTTTTCAAAGTCACAGGCTTATGCTTAAAATTCAATAAATAAACATACTACCCACTTCGAATCGATGCTAGAAGCTCGTCCTTTGCTTCAATTTGACCGTTGCTTCTTTTTTTCTTCCAATTGAAATTTCCCTCAATCTTCATATTTTTGGATTTTTCCTTGTCCTATAAGGGAGATATCACCTTCTTCCATCTTTTCCCCTTGAAACAACTTAAAACTCATGCTAGAAGACCCAAAAATTCGAAACCCTTGTTGCTCCCTCTTTTTCTCTTTCATTTTCTCTCATTCGAAAGTGCTCTCTTCCTCTCATCTCCTCTTCTTTTATTCTTTTGCTCTTTTTTTTGTAAGGGTCGTGCTCCACTCTTCTTAAATGACAAATCTTATTGCCATGTCATTAATGATTGATAAAAGACCCTAAAGCCCTTACTTGTATGCCTTTAAAACTTAACACTTAAGTAAACTTCCCAATTTGCCCTTGCACTTTACTTTATTTCGAGCTTACTTTCGGATATGTTTCGCACTATCAATTTGAAAGAATTTGTCAAAACTTTCTTCTAGAGAAACGTTCCTCTATGTCTCAATTTCAATACGCCACCAAAAACTCTCAATTCGGTTGAGAAATGAAAAAGTTATGACCAAAAATACTTTCAGACCATTGCAAAACTGAGGCTGAACACTACACCTAACTTCAATCCAGAAATTAAAAGTCTTAGAGGCTAAATTGCCATTCGGCTCCTTCATATAACTTATAGATCCATGTCTCTAAGTTAATTTGAAATACGAATCAACTCAATCTGAGTTCTATAGCTCAAGATATCACCAAAATACTGAAGCATAGTCATACCTTTTCAACTGATCATCACACTTTGTTTCGATCCACCTTTTTCAATTTAAAATCAAGACCGATCAATAAGGTATGGAGAGATAGAAAAATTTCTTAGGAGTCCAACGCTTCAAAAATCAGGTCGATCGGAGGTCGGATGAAAAGATTATGGCCAAAAGAAAGAAGAGAGGTCGGTCGGATGAAAATTGACCCCGCGGGCAGATCGACAAGCGCGTAGAGGCGCGCGGGCGCCTGCTCACCCAATCGGGAGAGAGGTAGAGCACTCGGGTGAGCAAACTGCACTCTCCCGAGCGTGAGCTTGCCCGATCGGGCGCGCGGGAGGGCGCTCGCTCGGGCGTTCGTCTGAGCGGGTGCGCGAGAGCGCTCGCTCGGGCGTTCGCCCGAGCGGTTCTGACCTCCTAACTTCTAACCTTCATATCTTTTAGCTCTGAACTCCAAAATTTACAAACTTAGTACTGTTAGAAAGATAAAAGACAGATATACCATTTTCAAGAAGGACTCAAAAGTAAGTTCGGTCTCTAAAGGGGTCAAAAGTTTATTCCAAGATGACCGATCAACAAGCTCCTCATAAACAGTACCAAAACTTGTAAAAATTATAACTTTTGACCCAGAATTCCAAATTTCACAAAATTTGTGTCAATGGAAAGATAAAAGAAAGCTCTAAAATTTCCAAGAAGGACTTAAAAATTAATTCCGTCTCTAAAGGGATCAAACTTCCAATCAAAAGTACTGCCCACTTAAATGTCATCCTATACCACATCCAAACTTTAAAAATTCAAATCTTCTAATTTCCACAACCAAAAATAACATATTACACATAATTGAAAAACTATAAACTTCCTCTACAAATTTTATGTAGATCACTTAACCCAATTCAAAACATATCAATCCTATAATTCACCTCGAAGCACAACATACACAATCCTATACTTAAGAGCATTTTCAAAGACAAAGTAAAATAACCTTAACTTCGAAAAATCATAACTTTCAATTCCGATATAAAAAAATATCATACTTTATGGCGGCAGAAAGCTTGCAACATAAGCTAGAAGTTTCATGAAGATCACTTTCTCAAATTCAGCCTAAATAAAAAAAGTTAACTCTTTATCTCCAAAAAGTCAACTTTATTAATTTTTCAAATTCTCATACTTTCACTATTTATTTCATGCTTTTCAACTCCATTTCAATCAACCCATTCACTTTAACTTTCATAACTCATATAACTCTACTCAAATTTCAAAGTCATCAAAACTAATCACTTCATTTCTCATCAATTTCCTTTAAGCACAATAACATCTATAACACAATACTTATACAAACACACTCATTTAATTTCATTTAATAATTCTAAATTCCACTCAAAGATCGAGGTCCAATATTTCACTTAGCTCAATGGTAAGAGGCGTGCAGTTAGATGCAACAAAATCTTAAGGTCTCGAGTTCGAGTACCAAAGAGGACAATACCTTTGAGGGTTGTGGTCGCGTGCAAACTTGAGGTATGCTGTGCCTAGTTCACCCAGGTACGCAAAACACAGACCCAACATTAAAAGGCGCCTTTTAATGTTGGGTCCATGTTTTATGCATCGCGGCCCTGAATCGATCGATGCAAAATACGGACCCAACAAAAAGAATATTTGCTGAATATAAAAAAAGGAAGAAAGAGGAGGAGATCGAAGAGCATAAAAGAAGATTTTTGTTACTATTCATGTTATGCAAGATAGGAAGTTTACATTTTCTGCAATAGTTTTCTAGTACTTTTTCATATTTTATAGGAAAAAACCAGGGATGAAGACTTTGTATTTTACTATTTTTTTGTCAGTTTTCACTTTTGTTATGAGTAACTAAATCTTTCTTCTTGGTTGAAGGGAACTACGTTATCATCTATTATGTGTGAGATTTCTGAATAAAGTTTGTTTCATTAATGAATATTGAGTGTCTTCCGCATGATTTTTTATGATTGAATTGGTTGATTTTTAGGGTGTGCAACTAGGAATTGATTTCTTTAATAGCCAGATTAGTAGGATTTGACGCTCAGTTTTGCTAATCAAAAGTGACAATTAGGATTACCATCTTTACATTAGAGTTGGAAATTCTAATAAAATACTTAACTTGATTAAATGCAAGTCGTACATGTGTTATCTTGTTCATTGGTTTCTTAGTTTTTAAAGCTATTAATTAATTAAACTTAAGATCATATCTAAGTTGTTGACTAATAAAAATGTTTAGAATACATGTTTCTATTCATTTAATCTTAAGAGAAAACATCACCCCAATGAATGTTTGTTAATGGACTGAATTTTATATCGGGGATCCATATTAGTGTGATAACGTCGGTGACCCAAAACCAAAATTTGTTTATCGAATTTCCAGATCTGATTATTTGAGTTAATTTTCGATTTTAGCTATTTTTAATTTATTAAATTCACATGAGTCAAACCCTCCTACTTTGTTTTAGTTTTGAACGTATATAATCTTTACCGTTAAAATTCCTCGTGGGAACGTTCTCAACTCTTCACTAACTACATTGTTCATTGCTAGAGTTGGTATTAATTTTTTTTACAGGTGACAGCAATACCAGATTCATTTGGAAGATAGAAAGATGGACAATAACTTTATAGAAGACTTTATGAGCTAATTCTAACTCAAAGATGTGAACAAGTGGAGAAATTAATGGAGCAAAGCATAATAAATTTCAAACATATTAAAATAATAGTTGCTTATCTTTCATGAAGGTATGAGAAATTCAGAAGCATAACAAGACCGACATCAAGGTTGATCATAGACCAATGTTACACTCATCTTGGGTTTAAGAAAAGAAACAATATAAAACTGACAATGATTGCATCTTGTGTTAGGCATTTATTACACCTTGACTTAAAAAGATTAAACATTCTAGCACAAGAACAATAAGTGAACATAAACATATCGCAAGAATTCTTTGATAAAAGTAATAAAATATTTTTTACCAAAAGATGGGGCTTTAAAAGGTTTGCAACTAACAATGTCTATAATCTTAAGAAGCTAAATGTTTCTTAAGGGTCCTTTGTTATTATATTTGGTTTGGTTTGCTTTCATTTAATGTAATCTAAACATATACTTCTATCAATAAAATATGTATTTGGATGAATCTCAATCTTTCTAGCCTTTCGTTGAATACATTACCTAAACATATATGTTATAAGTAAGCAGATTTTGCATCTAATGCATTATGTAATTTATAGCTCTTTTATCTACTATAGGTAACGTGTAATATTCAACCTTCTAAAATTGTTAAGAGATTAAATTGTTAGATTGAGTCACATAATTTATTTCATTTAAGAATTTATGAGGCATATTTCATTCACATGCATAATATTCGTATACATATATGAATCATGATTTGGAAATATTGCAAGATAATATATGCACTTAATTGACATATTTCGAGGTATCGAACAAAAATGAATGTGCATTCCTAAGGTTTTACATTTTGATTTACCAATAACATGAATTGATGGATTATCATTAATGAATTAGAAATTTATTGTTACAATTGAGTAATTGATGAGTTGATATGTGCATCTAGTTTAAGAAAAATGTTAAAAAGCAAGACAAATTTATACATGAGAATTTAGGTTGATTAGGCTTATTAAATGGTGACATGTGGCATTGAGAATAAGTGATAAATGACTCAGTTATATGGATAACAAGTGACTTGAGTATAACTATGACAAGTGGCCCTTTAAGTTATGACAAATGGCACTTTATATTTGTGACATGTGGATCAATAGAATGGTGACATATGTAGCTTTACAAATGGTGGCATATATAGCCTTACAATTGGTGACATGTGTAGCCTTACAATTGGTGACATGTCTAGCCTTACAAGTAATGACATATAGAGGCTTCAAATGAGTGACATGTGGAGCTTAAAGTAAGTGACACATGGATTAATAAAATAGTAACATATGGACCAATAAAAGGATAACATATATACTAATAAAATGGTGACACATGGACCAATTGAATGGTAACATATGGATTAGTTTGTCCTTCTTGAATTTTCTATAGAAAATAGATGAAAAGGCAATAGAAGTAAGAGTGAAGATCTGTCATAATTTTAAAAGAGGGAGAAAATGAAAATGAGAAGAGAAGGAGAGAAAAGGGGGAAGAGAAGAGGAGAGAAAAGGGGGAAGAGAAGAGGAGAAGGAAAGAAGTTGTCAAGGTAAGTTGAAATTCTGGTTTCAATTTCATCTTTCTCTTTCAATCTATCTTTCATATCCATAGAGCATGAATTTGAAGAAACTCAAATAATAAAAGTTGTAGATATAGATTTTAGCTTGACCTCTATGAAAGTGGGTTGACAGAATAGTGACTAAAGTTTGAGTTATGTTTGTTTCCCTAATACTGCATATGATAGACCTCTATGTAGGAACCTTGTATTATTTCCTTATTTTTGAGGACCTTAGAGTCTGAATTAGTGAAAGTATAAAAGATGAAAAATGATTGTTGATGTCTTATTAATGCTTATGTGAAACTGTTTTGTTAGGAGATATATTGATAATGATTTATTAAGGTTTGAGTATTGGTTGCCAGTCTCTTTCTTACCAGAAATAGGACATAATTTGGATGGAGATTATATTTTAAAGGGAGATGTTTGTGTAATTTTTGGATATATTAAGAATAATGAAAGTCTAGTTTCAGAGGGCACAAGAATCATGGCATTTGGATCTTTGTAGAGAGAGTTATGATAAAAGAACACATCTTGTTCATAAAGGAACATTAGGAAGAAACGGATTTAAACATTGCACATAAGATTAGGTTAGCTTGATGATTAAGGAGACATTGAGCTAAATTCGTAAGTGAATTATTGACCTACTAACAAATGTTAGAATAACATTTATGATGATTGATTAGGGATGAATTTAGTTGTGGTGGTGTATAAATATGAGATACATGTTTGAGTAGTAAATACATTGTATATTTGTTTGTATAAAGGCTAGGGAGCTATGGATCAAGTAGCTCATACTGAGGATTTGTTGAAGTCAAGGGACACCTTCTTTTGAGGTGAGTTGGGGAAACCATATCTCTCAAATGGGATTAGGACATCCCAAGACATGCATGATGACTTGTATGTGAATTTTGAACCTAGGTAATACATAGTAGAATTGAATCTCAATTGGATGCTAGTATACTTGTGTATTTAAGAAACGACATTGTTTTGAATAACTCCTTCACTTGGAGTGCAACTAATATTTTTATTACATATTTTGAGAAACGATATTGCTTTCAACAAACCTGCACTTGAAATGCAAAGGACAATGTTTTATTTTCTAAGACTACAATTTTGAATAACTTTGTATTTGGAATGCAAAAGATGACTTTTATTATATGAAATAATGTTTTGGAATTCACTTATGCATAATCAAGTGATATATGCTGCGTTTATTTGTTCTCTTTTGGCTTAGAGATATGGTCAAGTTTCATTTTATCAGTTGGATAAATAAAGACATAGTGTCTTACTTGATTTTTGTACTCAATATTTTTATATGATTTTATTATTGGTGAGATAACGATTGGCCAATTGTGTACTAGGAATAATAGATTAAGCAACCTTTGTACCCTTGATGCTAGTACATAAAAATCAAGTCCCCGTATTGACACCTTTTTACAGGACTTACGGGTGATTCTACATCTAGGGTCTGGACACTGACGAGCTTATTACCTAGGGTTATGACGCTCTTGTTGACTGTAGTCTAGACTCACCATGGATAAAAATTGAGCCAACACTGGGAATCGGTGGGTGTGCACACTAGTTTGGCCGACTAGTGGTGACACACAAGATTGTTTTGGTTTATTCTAAAATTTGTTTTTTTACGAGATTTGATTTATACATGTGATGTTTTTTTTCTTTTCTGCTTTTATGTACTGGAACTGGAACTTATGTTCATCGAATGAGTGATTAATAGGCTAGGCCTATGTGGTTCTTAGCCAGTATATGTTGAGTCATAGGCTAGGCCTATGTATTTCTATGTCATATATGTTTACTTCATGGGTTACCTACACCTTCTTGGTGTGAATCGAGTGCTACTTATGATGTATGTTTTTTCTGCTCACTTAGTACATAGTATACTCACCCCCTCCGCTTTCTAACCATATAAATTAATTTGTTGAGCTTGAGGCTCTGACTCTATCGTGCGATTTATCTGAAGATGAAAAATTGTACTAAAATTTATATTGATCCCTAAGGATTCATACTAACTCTCCTAAAAATTTGGTTACAAATAGAGGTAATGGAAACAAAAAATCCATAGAATCTTATGATCTATCGTATATATAATCTTGCTAACATCTATAATGATTAACTTGTCCTAATAAGTAACAAAGAGATAACTTAATCAATTTATCTTATTAATTTGTATACTATTAACCATACTCACTCAAGACATTTCACTTTCCTTAAAAATATTAAAATTTTCACGTTAATATGCTCTAATTTTCATTCCAGAATAGTTAAAGTTTGTAACTCTCATATTAGTCTTTAACACTTGTTTTTGACCTACTGATAAGTTCTACACTATATTACAAATCTGATTATTTCCCTCTTCTTATTATTCCATCTTAAATTTCTCTTTAGAGTCTTATATATCTTGATCCCAAAAGTATGGGTCCCCTCTGTAATCTCCTTTTTAAATCTATATCATATGGAACCCACAACTTGAACTTAAATCTCAACACTATCATTAACTTGCGAATACGATGTTATCCTTATCTCTACTCTTTTTTTAATTCTCTTAATTTAGTAATCACTATGTTAAGCTTCTTTGGTCTTAAAAACTAAAGTCGATTGTAACCTCAAGCTGCTTAATATAATGCTAATTTCCTTAACTCTTTATATTACTCTCATTGCCAGATTATCTATATGGTAAGATTATTATAACATTTTAAACTCAAATCATTTGCCACTGTATTGGTTTTACTTGAATGGTATTACATTATTATATTATAATATTTTAGCTACTTCATCCATCTCCCCTACCTTATATTCAACTTTTTCTGTATGAAAAAGTGTTTCAAACTTTTATCATTTGTATACACCTCATATCTTCCACTATACAACTAATGAATCCATGTCTTTGAGGAAAAAACTACTTTTGAAATCTATAAATTATATGTGGGATAATTTATATGGATTTAGTTTTCTAGAAACATAGTGTTAGACCCCGTTTTCGGAGCCTAACATCCGGAATCATAAACCTTGGGCTTGCGTGATACCCTGCAGGGTTATTTCCAATAACCCTAAATAACCGTCATCCTATAAGAGTGGAGTGCCACATTAGTCAAACACCAAAATTTCAAATTGACTTCAACAAAGAAATTGCAGCTATGAATCTCTAGTTCGTTTTGAAGCAAGAATCATCTCAATCGGAGCCTTACAGCTTAAGATAAACTTAAAAAGCTAAAGCATGTACATACCCCAATTATGCTCTCCCAACTGACCCCTCAATTTCTCTCCAACAAAATTATTTAAGTCAACTCCACAATATACAAATTTTCTTGGAGAGATAGGCAAAGATGTTAGAAATCCATTGCTTCAAGAATCATTTCATTTGGAGGTCGGATGAGGAAATTATGGCCAAAAGAATCCAACACGTTTATGCCTTTACTAGTATTATACATGTATTGGCACAAATGCCATAACTTTTGCTACAAACGTTGGATTGTTTTTTTTTTTAAAACCATTTGAAAGAGGGCCTCGAGATCTATAACTTTCATGAATAACTCAAAATGAGATTCAGCCTCTAAAAGGGATCAAAATATAACAGAAGAAGGAAGCAAAAAGTCAAACTAAGAAGATGCTGACGTCATACTAAGACGATGCTAACATCATACTAAGACGAAAGAAACTAAGACGAAACTGATGTCATACTAAGGCGATGCTGTCGTCATACTAAGACGAAGGAAACTAAGACGAAACTGACATCATACTAAGACGAAGCTGACGTCATACTAAGACGATGCTGACATCATACTAAGACGAAGCTGACGTCATACTAAGATAAAGGGAACTAAAAAGGACATAACTTTCACTACATGTTTCGGATTGAGGTCGTTCTTAGACAGTTTTAAAGAAGATTTCTAGACCTACAATTTTAATGAAGACCTCATAAACTATTTTTGCCTCTACAAGGGTTAAAATTTCAAATCAATGTAGTTGTCTCGAAAGTTCACCCTATGCAACAACACCAACTTCAAATGATCATAACTTTTCACTACGATATCCAAATATCACAAACTTTATATCGTTGGAAAGCTGAAAAAATCATCTACAACTTAGCACAATTTCACTTAAATTAGTTCACATCAACCTAGAAATATCCCTGAATTCAGTACAAGAATTTTTTTTCCTATATAACCTTAAGTATCATGGGTGAAATCAAAATCATAAACCATTAGTATCAAAAAATCGTAGTTTTACAAAGCTTTAGTAGGCATTTCAAGTTCCCAATACATGTACGTTTCAAAAAAAAAATCCCAAAACACAAAAAATAAGTGAACAATAAATTGCTCAAAATGCAACTAAAGCCTTGGTTTACTAGATTTGTTTAAATTACAACAACATTTCAAAAGTGGAGTGATGCTTGGTCCTTGACTACTCAATCTCTTGCTCATCATCTTCTTATGGGGAGGAAAATGGGGGGTGAGCTTAAAGCCCGTGGGTAACAATTTTATAGTTTGCAACAAACAAAAACATTTTAAAAACATTTTCCATACAGAAATTCATGGGTATGCAAATCATGAATGCATTACTCCAATCAACTTGTCATGAACACATAAACACATCAAATGGTTCTGGTAGATCCAAAACAGAATGTACTACACATTTCTACATAATGGTCTTGCGTAGCTATGAACTTATGGGAGTCCATGAAGGAGTTCCATGCCACTAGCAGGCAGGTAGGAGAAGCCTTTAACTTGATCAACGTGCACGCGACATAACTTAGGGGATCACTACAAACCCACATAACACATATTTCATAATCTTGTAAGCTTGATGCCCAAAATGGCCCTTCTCTTGAAAACTTGCTTTTTCGAATACCTGCTATATATTGAACCATTTCCAAAAGTATAGTTTCAAAATCATGCATCATTTCAAATAATCATTTTAAAAACAACTTTTCATGAATCATCACTCAAATCATGTATAATCATGTAACACAATCTTATAGCATTTAGAAAACATTAAATGCATATGAATGAAGTAGTTGAAAAATTATTTACTGTGATTTCTTGAAAGAAAACTTTATTGGTTTATTACTTAACTATAAAAGTGAAACCCACCTTGAAGTCCTTGACTATGGCTTGTTCAAATATGCCTCTCCTCTTGCTCCTCTTGTCCTTCTTGATTTTCTTCAACATTAACAAAAATTCTCAAATCAATAGGTATTCCAATGGAGAAATCCATAAGACATAATCACTAAAATTGATTATAGAATCCTTAAACCCATACATTTCTTAAGCTATATGAACCAAAATCTTCTTAGAAAAAGTCCAAAATATGAAACTTAAGCTTACCTTGAATCTTCACCAAACAATGATTTTCTTGGCTCTAATGGAAACTCTAATCCTCCTCTTTCTTTTTCTCTTCTTGAACAACACCAAAATCTCTCTAGTAGGCTTAGAAAAGATGAAACCTAACTCAACTCCTTTCTTTCCTCTCAACTACCAAAACCTCTCTTCTTCCTCTCTTTGGTTTTTGTTATTTCACTTTTTCTTTCTCCCATTTTCGTTTTTCTCCTTCTTAAGGAAGGAAACAACACTTATTTCTTCCCATTCTACCCTTAATGAATGATAAAAGTCCACCTTGCCCTTCCTTTAATGCCTTATGGTTTTTAAACTTAAGTGACTTGCCAAATTTGGCCTTACACTCTCCCACTACCTTAATAGTTCAATGCCCTTAACCTATACCATATTTTCTTTCCCACATTAACAAGCTAATCTTTTCCAACCTAATTAATCTAGCAAGACTCCAAAATTCGTCTCATCATGCTAAAAATTTTCAGGGGCCAACACATAGGCCACCATATTTTCATATTGTACTGAAGCATATATTAGCCCCTTCCCTTCTTTGAGGGATCACTAAAGATAGTGAAATCACTACTATTATCAGGAATAGTAAGTAGATAGGTTGTTATCAAAATCTTCTTTAACTTCTGAAAGCTCTCTTTGCACTTTATTAGCCATTAAAATTTTATCCCCTTCCAAGTTCATCAGGTCAAAGGTCCAGCTAGCATAGAGAATCCTACCACAAATTTTTTGTAATAACTTGAATCTATAAATATTCCTTCCTGTTTCACACATCTTATCAAAGAAATATTCTTTTACCAAAACTTAAAAATATCCAAGGTAGCATATTATTGATTCTCCCTCAATTTTTATAATAAAAATCCTCAAATGCTCTATGTGCTTCTCTTCACTTCTGAAATAAACTAAGATATCATCTATGAATACTACTATAAATAGATCTAAAAAGGGTGGAACACTTAGTTTATCAGATCTATATAACTTACATGAATATTTGGTTAACCCAAATAGTATCATTAAGAACTCATAATAACCATATTGGGTCTTATAGGCCATCTTCACTATATCCTCCATCTTGTTCCTTACATGATTGTAATCCAATCTCATATTAACCTTCAACAATATCTTAATCCCATGAAATTTATATAAATCATTTAAGATGAATGACGATAATAATTCTTTACCATTACTTTATTGAACTCTTTGTAATCAATACTCATCCTCATAAAGTCATCCTTATTCTTTATAGAAGGTACCTATTACACTTTAAAAGGACATAATCGATCTAATGTAAAAATTATCTATCAATTCTTGTGACTAGTCCTTTAATTTTTTAACTCTGTAAGTGTTGGGCCCTATTTCTGGAGACCAACTATCGTTCCGAATATCATAAACATAAGACGTGAGTGTATTTCTCTGTAGGGTCATTTCAAAGAAATCTCCTTAGTCATCATTCTCATAACATCTCAAACCGCAAGAGTGAGCCCACACTAGTCAAACACCCGAATCACCACATGAATTTTTTCATAACAATTGTAGCTCCATGTCTCTAGTTTATTTTGAAATAAGAACCATCTCATTCAGAGCTCTATAGGTCAAGATATGCCTAAAAATTCAAAATGTGTTCATAACCTAGTTATGCCCTTCTAACCGATCCCTCATTTTCCTTCCATCAATCTTTTTCAAATAGACCCCAAAAGCTACAAATTCTTATGAAGAGATAGAAAAATGTGTCTATTGCTTCAAGAATCACTTAACTTAGAGGTCGAGTTATGAAGTTATGGCCAAAAGAATCAACCATGCTCATGTCCTCACTCACGTTATACCAATCTCGGGACAATTGGCATAACTTTCACTAGGGATATCATATTAAGGTTTTCTTTGGTTGGTTTGAAGAGGACTTCTAGATCTATGACGTTTATGAAGAACTGGAAACGAGATGTTGTCATTTGGAGGGTCAAAATATGGGCCGTGTGAAACTACACGGGCAGACCGTATAACCTTCGGATCTGGAAATTTATCCGCATTAGGAATACAAGGCTTGACCGTGTAACCTTCGGGTGTAACAAAAATTTTCACCCTCCAAGACCCCTACAATGGATCCTAAATCTATTCTAACATCCCTTTTACTCATAATCTCCTCCAATATCACCTCTTCTAATGCAATATCACTTCATTCACTATAGTTGTTCCGTATATACGTCCTCTCCGACATCTTAACTTGTAATGGTCATAACTCTCAACTCCGATATCCAAAAATTGCATACTTTATACCGTTTGAAAGATAGAAAGATAAGTTACAACTTTTATGAGACAAATTTGGCTAATTATACCTAGATCGATACAGTTTTTCCCTTTGAGTTCAGAACACAATTTCTTCACCTATGAAAGCTTGTGAAATGCAATATCTCTTTATATCCATTCAACTACTAAGTACTTTTTGTTAAACTCTTGAATCTCACCTTAAATGATTCATCACATACAATCTTTCTAACTTTAACATGCTATTCTAATACTAACAACCATTTGTAATCTCAATAAAGAAGAATATGCACATACACATTCCACTTCCACATCCATTATACTCAACCTTTAAAATAACATAATCATACACAAAAGGAACTTCTCAATTTCTCATTCTCATTTCTAAACAAAGTAAATGTTTGAATAAGGTTTACTTACATATCAACATACACATCAAACTCAATACAAAATACAAAAGGATGTTCATGTTTAATATGCCTATAAAGCTATCCAAAATAATCACTAGCTTAGTACAAAAGATTTCTAGCTATCTTGGAGTTCCGAATGCCTTGCAAGGATTGTTAATCTTCTCGTTATGCACCTGAAGAGGGAAAATTATAGGTTGAGCTACACAACTCAGTGGTTAATATAATTATAGCCATTGGCAACGAGCTACATAATCAAACATATATGAATATTCATATAGGTATACATGTCTTGTCTTAATCCAGCAATGAAATTTTAGTATTCACAATTCCAATTCACATCTCATAATTCAACACATCATCACATAGAACATATTGGATGTAATTTACCATCAAAGCATAACACTTAAATTGCATCATACTTGACATATCAAAATGCAAATGCACAAACAATTGGCTCAAGGGTTTTGTGGAACAAAATAGAGAAACCGAAGTTTATACCGTGAATTAAACGAGTTAACTTTTCAGATCTCGTGTGCCACAAACGGGCAGCCAGGAGAAGGTTTTATGTTGACATGCACGTGACTACAAAACGGTTCCACTCTTGCCCAAACACAATCAACTTTCATGCTCAATTCAATCAATCACAAATTCATATTCTCATGCTTTTCTTCTTTCTATTTAAATCAAAATGCCATGATATAGTTCCAAGGCATAGCATGATCATACTCACAATTCAATCATATCAAAATGTCATACATGTTTCAATGCATAACATAACATAAAATACATCATAATGCATTTTCCACATCGTAGCAAGCCATAATTTGGCAATTCAAGCATATACACACACACATAGGCACATTGCCCATTTACACAATAACTATAAATATTTTACCCATTTCCTAAAACAAACTAATTTTCCATTAAATTCCAATTCAATAAAACCCCTAAAACTTCAAAATCACAATAAATGAAATAATTGCTAAATTTAACATTAACTTACCCATGGTCTATCTAGGTTAGAAAAGCCAAAACTTAGTTTAGAAACTCTAAAAATCAAATGAGTCTCTCAATCATCTTCTTCCTCCATTCATTCCCAACACAAAAACTCATTTTTTTCTACTTCCTTTTTCAAAACAAACAAGAAGAAAATAGCATGGAGCTTACCTTAACAAGATGATTCCTCTTCTTTTCTTCTTCTTTCCTTCTCTCTTCTCCTAAAATTTTTCTTCTTCTTTTTCTCTCCCACATTTTTCTCTCTTCCTTTATTCTCTTCCATGGCTTTCCTTATTCTCTTCTTCTCTTTCTTATTTCAAGACCATTTATTTGGTCTTTTCCCATTTTACCCTTCATTTACCTTATCTTTCCCATTTTACCCCTTGTGTCAATTAAAATTAACATCTTATACTTCTAACTCCTTAACTAATGATCATGGAAAATTTGAAGGAATTTGATAATACTTCCTTCTAGAAAAATATTACTAATTGTCTTAAGTTTCTAATGACACCAAAATCATTCAATTTGGTTCAAAAATCTGAAAGTTATATCCCAAAAATTTTTAAAGTATTCTTATACTGAAACAATATTTTCAAATTCCATGCAAAAATTAAAATTTTTATGGACTGAATTAAAACTCAATTTCATCAAATAATTTGTAGCCCTGTCTCTCTAATTTAATCTAAATTAAGAATCACCTCATTTGGATAACTAGAAGAAAAAGTTATGGCTAAAACATCAAAGTATACTCAATGAACAAGTTTCAACTTATAACTTCCAACATTTCACATATAACCTATCTTGTACATAACTATCTTTTCTACTTCACTTCAAATTCAAGAATTCTTCTTTTCTTTACATATAACTAATTGTGTAACACCCCACTCCCGCATGACCTGAACCCGACATCGATGGTGATATCCGAGTCTGAGCCCTGCGAGGGTGGCGTGCTACATCACTCACTCAAAACTCAGTATAATTTTTTTTTGAAAACACAAACATACACTATGCAAGAAACAATTCATATACACGATCACGGATAAATATAATGACCATGGGGGCCCTTTTTTTTTAAAATACAATTTATTTCAGTCCGTTGACTTTACAAAATGATTGTACAAAAATTCAGAAATACAATTTTATCATAATTTATCAGACACTAATGCAAACACGAACTGATCCCGACCTTTTCTCTCACTCACTAGTAGATGCTATATGCCCGTTGCCTAACGGGGTATTCTTCTGGGTCCTAAAAAATAATTACAAATTTTGGGTGAGTTTTGCGAACTCAGTGAGTTAACCATCATTGATGGTTTACTCAGTCACAGAACACACTTTATATACATCTAACTTTATTTCATAATGCACATTCACCAAAATTTCACATTCACACATTTACAGAAGTCCACATTCATATTTTTCATATTTGATACATGCATATGAGACTCACTTTCTATTTATTATTTTGCTGTGGCCGAGTGCCTAAACTGTCCCTTGTAGGGCTCATTAATATCTGTCCCTTATTCGTTGGTGGATACAGGGCCCATTATACGTTGAGCCTGAGGCTCTGAATCACTTATAAGCTCGAAGCTCATTTTTACTAGTTGAGCTTAAAGCTCTGATCTGTGGCGACTCTGGTCACAACAGCTATTATGTTTCATACAACACTCAAGCATATCACAGTTATTTCATAATTTCACATTCAGAAGTATCACATGATTGTTATCACGTCAGTATAAGGCATTTTGCCTTTCATTCAATCAAATAGATCAAATCAAATGCATATGAAATGCGTATGTGGCCCTTTTCTAATTTCTTACGGTGTTGTGACCGAGCGCCTAAACTGTCCCAATATGGGCGCATTAATTGTTGAGCCTGAGGCTCTGAATTACTGTGAGCTCGAGGCCCAAATACATTGAGCTTATAGCTCTCGGTGGCTGCTCCAGTCGCAACTGTCATTATGTTTCATGCATTCATGCATGGAGTGCACATGTCGAAATTAAGCAGTATCAACATCATTATCAATCACAAATTATCACATCTCAAACAAATAGTTCACAATTGATCACATTAAAATCACGATCACAATTAATCACATTTAAAACACGGAGATCCCAAATTTTCAGACAAATAGCACTTCTATGTCACAACTTCCCAATTCATCGGACCTTTTGTCCAGAATTCATAATCAAACACAATCCCACCATTATTCTCCACCGAATTATAAACATAGAATTATAAGCACATAATAATTGAGGAACCGTTTAGGTCACTCACCAATAGCTTCCGAGCTAATGCCTGGAAGTCTCGGCAATGTCTGTGGGATGACGTTCCAACTGCGCATCTATAACAGTCAAAATATTCAAACATTACTAAATGTACAATCAGACATATTTAATAATGCACATGTAGTAATTAAAATGTGTACAATACATGTTCGTGACATTTATGGTATTATTCTAAAAAAAATTCTCATCACATAATTTTTCTCAAAAAATTAGAAACTCACAGACACTAAAATCACTCAATTCGGACCTCTATAGGTCCAATTCTCGATAAAACACGGAGCAAAAAAATCACTACTCGGTCCCCTCACTTTGACCTAATCAAGCCCTATCAATTTCATCTCTAAAAATTCCTAATTTCAAATATGAATGAAATTAAATATTACACGAATCCGATGCCTAAAAAATCGAGTCGATCGGAGGTCGAACGAAACAGTTATGCACAAAGGAAAATAATACCATTGAGAAATAAAACTAATAATAAGACTAATAAATTTAAGGAAATTCAAAGATTCCTTCACTTCCTTCCTCAACACCTAATTTTTCACACAAAAGTCCAAAGATCACAAATGAGGTCTCATTGGAAAGATCACAAGAAACCCTACAAGTTCCATGAAGGGCTCACAAACCAATCTCACCTCTAAGGGTGTTAAAAACTACTTCAAAGTTACTGCCCATAAAATGACTATATAAACAGTAACTGTGTTCTTCCAATCCTCATAACTTCTTACTCCAAATCCCCAAAATTGCATATTATATCTCAATGAAAAGGGTAAAAGATAATCTACATCTTCTATGAAGGATGAAAAAATCAATGAAGGCTCTAAAGGGGTGAGAAATCCTTCCAAAGATTCTGCCCAAATTTACCATATGAACAGTTTCTGAACTAGGTCCAACCCCCAAAAGTTTTTACTCCTAACTCCAAATAAGGAAAATTATACACCATTAGAAAGACCTAAACATGTTCTACAATCTTTAAGGAGACCCCCCAATCCAATTCAATCTCTAAGAGGGTCAAAAATACAAACAAAGTTTCTGCCCAATGAAACAATAAAACTACCATATGAACAGTAACTGCACTCTACTAAAAATCCTATCTTTCCATTCCTTATGTCAAAAATTCCAAGCTATAAGTCAAAAGAAAGATAAAAACATTTTCTACAAGTTTCATGAATTACTTGGAAGCAAATTCAAACTCTAAACAAATCAAATTCTCAATCAAATTTTCTACCTATATAAGTAATTCCCAACAGTAACACAATCTTTCAAAAAGCATAACTTCCTATCCCATTCTTGAAAAATTACATACTCTATATCACTAAAAAGATCAGAAAACATGCTAAAATTAACATGAAGGACTTAGAACCAAATTCCATCTCTAACTAGGTCAAATGCTCCCATTATTGTGGCTGCCTTGTTATAAGGTATTAAATCAGCATAGAACCTAAACCATATCCAAACTTTACAAATTCATAACTTACAATCCCTTCATCCAAAATTCGCATATTATACCTCATTACAAAGCTAAAACATTCCTCTACAACCTTCCATAAGCTCACTTGAGCTAATTCCAATCATAACAATCCAAATTTGCACCAGAACCCAAAAATCACCAAAATCTATACTTAGAAACATTACACATACTAGAACACATTAATACACAAATTACCATCTGAAAGTTAACCAGCCATATCTTCCAACCTAAAAATAGAAAAATAACATAATTAGTGGAAATGAAAAGCTAACAAGAAATCCTTCAACTTCCATGAAGACCAATTTGACAAAATCAGTCTACTTTAGCCTAGAAAAATTCCCAAAGTTTCTGGTTGTCAATGAAAGAACTATAATCAGCACACTATTCACCCTACACAGATATCTCACTTTCAAAGCAAAATTCTATCCCTTTCAAGCCACAATTGGACAGAACTTCCTTCATAAGAATTCTATCCAAACTTCTCAAGTTTAATGTAAACTAAACCTCAAATCAATAGCATAACCATACCAAAAGTTATGACCAAAAACCTGAAACATACTTAAGGTAAATTTTCCAGATTTTATACCTAACTCTACTCCTTTCATTCTAACACCATTCCTACATCAATAAGCATCCACTTTAGCCAAGAAATCAGCCACAATTTCATCAAGACCCTCACTTGAACAATTAGTCACAAATTAGCAGCACACCCACACAATCATTTTCCTTTCATATCCTCTCATCTAACATCATCAAACTTAATCTAAAACACTTAATTTACCAATACTACATCACTTATCATTCATCTAAGCAAGACATCCATACACACACACCCATATATTCCAATCCCAATTGTCATGCAATTCACTTTAAATAATATCAAAATTAATGCAATTACCTACAAAACCACCATATGAAACATATTACTTACCTAATCAAGCTTCCAATCTTCTAAAATCCAAAATCTCACAATCCTCTCTAATTCTCTCCACCACATACGATCTTCATGTTAAGGGAAAAACTTAGGTTTGTAGGTTTTGTAAACAAAGGAAGAGAGCATACGCAGGATAGGAGGACTTTGGTGTAGGTGGAGATGAGTAGCAATTAAGAAGAAGGACAAAAAAACCAAAGAAGAAGAAGAGGGAATGGAAGCTACGGGAGAAAGAAGAAAAACAAGGGTTTTTATCTTCACATAAGTAAACATCGTCCATCACTAAGGTAAAAGTTGATTTTTATATCAACTTTTGGCAAAGTGGCATGTTAGGCAAGTGACACATGTCACTTGCCACATGTCAACCTCCCATTTGATCCATTTAATTTCTTTCAATTTCTAGCTCAATTTCTCTCCAAATTCCAATGACTCAAAGTAATAAATCCTAAAATCATGTATCTAATTTTCCAGTGCCATTGTACAGTCATTTTCGGTACCAGAAATCTAATCAGTCTGCTACTTGGCAATTTTTTCGGTCCAGAAATTTTATCCAAAAAATTCCAGAAAAATTTCTACAATTCTCTCAAAAATGTAAAACACACAAAAATCACTCCAATTCAATGTTCAAGCAAAAATTCATATTTTTTTCACAATAACACATATACCGGGAAATATCATAAATGCATGTACAAACATGTGCATTTGCAAAAATTTCTATTCATATGTATATAGAGGCCATATTATGCATGAACATGCCGAGATACATATACACACTCATAACCCGTCCCAAATTACTATTTTACCCTTCCCATCGGTGATGGGATGTTACAAATTGCCAACAATTTCTTACTTAATAGTTCTAACTTCGAAGAATAGCTCAGGGTCCAACAGTAAGTGTCATTTGAGAAGAAATCTTCCCCAGACTCCACCACGTTCTTATGCAGTAAACTAGATAAATCCTTAGAAAACATATTAGAAAACTCCCTTACAATAAGATTATTGCTCAACTTTAATGCTTGCTCAATCGTATTCAACAAGGCTACTAAAGACTTAGTGTTTTATTGTCCTACTCCCTACTCATCTTGTCTAGTTGCCCTAACAAAATTAAACCTTTTAGTTCTTAAGATGTAAATTCTACCTATTTTCATTTATAGTTTAAGGAGGCATAGTATCTCCTAACTAAATCATGCCTAGAATCATATATTTATAAGAAAATTTCCATATAAACTTCTAAGATAATAAATAATTCTTTTTTAAATTCTTAAATAAATAAACTATATCAATTATTAGTCATCTTATTGCTTCTTACAATTTCACTCGTAGGCACAAACATAGAGCTTTGATACTACTTTATCGTGCCCTGAGCTTAAACCAACATGGTTATGCCAATGATAGACTGGTATTAAATGGTAAGGTCTAACTGTTTAAGCCTCACCCTCTATCTAAAGCTTACAACCTTTTAAACTTACATAATTTAATGAAAATAAATTAAAGTGCTTAATCATCTCTTTATCTAAAAACATTCATAAACCTAACTTTACGAAATAATGCTAAAAAATTGAATAGATCATATTGCTTTCATTTTGCTCTTTAATTTATGAAAGAATATATAAAGTTGAGTAATAAATACCAACTGGAAAAGTTATAACAAAATATATATAAATTTACACCACTTTTAATAAAACATATGTAGGAAAACTAATCACATTAGAATTACTCACTTTAGAATTACTCTTAAAGAAATCATGATGTAAGTACATCGAAAATCCATAAAATAATTATAATAAATGCATAACAAAAATGTTATCAACTAAACAATACACCTTTATGTCTATGTTAAAATGGGAACCATAACACATTCCATCATGCGTAAATTAAATCATGTATCACACACAAACACTGATATCATAAGACATACCTATACATAACACCTAAATCATTGACGGTATCTTCTTAATAATTGAAAACACTCTCCATATGTACATTAGTAATTATATATATTAACAATCACACAATTTCACACCCAACAAACATGCTTAAGTCCTCCAAACCTATCCTTTTGACAAATGCATCCATCATAACTCTTACGTGAAATTTCCACAATTTTAGCTTAATTTCAATAAATTAGATATGCAAATAGTTAATTAATACATAATAAAGCATTTAATACGCATAAATAATAAAAATTAACCTAAGAAGCATTAGTTAGGATATAGTACCAAATTTTATAAGAAAAACTATTTTTAGATGCAAACATTGCCTAAGTATTTCCTAAAATATGTAAAAGTCAAGAAAAACCTCTTGGATTGTTGTATTCTCCTTTAAAGTGACCCCTCCAATTTCCATTGCCTAAGCATTTCCTAAAATATGTAAAACTCAAGAAAATTCCCTTGGATTGTTGTATTCTCCTTTAAAGTAACCTCTCCAATTGCCCTTCCTCTCACCTTTTTGTTTATGAAAGTTTTTCCTTTATAAAATGTTGTAGACAATTTAAGTGTTTTTAAAAATTTAAAAATCATGGGTTATATGACCTATACACCAATTTACATAAAGTAATACCATCATTAATTAGTGGAAAGTATAAGTGTAGCTAGTCAAATCAACTAAATGTTTCTATTGAAAGTTATGCTTAAAACAACAAATAATGTTCAATTTTTATAAGACTAATATGCCTCCTTATTACACTTTTCTAAATCGTTCAATTTAATCATATCTTATATCATCTTAATGATTACACAAACTCAACAATCTAATCTAACTCTAAAGCATAACTTTTCAACTATAAATTTATAGCTAAAATAAATCCTAATAAAACCATCAAACATATTAAAAATAAGAAAAATTCATTACCACTATTATGCAATATTTTGTGAACTAAATGAATATATGAAAATTGATAGAGCAATTAAATTTCATGAAAAGATTTTATTATTATGTCAATTATTCTATGAGTACAACTTCTTTATATTATGTTTATATGGTATGATGGTTCATTTTATGATAGGAATCATATTATTATCAAGAAATGTAAAATAAAATTGCAATACTAAAGAATAATTTTAAGATAATAAAAAAGAAGTTATAAGTAGTGAGTCATATGGCTCTAAGCTCATAGATAGGTTGAAAACAAATCAAGACCTAAGGAAAAGGAAATTAAAAAGTACACTAAGAGTTTGAACCTTGATATTGAAGGCTTACTAAAAGGGAAGAAGGTACTAAGGTTAATATTCATGAGGTTTATTTTGTTAGGTTTTCTTATGGCTCCCATTACTGTCATAAAGTTCAATACTTATATAAGAGAGATTGGATCAAGTGGTAGTGTTTTGAATTACATGTGTAAGAGATATTATGTAATAGATATTGCTAATATTATTAAAATGTCATGAATTTATTTAACTACATTGAACATTTTATAATATGGCTAATGAAATGTAATAGAAAATTATCATGTGCTTGAAATTATAATTGAAACTAGACACTTTTAGTATAAACCAATGATCATGTCTTGTGCCTATAAATGATATTGATAATAGAAACTTCCAATACAAGGTGACAAGTATATTATATGATTCAAAACTTCATTGATGATGGGCGGTTTCAAATTGAAGTTGATAAGCTAGTAAGTTCCATATTTATCAATAAACTTAAAATGCATTTAAAATACATTGAGTTAGATTACACACTAACATGTATAAAATACATTCAATTTACACCGTTAAAATTAACACAAATAAAATAAATATATTAATGCCTAAACATTCAACAATCATCCAAATTAAGATTTAGCTAAATATTAGATGGTGTGAGTTTTTTGTTTTAAAGCTTATTCATCAACTTGGGATGTTTAAATTGACCTTCTTATGTTTGTTTTCCTCCTTATTACTTTTTCATGTAATTACCTAGAAATGATGCTAACTTCACAAATGAATTTGAGTCCTTTATCTTAAAATGAAAATTTGTAAGACATAGGATCAATAACATCATTTTTTAAGCTTTTTGTCCTCTATAATGTTGTTTCATTGTGCATATAAAACAAAAGAATGAAAGAAAGAAAATTTATACTTGCTATTGTTTTATTGCTTTATTAGTTTCTTTGCACGAATAATCTTGGTAAAGAGTTAATTAGCATAACCAAAATATCTAATAAGAAGAGTGATCAAAATCAAATAGAAATACCTAACCCAGAGACACCCTTACCTATTTTATCACTAAGCAATCATTTAGGGGCTTTATTACTAGAATTGGCATGTAGGCTTGAGCCTAGCTCAACCTGGCTAACCATACCCAACCAACCTTACTCAACTTAACCTGAATTTTGATTATTTTATTAGTGTGAAATGAAGTTTTACACCTAATGTAAAATGAGGATGTTCAATAATAGGTTAATTATATGCATAAACTCCTCGTCCCTTTTTGCCCCTTACATGAGTTGTGTTTGCTTATACTGCAGTCTCCTACCCTCTGGAGACTCTGTTGTCACCAACCCCACTACCATTTCCCTCTCTTCGTGTCGTGCTTTTGCCTCTTCTTGCATCCTGCCTTCACATCTCTTTGCATTGCACCTCCTCCCTCTTTTTAGTAAGATTTATTTAGTGATTGGTGAGCACGCTTTTGGTAATTTAGATCAAACTTACTGCTTGTATTTTAGATTTCAGTAAATGTTATTTGCTTGTACTTGTGTTTATACTGGTTAATCTTAATCGTTTAAGATGATGTATTTGTGTACTATGTCAACTTTATCTTAGCATAATCTTTATACTTCTATAATGTTTTCTTTTCTGTAATTTGTGGTCTTAAGAAACAAATTGGGAAGTTGTGAGTATGGAGTTTGTATGATGTAGGGACTTGAGAAGCTATGTTGTCTTATATGTAATTATCCCAAAAACTTTTATGTTATTTTTTGTATCCAGCTAATTTATGTCTTATTTTAATGATGCAGTCTCCTTTCAAGTTTAAGCATGACTTATTAGGTTGCTTGAGATAGCTCCTATAGTTGTGTGTCTTTTGCTTCCTTTTTCATGGATGAGAATGGAATTCAAGGTAATTAGTGTGTGTGTGTGTGTGTGTGTGTGTGTGTATTATTATTAGCCTAAATTGGGGAACCTAGTTGCCATATTTGTTGTAAATAAGACTAAGGCAAAATGTGGTTTAGGGTTAGTTATTGGGATAGAGTCTGTAAGCAATTGACTTTGTAACTTGTGAACTTTGTTGAGAAACGTGAAAGCGGGAAAATTCACAAAGACCTACCTATAATTCGAAAAGCAAAACATTTATAATTGTAAATGCAAATTATAGATGTTTTACTTAAGAATTTAAGGAACCATTAAGGAAAGCAATTAATCTCACTTAATGATAGGAAGAGTTATTTTTAGGCTTTTAATTTTAGTATGTGTTGAATGGGCAAGATCCATCATCACCTAGGAATAAATACCTAAGTTTGAGTACAATAATTGAATGATACCCCTAAGGAAATGTTTTCATCTTTCTAGTTCCAATGCATTCAAAAAGATATGATACCACATTATTGATTCAGTTATAAATAAGTGTTAAGGTTATAATATGATACATTATCTGAATAATGATGGATAGTCATACAAATTTTGAATTGACATAATATAAGTAGTTTGAAACTAAAATGTTATAAGATCCATGATTAAATGCATGCATAAGTTTGAAATATAAATCTTGTCACATAATTGAATGCAATATTAAATGTCATATTCAAATGGGTAGCCAAACATTTAGACTTACCATTTTTTTAAATTTAACATTTAGACTTACCATTACTAAAGCTTATATGAATAAAGAAATTTGTTATCTAAATTTAAATAATAATAAACTTGCTAGATTATTCAAAATTTGGGACAACAATCATCATTACTTTTAGAGTTTATTACTATTTCATACACATGAGCTTACTTGAAAATTATTTCTTTATCGGTTATAACATGCAATATGATTAAATTTTAGAATTGCATCTAGAATTGTTTGTCTTTAAAGACTAATTATGATTTTGAATATTCTTTCATCATCATCATCTTGATTCTTAAATATTTATCAAAGTGTACATATATATGTAAATGTCCATGAATAACTTATATAGTTGTATATGTTGATTGTTTCAGATGGATGAGTATATTCCTTCAGTCGAGAGTTCTAATCTAGTATTGGAGAGTATACTACGAGAGACTTCTAACCTAGTACCAAGTGAAGAAATAAGTCATGTTGAAGGATCATGTTCATTAAGAAGTGAAGCTTGGAATCACTTTAACAAAATTAGATAAATGGAAAGAATAAAGAAGGTTAGATATAAATATTATCATAAGATGTTGGTCGGAACTTCAAAAGATGGAAACTCTCACTTGAAGAGAAATATAGGTAAAAAAGGAAATTTGATTATTTCGTTTTGGTCCTACTAGCAGAAAGAAGCTCATATTACGAGGTCAAACATTTTTGACCCCTAACGTAATGAGAGGTAAGAATGAAATGATTACTATGACTTATAACATAAACAAATTAAAGATTTTGCTAGCTATTATGATTATTGGTGATGAACATCCACTCTCCATAATCGATAACTAAATATTTAGGATGTTGCTGACCTTTGAGATCCCAACTCAAAGTACCTTGAAGAAAGAAATTTTCAAGATATAAGAGAATAAAAAGAATGAAGTATTAAAAATGTTATCATGTATTGAAGTACAGGTTGCTATCACATCAAATATATGGACAACTGACAATCAAAAGACGGGTTATATAATGGTGAAGGCATATTTTCACTATAACTAGACTCTACACGATGAGACTATTAAAGTACATTATATTCTTTAATATTGTTATCATTTATTTTTTGATTATATTATGATTTATATTTGTTTATATGTGTAAAAGGTAAGTTTATTTATGTTGGAGTTATGTAAATATAGTGCCTGGAAAGCAAGTGTATTTACATGTAACTTTATCTTCTTGATTCTGATTTTGTAATGAAAATATTTATTATTAATAAAACAAAATAGTTTGGTTTTATCTGTATGAGCATTATATATCCGGTCATAAGGTACCAAGATTATTTTGCAATTAATATACATATACATAGAGATGTATAAGAAACATGTATATTATTAGATACTGAATTAATTGATTCACAGTTGAATAATCAAGTTGGTCGCTTGATTATGGTTTAGACTGTAGTGTTGCGATTTATCTCCATATAAGTAAAGGAGTTTACTTCAAGGGAATGATGAGTTTCATATCATGATAGTAGTTGACTATCGATAATGGCACTATTAAATGAATCTGGAATCAAGTATGTTTTCAAGAATAAAGTGGGTCGTTACTTTAATCTTAAAACATACAACTTAAGCATTCGCTTATTATGAACCATAATCTTGATGAGTGGTGAACTCATATGTGCTTCATTATAATTCTTGATATGATCGGAATGGATTTTTACAGAGTATTAATCTAGTGTCTGCATGTTGAAATTATTAATTGAAACATGTATCAGGGAACATTCACTCAAATAAAGAGTTTATAGTGTTATCATCTCTTCTAGATGTTTTAAGGATATTTGGTGATTAAACTGGCGCCAGTAGTTTGATGGACTAGCTACCCATCAAGTCTTAACACTGAGATAAGATCTTATGTGTTAATCACCATATAAAGTAAAATGAGAGATCTAGAAGGAAAAACTAACATAAGGGCAAAACGGTAATTTTACCCTTTGTTGTGCGGATGGCTATAATAAGGTTCTAAATAGGGTTTGCAATTGGACATATTCTCATAATATTTAATAATTCAAGAGTTCAACTAATTGTCTTTAGTAGAATGACATTTAGTTAATAAGCTAGAATTAATTCAAATGAGATTGAATTAATTATGGGCTTATTGGAGCTTGAATTATCAAAGTCCAATAAGATTCCCCACTTGACTTTAAGGAAGGTTATCAAGCTAAGTAAGAAATATAAATGGAGGTTAATTAGAAGCCCATAATTGAATCTTGAGCTTGGTCTAATTAAAGAAGCCCAAATGTACATTTAGTAAAGGGCTTGGTTTTTGGTTTAATGTAATTAATTAGATTAATTATATTAAAACAATTTTTTTAAGAAGAAGATAGCAATTTCGGTTATTCCTAGGTTAAATGTGTAACCACACATTTGACATTAAAATGCTAAATAAAGATGGTCTTTATTGTGGTTAATCACCATTAAATGGAGTTATGAACTTACCATTAAATGGTTTAATGGTTGTCTTTTAATGTTGGCTTGTAACCTATTTGCATTCTTTAGATTAAAGATGAAAGATGTACATTAGATGGACCATCTTCCTTCTTTCTTCTTGGAAAAACCGAAATTGGGTATTGAATTTTAGGTTATGATCTTTTCAAATAGCCATCATAAAGATAAATTAAGATAATCTCATTTATTGGCTATTTTATGAGTGATTAATGAAAGAAGTGATGCATTTGATGCCTCTCTCTCCTTCCATCCATGCATATATGAAATTGGTAGGCAAGAAAGAGTTCTTGCATGTTCTTTACACCTTATCTCCTTTCATGAAAGAGAGAATCGAAAATACCAATTGAAAGAATTTCAATTTTGCTTCTTCTTCTTCTAAGAAAATCTCCTCCAAACATTTCCTCCTTTCCCACCAAAGGATTTTGTTAACCTAATTGTCCTTGAAGAACAGGTGGTAAATCTAATTGGTTGAGGATACTACAATAAGGAGAAAGTAGATTGCTAAAGGAAAAGAGTCAAAGGAAAAGGATTTGGATACACGAAGAAGGAGAGGATAGCACAACGAGGATTTAAAGCTGTAGCGAAGGAGTCGGTAATACTCCTGATCTTGTTTATATTTTATTATCCTTATACCATATCATGTATGGATTGGCATGTTGATTTGGATTTGTTGCTTCCGCTCCAAGTAATGATTTCTTAAAAATTTTAAAATCTACCGTTTTTCCAAACAAAGTATGTTTTCTTTTTTCGATCCAACAATTGGTATCAGAGCCAGTTTCTAATGCATGATTTCGGTTCCTATATATTGGATGCATGGGTTGGCAATCTTTTAGTGTATGCTGCATATTTTTATGTGATAGAAATATACATGGTGTATGTTTGCTCTTTTGGTTGTCAATAGAAGTTAAATTTATCTTGTAAGATTTCTTCATTGGTTGTAACAAGGAGGGTCTATCATTACCATGTTTCTTCCTTGGTTTCTTTTTTCTATTTTCTTTGATTTTGTAATGTACAAATTGATGTAATGATGAAGATGGAGCAGCCATGGATTGAAGAAATGGAAAGGTAAAATTTTCGGTGTATCCTATTGTGTATTGGCATAAGTTTTGTGAAAACAGAGTTGCTGGAATTTTGTTTCAATGGATCATCTTTCAGTTTTTATTGTAAAAACAAGTGCTGGATTTTTGTTTCAAAGAATCAAATTTCAGTTTTACTAAAATACTAAGTGTTGGTTTTTTATTTTCATGAAATGAGTTTCGGTTTTAATGAAAACTAGTGCTAGAATTTTTTGTCAAAACAAAGATTTGGTTTTCTAAAAATATGGTGCTGGAATTTTATTTTTCAAAGTGACAAAATTCGATTTTCATATATGCCATTACATTTTGTTTACCGAATGGGCCGGATCATGTTTGTGAAGAGTTTGAAGCGGAAGATCCAAGTCCAAGAAGAATACTTTGGGCCTAAAAGGCTTGTAATTATTTAATTTTTCTAGGATGGACAATCAAAAGTGGCTTTATTAGTTCATGTGATGAATGGAGATATTATGTGTGATATTATGTGATTGTATTTCATTTAGAAAATTGTCAACCCTAGGCTTTGCCATGCATTCATTATGTATGAGATATATAATGAAACAATATAGGATGGATAATAAATTGCATCTAGACAAGATGGTATTTAAAACTTAAAGCCCAAAAAGATTGAGTGGGAGAGGATGCTCATGTGAGAGTCCACGGTCTCCAAATGATGGCCTGTTTGCATGTGGTGAAGTGTTACTACCCATCGGAGGGCATGGATCCTAGATCTTGCATGGTTTGGGTCTCCTTAAGGATAAGTCCACTTAATGATAGCAAATGTGACCTCCCACCGAGGCATGGTTTGTAGGTATCTTTAGTGAATGAATCAAATGGTTAAATACTCAAAATTTTTTATCAATAAATTGCCCACCGTAGCTCTGTTGGTAAAAGTATAGACCAAATTAAGACGCTTCTTAAAAAACTAGGCATGAGATGCTTGGTAGTTTTTGAGTGGGAGGGTCCCAGTTTTTCTTTTAATGGATAAGATGGCCCACCGTCACTTAGTTTGTTATAGATAAGAAAAATAACCGTCGTATAATGTTTTAATTTTTTAAGTTTTGTTAAATCTATCATCATGCATACATGCATCATGATTTTATACAAAGTTCCATAAATTGTTGACTAGTATGCTCATGTTTTAATAATTTATATTTTCAGACATAATCAACCACAAAATGAATCCACTCACCCTGCTCTTGACTAATAACAAATTAGAAAACAGAGACAATTTTAATGAATGGAGCGTAACCTTGACATTTTCTTCAATATGAGCGTATTTCATGGGTGTTAACGAAAATGAGCCTACACCTCAAGTGGAGATTCAACTCTGAGCAAGTCCAACAACATGGCGTTGGCGAATCTTGACAAGACTACTAAGTGTTATATTCGCTTCACATCGTGGCATGTTGCAAAAACAAATTGCTTGTATGAAAACTGCTAGTGCAATGGTCCATCACCTATATGAGATGTTTGGTGTGAGGACTAGGTCTGCAGAGTGAAAGCTATCCAAACCTTTCATAATCTCGCATGAAACACAGTAAACCGTGCGGGATTACATGATGAAGGTAATCTCTGCGGTCCTTGAAATTTGAGATGCTTGGGGCGGATATGGATGCGGACACGCAGATGATTATGATCATCAATAGCTTAAACTCTTCTTTTCAGCAGTTTAAGTTGGACTATGAGCTCAACAAAGAAGGATTACACCTTGAGTGAGTTGATGAATACCCTCCGAGAGCACGGAGGAGATATTGAATATTAAGGCTCGAGGGCCAGAAGCTAATGTAGCTTCTTCTTCTAAGCCTAAGGGTAAGGGCAAGGAAAGAAGAAGGGTCCAATAAAAAGAAGGCCAGGGTCAAGGCCAAATCCATGAAAAAGAAGGCCAAAGAGAACATCAAAGGAAAGTGTTTCCTTTGTGATGAGATGGGCCTTTGGAAAAAAGCATCCGATCTACCTAGAGTCCCTCAAAGCAAACAAGGTATGGGCTTCCTAAGTTTTTAGGAACTAGAAATGTGGCAGATTTATCTACTTCTTGGATATTAGATTAGGAGCCACTAACCATGTTTGTAATTCTTTTCGGGGGTTCCATGAAGGAAAAGACTACCTAAAGGCGGTTTCAAGTCAAGATAACAGATGGTTCCTATGTTTCAGTGAGAATCGGTGGGAGTAGTTATCTTGGACTTTCCTAGTGGTCATAGGTTATATTTGGAGGATGTTTATTACATGCCAATGATTGTAAGGAACATGATTTCTGTTTTTTGTCTAATAAAATCTGGTTATTCCTTATATTTTGAAAAGTTTGTTTCAATATATGAGAATAAGGATTTTATTTGTGATGCGATAACTAAACAGGGATTGTTTTTTATAGAACCTATGAAAGGCTCACTAAACACCACAGAATTGATAAAACCAAGACAATCCAAAATCTCTAGCATTAATTCAAAGTATCTGTGGCACTTAAGAATTGGTCATATCAATCAGAAAAGACTTGATAGGCTAGTAAAGGATGGGATCCTTATGGGCTTGGATAATGATCCATTACCCACCTGTAAATCTTGTATTGAAGGAAAAATGACCAAAGCCTCATTTCCTTCTAAAGGAAACAGATCTGAATCCACATTGGACCTGGTACATACTGATGTGTGTGGGCCCATGAATGTACAAGCTAAAGGAGGTTATGAATATTTAATAATTTTTATAGATGATTACTTAAGACATGGCTATTTGTATTTGATGCATAAAAAGAGTGAATCTTTTGAAAAGTTCAAAGAATTCAAAGCTGAAGCTGAGAAGCAACTTGGCAAGCCATTAAAACAGCTTCGATCAGATCGAGGTGGTGAGTATTTATCTGGAGAGTTCCAGCAATATTTAATTGACAATGGAATGGTTTCCAATTTGTCAACTCCTCGTACACCTCAACAGAATGGTGTAGCAGGGAGGAGAAATATAACTCTATTGGAAATGGTAAGATCAATGATGTCCTACGCTAGCCTTCCAGAATCGTTATGGAGATATGCCATACAAACGGTAACATATCTTCTTAACTTTGCTCCGTCTAAATCGGTGCCTAAAACACCTAGGGAGTTGTGGACTGGCCGAGTGCCTTCATTGAGGCATTTGAGGACTTGGGTTGCTTGACCCATGTTCTAAAGCCTGAATCCACAAAGATGGAACCAAGGTTAGAAGTATGTTTGTTTGTAGGATATCCTACGGGAACTCGATGGTACTATTTTTACAGTCCTCATGATAAGATGGTATTTGTGTCGACAAATGCAACCTTCTTAGAGGAAGAGTTTGTGAAAAATCACAAAGGAAGAAGTGAAGTTGTAACATCCCATCTCCGATGGGAAGGGTATTTTAGTAAATTGGGACGGGTTAGGAGTATTAAATTATAACTCGGCATGAACATATGTCATGCAGCCTCTATAAATGGTGAGTCTTGCACAGGCATATAGTCATACATGCATTCATGACATTTCCCGGCATAAGTGTCTAATTGTGATCTTTCGTGAAATTGGTGTGATAATGGGATTTGAAAAAATTATTTGGAGTGCGCCATAGAGTGTTTTACATCTTTAGGGATTTATGAGAATTTTTCTGGAATTATCCGGAGAAAATTCCCTGCATCGCAAAATCGCGCATACATGGCCTAAAAGTGTTTTTGTAGTGAAAGTGTGGTTTTCGTGTTTAAAAATTATTGGGAGTGGACTGTCTTATGTTTTACAATTTTGGGCAATTTAGGTTATTTTCAAAAAATGATTGGGAAAATTTCACGGAAATTCCGGACTGAAAAAATCGCCAATTAAGCGACCGGTCGATTTTCGGTGGCGAAATTGCTACCCAATGGCACTGTATTATTGGGGGTATTATTTTGGTTTTGAAATTAGGGTCATTAGACTAAAATGAGTCAAATTGTAGTAGGATTTCTAAATCCTATCCATCATTTTGTTTTATTTTTATTTTGTCTTTTCCTCCAATTGCCAAGTGTCCTTCTCCATGAATTGCCTTTGTCTTGTTTCTCTTCACTCTTCCACGACTTTCAAGTTGGAAAGTTTAAAGAAATTCTATTTTTATTGCTCTTTCTCCACTTCACCCGAAATTTGCTCCTTCCTCTTCCATTTGTGGGCTTTGTTTCTCCTAAGGATTGTTGCCTTCTTACTTGCTCCTTCTTTTATACACACACAAACCAAACTTAGCCTTTTGATGAAGATGGTTGGTGTGTGTTGGGAGTGTGGCCGTAGGTGTGGAGGTATAGGAGAGGTTGGTGTTTTGTTTGAAGATTTGAAAACTTAAAGCTTGAGGCTTGGAGGTTGATAGGTGAGTATTAATGTTTGTTCTTATGCTTTTGGTAGTTAGAAGCATTTATGGAAGCACTCATGCATTAATTTCATTATGATAAGGGTAGGTTTGAATGGGTGTAAATGTATGCTTGTGTGAAGGAATTGGTTATGGTAGTTAAAGAATGGGAAGGTGATGTTATTAATGATGTTTATGATGCTTAATACATGGAAACAAAGTATGGAAATTGTGTAGGTATGTGCTGCCAAAGTTTGGTTAGTTATATAAGTCAATGTTGTGATTAGTTTGTGGTTGAATTAGTAGTATAACTGGATGCTTAGTGAAGTGTTATTGATATTAGAAGTGATAGGAGTTAGGTTGTAGTTGAAAAGCTGGAAAATGCAATTTGACCTATTGTATTGTTTTATTCATAACTCATTGTATAGAAATGCAAATGAGGTGAAGTTTGTGGCCACTTAAACTTTGGGATGTTGGCTACATTTTTGTGTGAAATAGGTGTTGTCAAATTGTAACTCTAATAGGTTGAAATTTGGCATGGAAAGTTACTGTTTTATTGCCTTTGAACAGTAACCGAAACCTTAACCTATGAGCTTTACTGATTTTTATAAATAAATTGAGATGGAATTAGGGAGAATGGTCTTCATGGAAGTTGTAGCATATTTAGTTAGCTTTCCATTTCCACTGATCTTGCTATTTTTAGAGGTGTATATTGAGAGATATGAACTGTTTACTATGGACTGGTTTTGGGCATGTTGATGAAACCTAGTCAAAGTGTTGATTTTGTGAGCTTTCTGCTTGGGAGCAATTTTAGCAATTTTTGTGGACTGAATTGGTGTGAGTGATCTTCTGAAAAGTTGAAGAGGAAGAAATTATATTGAAAATGAGATATGGCATATAATTTTTAGAGGTCAGAGTTGGGAGTTATGATTTTGCAAAAACTGATCCTGCATTAGGTTAGGAATTGCTGATCATGGCAGTAACTTGTATGATAGTTTTGAAATAGTTAGAAATTAAATTGGAAATTGAGTTCTTCATGAAAATTGAATTTTGAGGATTTATCTTTTCAGGGGTATAAAGTTCAGATTTTTCTGACTTGTGTACAGGGAGTTATGCTTGTTATAAGTTTACTGCTCAAATTGAATGATTTCAGGGACAGCAACATTGAGTGAATTAATTGACTTTTTTAGCAATGGAATTTGATTTTGGGTTGTTCATGAAAGTTGTAGATGACATTGTGAACTTATTGAGCATATTTATGTGGTAATTTGTGGCTGAAGAATCTGAGAGTTATGGAAATTTCAATGTACTGTTCTGTTTTAATGGGATTTGAGTAGGCAGTAGCTTTGAAGGGATTTTTGACACCCTTAAGGGTGAAATTGATTTTTATGGTCTTCTTGAGAATTGTAGAGGGTTTCCTGAGCTTTCCAACGAGATATAGTTGGAAATTTTCTGAATTGTGTGCAATGAATTATGGGTGTTGAAAAATTAGATTGAAAATCAGAAAAAAAAAAAAATTTGGAAAATGGAATCACGCCCGTTCACTAGGGCGACGCCTCGTCCTAGTGACGAGGCGTAAAGGCCCGCGTCGCTAGGGCGACGCGTCGCCCTAGCGACGGGGCCAATTAGGTCAGCCCCGCTGGGGCGAGACGTCGCCCCCAGCGAGGCTGATTCCTTTTTTTATATTATTATTTATTATTTTATTATTTTTATTTATTAATTGATAATTTGGGATTTCATGCTTCTTTTGTCAATTTCTTTTCCGTCCGACGTCCGATTGACCTGATTCTTGAGGCATCGGATTCGTAGAATATTTAATTTCATTTTGTGAGAAATTGGAAATTTTTGGACGGGAAATTGACGTGTCCCCGGGTAGCGGAGCCTTTAATCACTATTTTGTTTAATTGAGGACCTATAGAGGTCCGAATTGCGCACCGTCAGCGCCAATAGGTTTCTAATTTTTAGACGGATTTTGTTATGGGGAAATTTGGATTTAGGGCTGAAAAATTCATGAACATGCATATTTCACCTACATGTGCACAAATTGCATCTGTAGTGACTCGTTCTTTCTCTGTTTCTTATAGAGGCCTAAGTGGGCGTCGTCCGACCGACGGGTGAAACTTCCGGCATTAGCTCGAAGTAATAGGTGAGTAACCTAGTTGGTTTCTCAACCTTATGTGTTTATTAATTATATGCATTGATTGCCGTGAGGATGCTGAGGATGGATATATGTAATTGATTGTTTTGATTGATTTGGACCATGGGTGTTGAAATATTGGATTGTGATATTGAAGTGCAAATAAAAATAAGTGCGTGAGAATGCATTAGTAAATTGGATTGTAAATGTGATAGATTAGTAAATTGGATTGTAAATGTGATAGTGAAACGAAAGGTAAATGCATGGAATGAATCTGGGATGAAAGTCCGAGAACATTGGAAAATGATCGGAAATAGTAATTAATTGGAATTGGAAATAGAAATGCGATGATTAGATATTGGAAAATGACATGTGCATTCATGCATAGTAAATGATCGATAATGATTGCCAGACCGGTGTAAATCACCGATTTGAGCTTTAAGCTCAACGCACGAGGCCTCGTGCTCAACGTATTAGAGCCTCGGCTCGATGATCGAGCTATGCTTAACGTTTGGGCTTTAAGCCCAATATTTCAGAGCCAATGGCTCAATGTATATGAGCTCAGGCGCACGGTCACAACAACGAAAGAAAATGAAAGAGTCACATGCACACTGCATAAATGAATGTTTAATGTGAATTATGTGAAAGGTTTATTGCCTTATCAAATGTGAAATTGAGTGCTTGTGATTTCTTGGTTATGATATATATACAATATTGTGTGATTGTGTGGATATGCATGAGTTAGGTGAACCATCGATGATGGTTTCTCACTGAGTTCGCAAACTCACCCAACATTGCATCTATTTTTCAGGAAATGGAGAGTACCCGTTGGACACGCGGAGTACGTCTCACCGCTAGCAAGAGCAGTATCGGGTCGGGATCGATGTCGCCTCAGTATCTGCATTAGTGTATTAATTTGGTATTTAGTAGGCCCAATTGTTTTCATGTAATTGTATAGAGTGATTGTGCACTAATGAGTGCTAATAATGAGTGAAATTGTTTTATCAAGAAATGGTTTAATATTTGAAAATGTTTTGTTATAATTGGGCCAAGTCAGTGATTGTTTACAAGCACTCTAATGTTTTTGAAAGAAAAAAAAAATGTCATACGATTTTTGTTAATAGGGTAATGAATGTTCTAGTACGCCACCCTCGCTGGTCACGGCTCGGATATCACCATGGATATCGGGTTCGGGTCTCGTCGGGAGTGGGGTGCTACATTTAAGGTATCGAGCCGTAGTACAATCTTACATGGGCTTTCTGAAAAAAATGGGTGTGTCTAGTTATGCGCATTTAAGTTGTGTCACGGCAGATAGTGACAACTGATCCCCAGTGTAGTATATGAGTCGTATGTATAAATATGTCTCAGTCGTTTAAGCGGATAGAAAAAGTGAGAAAAAGGATAATGTGTTAGAGAGTGATAAAAGAAGACATGGATATCGCAAAATAGGAAAAAGTGTATGGTTCGACCAGACAGACGAATATTTCGTGCTGGTATTGACGGGTATATTGTGAAGTACAATATTGGAGTTAGATTGGGTATACCTTTGAATATGAATTTGAATAAAGATTATAGTTGGGAATGAATAGAAAAAAAAATATAGTTGTGATAATGGGAAGATTTCCAGTGTATTAGGTGAATGAAAATAAAGTGTTCTATGATATAGCGAGGTTACAATTGGGATTGATTACCGTGATGAGAATTATATATAAGGATTGGTGATTTGGAGTCAAAATATATTAAGGGCAAAATCAAGAATGATTTCACATCTGTGATCTTGATTTGAGTGTGGAAATATATGGGTATAATGCCATAATGAAAAGATTGAAATGTAAGACAATGAAATTGATAGATGAAAAGGTTGTTCGGGTTTAATTGATCTGCCTAAGTAAATGCACACCTGCTTATGGGAGCCCTATGGTAAGTGAAAATGTTCAGTTGCAATTGCTGAGTTAATGGATAATTGCTAGCCAGAATTCTTGTAAAATAATAATAATTCTTTATGAGGTAGAATAAGAAACGAAAGTGCTTATACTGATCAGTTGTATAGGAATAGAGATTGTATATGATCCTCACGAGCGAGGACGGGTGGAAACAGGAAGGTTGCTGAGTTCAGAATATATTGTCACTGTAAGTGTATATCTGATAGTGGGATTACTATCACGGGTGAAATGATTAAGCATAAATGAATAATGTGCGGGATTATGATATAGGAAGAAATCGGTGGCCTATTACGTAAGCTCCGATTATAATGTCGATAGCTCAAGTTCAAAACGAGTGAGAGTAAGACATGAGAATGCTCAGAATGATCAATTGAGAAAGAAGTGATACAGTTAAAGATGTTAGCATTGGTAATGAGCTTGAGAGAATAAAATAAGGGACATGAATAGAGTAAGGTCCCCATGATCGAGAACTGGTATCAAAACGAGAATGGTTATCGAGAATTAAATGTAATTAAGGTATTCTTAGCAGTATGATCTATTAATGGGAAAATTGATGGGACTATGGAGATATATTGTCAGATAGGATGTGATGATTATGGTGATGTATGGCGAGATAGTAGAGGAAAAGAAATTGTTTAAGGGCTCTTCAGAGATTTATCTTCGTGATGTATCAAGAGTAACTGATTTGTATTACATCTGGCAGCGACTCTAGCGTAAGAGCTAAACTAAGTTACTGAAAAAAAAATGTACATTATGTTAATGAGATGGTTCTGATTATGTAAGAGAAGTACTGCATATTAAGGAAATATTTATTTGTGAATTTGAGGGGATTAAAAAAAATTCGTGTATATTTTGTGTAATTATGTTTTGAAAGCACGAGATCGATATAACGATTGTTTATTCAAGTCAATGAGTGATCTATCGTGAATAAATTAAGTTATGTGGAGAAATGAAGGTAAGGAACATGTGCAGAATATGTTATGATGAGACAAATTATACGAAAATTGTTCCTTATTGGAGACGTTCGCTAATTAAAAAGTTACATAAATCAACTATGGGTACGGAAAAGGAACATGTCTCCATTGTGTTGCAGTGGATAATGGATATAAGCATAAGAAATAGATACATTGGTATAGGTGAGGAGATTGGTTATCATGCAAGTTTCATAAGAGTGAAATAAGGGATGAATTAGGATGCGAACATGGGATATTGGGAGAATTAATTAAGATATAGGTATTGATAAAATGCGGAAGTTCAAAAGATATGTGTATGCGGAATGTGGAATTAATGAGAACTAATGGAATGCCGGATGCGTTCATAAATTGTTAAAGATTTTCTAGTTTTAGCAAATCGACAAGAATAATTGAGGAAAACATGTGAATGTTATGACTAATGATCATAAAGGAGACATTGGAAGAATTTACTATCCATATTGAAGTGTTCCAGTAAAGGTTCTGATGTGATCTATGGAACTTGGATAAAGTGATTTTATGCACCTTGGGACAAATATGATTCCATGGGCGGTATTATGATTGATGATTTGAAATTTGTTATTCTGAGTGTGGCCTAAAAGCTTGGAGACATAAATCGTACAGAAATAGTTTGGAGATGTCTATGAATATGCAAATCGATAACTATTGAGTTATGTCGTGCAGTTGAATGATTTGAAAAGGATTCAGTGGCTGATTACTCCAAACTAAGCTAATGGTGCAATTCAAGGAATTGAACAAAGAAATAAATAAATTCAATTGCAGAAAAATCAAAAGTTGGGCAATAAAGTGATCAAATCTGGTGTATTATTGCGTGGTAATAGTCGAACTGACGAAAAGGGGCAAAAGAAAGTATTATTAGCTATGGGAATTTCAAAGGTGGTGTGCATCAAAACGGATTGACAAAACCCGAAGTGAGGATGTAGAAATTGTAGACCGTATCAAAGAACTGTTGAGGAAAGTGATAGGTATAGTTCGAATTAAGAAATATGGGTGATATTCATTACGGGAACTGTTAGTGAAAACGTAAGGAATGATCGAAGCTTTATGTTATAGTATGAGCGTATTGATAGAGTAATTGAAAGGTTAGAATGGGAAATCAAATGATCATAAGTAAATGGTTCGAGAAAGCATAAGAAACAATCGAAGCGTTATGTTCGAGTAAAAGTATTGTGGAAAAACAATTGATGGTATAGTCTGTCAAAGTGAACGATGACATGTGTGATTAACCAACAGGTGTTTTTGGATTTCATTGAGATATGAGATTGATATATAGTGCAAAGTGATTGTGGTATGACAATCATTATATTGGTGTCACCATTCGAAAAGTGTATAAGGGGTCTTACTGCCAAAAAGGAGTCACTATCCCTATATTATGTGATCAGGGCAATAAAGGGATAGGTTAAGCAAGTTAAGATGGTGACATCGAGTTGAATTGATTCACACCGAGGTTATAAATCTCATGAGATTTGTGTTTTGATAATAACGGAATCTGATAAGCGATAAATGAAATATTTTGAAGGGTATGGCCTCGGCCAAAAAGTACTTAGATGGGAATAAAGGTGTAGTTAAGAAAAATTGAATTCGTGAGGAGTGGCCTCCATACGATTGTGGTGTGAATAGAATTATGGATTGGCAAATTAGGCTAAAACTTAAAAGATGATTCGGATTCACAAAGTATTGATATCGAAAGTGACAAATTGCGCGTGATCATGAGAAAGCAGTAAAATCATGTAAAGTTGAGAAAGGAAAAGAGTCATTGATTGTTTTGATTTCCGTTCATTGACCGAATGTGGTCGTGTAGTGAAAACAGTGAGAAACAGAGGGTATTAATCGAAAAGACTCCCCTACCTTCCTGATCAATCGTATATGAAATTTCGAGGACGAAATTTTTATTAGGAGGGGAGAATTGTAACATCCCATCTCCGATGAGAAGGGTATTTTAGTAAATTGGGACGGGTTAGGAGTATTAAATTATAACTCGGCATGAACATATGTCATGCAGCCTCTATAAATGGTGAGTCTTGCACAGGCATATAGTCATACATGCATTCATGACATTTCCCGGCATAAGTGTCTAATTGTGATCTTTCGTGAAATTGGTGTGATAATGAGATTTGAAAAAATTATTTGGAGTGCGCCATAGAGTGTTTTACATTTTTAGGGATTTATGGAAATTTTTCTGGAATTATCAGGAGAAAACTCCCACCGCAAAATCGCGATACATGGCCTAAAAGTGTTTTTGTAGTGAAAGTGTGGTTTTCGTGTTTAAAAATTATTGGAGTGGACTGTCTTATGTTTTACAATTTTGGGCAATTTAGGTTATTTTCAAAAATGATTAGGAAAATTTCCTGAAATTCCGGACCGGAAAAAATCGCCAATCGATTGAACCGGTCGATTTTCGGTAGCAAAAATTGCTACCCAATGGCACTTGTATTATTGGGGTATTATTTTGGTTTTGAAATTAGGGTCATTAGACTAAAATGAGTCAAATTGTAGTAGGATTTCTAAATCCTATCCATCATTTTGTTTTATTTTATTTTGTCTTTTCCTCCAATTGCCAAGTGTCCTTCTCCATGAATTGCCTTTGTCTTGTTTCTCTTCACTCTTCCACGACTTTCAAGTTGGAAAGTTTAAAGAAATTCTATTTTATTGCTCTTTCTCCACTTCACCCGAAATTTGCTCCTTCCTCTTCCATTTGTGGGCTTTGTTTCTCCTAAGGATTGTTGCCTTCTTACTTGCTCCTTCTTTTATACACACACAAACCAAACTTAGCCTTTTGATGAAGATGGTTGGTGTGTGTTGGGAGTGTACGTGGGTGTGGAGGTATAGGAGAGGTTGGTGTTTTGTTTGAAGATTTGAAAACTTAAAGCTTGAGGCTTGGAGGTTGATAGGTGAGTATTAATGTTTGTTCTTATGCTTTTGGTAGTTAGAAGCATTTATGGGAAGCACTCATGCATTAATTTCATTATGATAAGGGTAGGTTTGAATGGGTGTAAATGTATGCTTGTGTGAAGGAATTGGTTATGGTAGTTAAAGAATGGGAAGGTGATGTTATTAATGATGTTTATGATGCTTAATACATGGAAACAAAGTATGGAAATTGTGTAGGTATGTGCTGCCAAAGTTTGGTTAGTTATATAAGTCAATGTTGTGATTAGTTTGTGGTTGAATTAGTAGTATAACTGGATGCTTAGTGAAGTGTTATTGATATTAGAAGTGATAGGAGTTAGGTTGTAGTTGAAAAGCTGGAAAATGCAATTTGACCTATTGTATTGTTTTATTCATAACTCATTGTATAGAAATGCAAATGAGGTGAAGTTTGTGGCCACTTAAACTTTGGGATGTTGGCTACATTTTTGTGTGAAATAGGTGTTGTCAAATTGTAACTCTAATAGGTTGAAATTTGGCATGGAAAGTTACTGTTTTATTGCCTTTGAACAGTAACCGAAACCTTAACCTATGAGCTTTACTGATTTTTATAAATAAATTGAGATGGAATTAGGGAGAATGGTCTTCATGGAAGTTGTAGCATATTTAGTTAGCTCTCCATTTCCACTGATCTTGCTATTTTTAGAGGTGTATATTGAGAGATATGAACTGTTTACTATGGACTGGTTTTGGGCATGTTGATGAAACCTCGTCAAAGTGTTGATTTTGTGAGCTTTCTGCTTGGGAGCAATTTTAGCAATTTTTGTGGACTGAATTGGTGTGAGTGATCTTCTGCAAAGTTGAAGAGGAAGAAATTATATTGAAAATGAGATATGGCATATAATTTTTAGAGGTCAGAGTTGGGAGTTATGATTTTGCAAAAACTGATCCTGCATTAGGTTAGGAATTGCTGATCATGGCAGTAACTTGTATGACTGTTTTGAAATAGTTAGAAATTAAATTGGAAATTGAGTTCTTCATGAAAATTGAAGTTTGAGGATTTATCTTTTCAGGGGTATAAAGTTCAGATTTTTCTGACTTGTGTACAGGGAGTTATGCTTGTTATAAGTTTACTGCTCAAATTGAATGATTTCAGGGACAGCAACATTGAGTGAATTAATTGACTTGTTTAGCAATGGAATTTGATTTTGGGTTGTTCATGAAAGTTGTAGATGACATTGTGAACTTATTGAGCATATTTATGTGGTAATTTGTGGCTGAAGAATCTGAGAGTTATGGAAATTTCAATGTACTGTTCTGTTTTAATGGGATTTGAGTAGGCAGTAGCTTTGAAGGGATTTTTGACACCCTTAAGGGTGAAATTGATTTTTATGGTCTTCTTGAGAATTGTAGAGGGTTTCCTGAGCTTTCCAACGAGATATAGTTGGAAATTTTCTGAATTGTGTGCAATGAATTATGGGTGTTGAAAAATTGGATTGAAAATCAGAAAAAAAAAAAAGAAAAATTTTGGAAAATGGAATCACGCCTGATTCACTAGGCGACGCCGCCCTAGTGATTGAGGCGTAAAAACCAACGTCGCTAGGGCGACGCGCCGCCTAGCTGAAGGGCCAATTAGGTCAGCCCGCTGGGCGAGACGTCGCCCAATGAGGCTGATTCCTTTTTTTTATTATTATTTATTATTTTATTATTTTTATTTATTAATTGATAATTTGGGATTTCATGCTTCTTTTGTCAATTTCTTTTCCGTCCAACGTCCGATTGACCTGATTCTTAAGGCATCGGATTCGTAGAATATTTAATTTCATTTTGTGAGAAATTGGGAATTTTTGGACGGAAAATTGACGTGGCCCCGGGTAGCGGAGCCTTTAATCACTATTTTGTTTAATTGGGGACCTATAGAGGTCCGAATTGCGCACGTCCGCCAATAGGTTTCTAATTTTAGACGGATTTTGTTATGGGAAATTTGGATTTAGGGCCGAAAAATTCATGAACATGCATATTTCACCTACATGTGCACAAATTGCATCTGTAGTGACTCGTTCTTTCTCTGTTTCTTATAGAGGCCTAAGTGGAGCGTCGTCCGACCGACGGGGCGGAAACTTCCCGACATTAGCTCGGAAGTGATAGGTGAGTAACCTAGTTGGTTTCTCAACCTTATGTGTTTATTAATTAGATGAATTGATTGCCATGAGGATGCAAGGATGGATATATGTAATTGATTGTTTTGATTGATTTCGGACCATGGGTGTTCGAAATATTGGATTGTGATATTGAAGTGCAAATGAAAATAAGTGCGTGAGAATGCATTAGTAAATTGGATTGTAAATATGATAGATTAGTAAATTGGATTGTAAATGTGATAGTGAAACGAAAGGTAAATGCATGGGAATGAATACCGGACTGAAAGTCCGAGAACATTGGAAAATGATCGGAAATAGTAATTAATTGGAATTGGAAATAGAAATGCGATGATTGGATATTGGAAAATGACATGTGCATTCATGCATAGTAAATGATCAGATAATGGCAGTTGTGACCGGTGTCGTCACCGATTTCAGAGCTTTAAGCTCAACGCACAGGGCCTCGTGTCCAACGTATTCCGAGCCTCGGCTCGATGGTCAGGGCTATGCCCAACGTTTTGGGGCTTTAAGCCCAATATTTCAGAGCCAATGGCTCAACGTATATGAGCTCAGGAGCACGGTCACAACAACGAAAGAAAATGAAAGAGTCACATGCACACTGCATAAATGAATGTTTAATGTGAATTATGTGAAAGGTTTATTGCCTTATCAAATGTGAAATTGAGTGCCTGTGATTTCTTGGTTATGATATATATACAATATTGTGTGATTGTGTGGATATGCATGAGTTGGGTGAACCATCGATGATGGTTTCTCACTGAGTTCGCAAACTCACCCAACATTGCATCTATTTTTCAGGAAATGGAGAGTACCTCGTTGGACACGCGGGAGTACGTCTACTGCTAGCAAGACAGAGTATCGGGTCGGGATCAGTGTCGTCCGTATCTGCATTAGTGTATTAATTTGGTATTTAGTAGGCCCAATTGTTTTCATGTAATTGTATAGAGTGACTGTGCACTAATGAGTGCTAATAATGAGTGAAATTGTTTTATCAGTAAAATGGTTTAATATTTGAAAATGTTTTGTTATAATTGGGCCAAGTCAGTGATTGTTTCATGACTCTAATGTTTTGAAAGAAAAAAAAATGTCATACGATTTTTGTTAATAGGGTAATGAATGTTCTAGTACGCCACCCTCGCGGATCACGGGCTCGGATATCACCATGGATATCGGGTTCGGGTCTCGTCGGGAGTGGGGTGCTACAGAAGTAGTATTAAAGGAGTTAGCTATTTCATCCAAACCAAGAGTTGTTTTGGATATGACAGAACAAGATGTCGAAATGGATCCAAGAGTTGAATCAGAAGTGCAACCTGAACATCAAGGTGTGCCTAGACGTAGTGGGAGGGTTGTGAGACAGCCAGATAGGTATCTGGGTTTAGGAGAAGGCTTAATTGTCATCTCGGACCAAGAAGAAATAGATCCCATTACGTATACACAGGCTATTAATGATGTTGATGCAGGAAAATGGCTCAAGGCGATGGAATCGGAAATAGATTCTATGTATACTAATGAAGTCTGGGTCCTTGTAGAACTACCACCAGGTCTAAAAGCCATAGGGTGTAAATGGATCTACAAAAGGAAAAGGGGATCGGATGGAAAGGTAGAGACCTTTAAATCTAGATTGGTAGCTAAAGGCTATACTCAAAAGGAGGGTATAGACTATGAGGAGACTTTTTCTCCGGTTGTCATGGTTAAGTCTATCAGGATTCTTTTGGCCATAGTAGCCTATTTCGATTATGAAATATGGCAAATGGATGTCAAGACCGCATTTCTTAATGGGGATCTTGAGGAGACCATTTATATGGCCCAACCAGAAGGATTCATTAAGCCAGGTAATGAGCATAAGGTTTGCAAGTTGCAAAGGTCCATTTATGGACTTAAGCAAGCATCTAGGTCTTGGAACATTAGGTTTGATAAGGCTATCAAAACCTATGGGTTCATACAAAACCTAGATGAGCCTTTTGTTTATAAAAGAATACAAGAAGGTAAGGTTACTTTCCTAATCTCGTATGTTGATGACATTACGCTCATTAGAATGATGTGGGAATGTTATCTGCGGTTAAGGGATGACTGAATGAAGAGTTTTCAATGAAGGATTTGGGAGAGGCTATCTATGTTCTAGGGATCAAACTTATAAGGGATCGAAAGAACAAGCAGATAGCTTTGTCTCAACTAACCTACATTGAGAATATGCTCAATAAGTTCGCCATGCAAGATTCCAAGAGGGGTTTTACTCCTACTAGACATGGAATCAAACTTTCAAAGGAACAAGCACCTAAAACCCAAGAGGAGGTTGAACGCATGCTTAACATTCCATATGCTTTTGCAGTTGGTAGTTTGATGTATGCAATGTTGTGCACTAGACCGGATATCTGTTACGCAATGGGACTGGTAAGCTGATTTCAGTCCAATTCAGGAATGGAACATTGGACTGCGGTTAAGTGTATACTTAAGTATCTTCGTAGGACGAAGAACTTAATGCTTGTTTACTCTGGAAGTAATCTTATTCCGATAGGATATACAGATTCTGATTTCCAATCAGATATTGATTCAAGGAAATCAACTTCTGGTTCTATATTTACTTTAGGAGGTGGAGCCATAGTTTGGAGGAGTGCCAAGCAATCTTGTATTGCTTATTCGACTATGGAGGCTGAGTATGTTGCTGCTTGTGAAGCAGCAAAGGAAACAGTCTAGCTCCGGAAGTTCCTAAATGATTTGGAGGTAGTTCCAGAGGCGAAAAAGGCCATTACACTTTATTGTGATAATAGTGGGGCAGTGGCTAATTCTAAAGAACCTCAGAACCACAAAGCTGCCAAATACATTGAGCGAAAGTATCATCTTATAAAGGAGATAATACAACGTGGAGAAGTGGATGTGGTAAAGATTCCCACCGAGCAAAACCTTGCTAATCCGTTCACAAAGACATTGACTCAAAAGAGCTTTGAGGGTCACCTAGAAGGGATGGGAATGAGGGATATGTCAAACTTGCTTTAGGGAAAGTGGGAGTGTTAGCCCCCTAAATTTTTTTTTTAATTAAGCATGATTAGACTAATGGAGTAAGTTATGTTAGCATTAAATTGAGTTGACATTAATTAGTATGTGATAGCATTAAAGAGTTAGATGGTGAGTTAATGAAATTAAATGTGTTAGTTGGGCCTTAATGAGGTAGGAAAGGAAAAGAGAATAAGATGGGCTTAAGAGAATAAGTGGGCTTGAGTAGTTTAAAGAGGAAATAAGAAGGAAGGAAGGAAGAGAGTTGGGCTTTAGGGCCTATGGGCTTAAGTTATTAAGTAAGTAGTATAAAAAGAGAGTGAAAGAAGTAAGTTAGTAGAAGAGGAGAGGAGGATTTACGAAAATTAGAGGGAGAAGAGAAGGAATTCGTGGAAGTGGAAGAAGAAGAAGAAAAAGAGAAGAGACTTGGCTAGGGTTTAAGATTCCAAGAGTTCAAGTGAGAGTTTGAAGAAAGTTCAAGAAGGAAAAGTGTAGAGGAAGAGCTAAGCTACATTTTGAACTAAGAAACTCTTGGGTTGAGTCAAGAACCAAGGTAAGTTATGATTTTAAGTGTTAGATTTTAGTTGGGTTTTGGTGTAGAAAGCTTAGAAATGAAGTGGGTTTAGTGATTTTAAAGTTAATTTCATGAAAGAGGTTATGTAGAATTTCAATTAAATTTATGTTGAAATGGGTTTTTATTCCTCTTGAAGTAGAGCAAGAGAGAGGAGAAGAGCAAGGAGAAGAGCACCCTAAGCAAGGATTAAGCAAGTTATAAGGTGGGTTTCATTTTATCTTTATGCTAGTAAGTTCTAAAGACTATCTCAACTAATAGAATTAATGTTTTTCAATTGCCTTGAGATGAACATTGATTGAGCTTTGATTGTGTACAAATTGAATTATGATTGCCATTATGTGAAAGCTTGAACAGTATATGACATTGCTTGATATTGCTTGAAAAGTCCATGAATTGAATGAGCATGAATATTAGTGAAATCATGAAATGTGAGTTAAGCATGAAATACAATTTCCAAAAATCAGCTATGTGGATGCATGAAAAATCCATTTTCAGAAATCAGCCAGTGGACAAGAAACGTCCAGATTTTGATGCATTAATACATGTTATGTGGGTACTTAAGTCCACCCAGCAGAGTCACGTGCACGTTAACCAGTATAGGCTTCGCCCGCCTGCCCGATTGTGGCATAGGATGTTCCTCTTTGGACTCCTCAGCATACGACTACACTTGTGTAGCTCGTCAGTTATTGTGGAATTATTTTACCAAACCATCAGCTGTGTGTTTATGTGTTAGCATGTATTTGCAAGAATGCTAGATGCTTGAATCATTAAAGTTATGCTTTTAGCTTGATGAATTTATGAAATGCAAAATTGTATGAATGTTTGATGAGAGATTTGCTAACAGTATGGATAATGAAATAAACTCATCTTATTTGCATAAATATAAACATGTTACCCACGAGCGTAAGCTCACCCCCTCCAATTCCATCCCATCTCTAGGTGAGGAGCACGAGATCGACCATCGAGCTTAAAGGCATTACTCCAGAAACGGATAGTTTTTGTATTTCAAGTTGATTTTGTAAATCAATGCTTTAGATGCATTTTGGGCAAATGATGCTTTTTTTTGCAAGCTTGTATTTTGGGATTTGATGTAGTGGCTTAAAATGCCCTCTAAAGCCTTGTAATAACTCATATTTTCATATAAATGCAAGAATGTTCAGTTCTAATGTATTTTGTGCAATTCATGCATGTTTTAAAACAATTGCATCATTGTATGGTTTGAATTTGACAAGAAAGGGGAAAATGTAATTGTGTTATAGTTTGGATATGTTTAGAAGCTTAGGAGTGTGTTGTTGCCTTTGAATATTGAATTATTATACAGGTTGTAGCATTGGAATGAAGTTTTGGGCTAGGAATAAAATAGGGGAGGTGCTGTCCAATTTTCCAGAAATTGGGCAGCAACTTCCATTTGATTTTAGACTAGTTTAGAGCTTGAATTGGTTTGGATGGTCTTCTTGAAGAATGTAGAGCATGATTAGAGCTTTCCAACGACATAAAATTTGTCTCAATTGGATTTAGGATGAAAAAGTTATGAGAGTGGAAAGGTTTCAGCCACTGTTATTAGTCATGAAATTTTGCAGCAACTTTGGAAGGATTTTTCACCCAATTAGAGAATGATTTGGTTTTTGCTTTCTTCATAAAAAATGTAGATTATCTTTCTATCTTTAAAATGAGGTATGATTTGCAATCATCGGAGTTAGGAATAAAAAGATATGATATTAGGAGTGTTGACAGTTACTGTTCATTGTGCCAAATTACTGTTCCATTGGTTTTTCATTTAGGTTGAAACGTTAAGTGTGTTTTTACCCTCTTTAATGATTGAATTGATTTTTACACTCTTCATGAAACTTGTAGATAATCCTTTCTTCTTTCTAATAAGGTATTCCATGCCTTATTTCGAGTTAGGAGTGAAAAGTTATGGGATTTAGAAGACAACAGTTACTGTTCATTACTATTTCATTGGCTAGTTTTTAGGCTGAACCTTTGGCTGTGTTTCTACCCCTCTAAATGATTGTTTCGATTTTTGTTCCCTTCATGAAACTTGTAGAGGGCCTTTTCATCTTTCCATGGAGGTATAATATGTCTTATTCGGAGTTAGGAGTAAGAAGCTAGGAGGGTCAGAATTTGGCTGATTACTACTCATTTGTTCATTTCCGATTTTCCTCTTATAACTTTTGCAATTGGTTGAAAATTCTAGAACACGAGTCCGCATTTTGGAAAATTCTAGCGAAATCAAGGAAGCTCCGATTGAAGTGATTTTTATTGCTGATTTTAGGTTAATTGCGATGAATCTTACGAATTTGGTACGGAGGACTTTCATTGACTTTATACTTGTATATAGGTATGAGGGTTTCGGGCTAAGTAGTTGGGTTCCGAATTTGGGCCCCAACATTTGTGGTATCAGAGCAAAAGCAAGAGTGTTAAGTTATATGCAGTTGGGGTCCGGTCTACGGATCGGGTTCCGACATTTTGTGGTATCAGAGCAGCCCTAGGTTTACGATTTCCTAGGAACCCTAGTGGGTAGCCTCAAGGGTAGAGTCAGCATGCATCATGTTACATGAACCCTATGCATTGTTTTAAATACAGTACATGCATCATTGGTTTTGAATTGTTTTACATGATTTGAACTGGTTTCACAAAGCATGAGCTAAAGATTTGAAATGGTTTTCATTTAAAGGAGTAATATGCCGCCTCGAAGGAGAACTCGAGGAGCTCAATCTCGATTAGGCTCTCAGCGGGGAAATACGGATGAATCCCATATTCTCCAGGATGCAGGGACCATCCCTATTTTAGATTCAGAGGCACCAAGTGTGCAGCATGAAGTGCCTCTCCAGCCCCCTCCTATGCCTCAAGTAAACCCAGTAGATCCCCAGTTCTTTCAGGCCTTTGCCCAGGCTTTCACTTACGCCATGGGCGAGAATGCAATCTCGAATGCCAACTTCAAAGAATCGGAGCAGGCAAGATGACAAGCTCCGGAAGTATGAAATTGTCGATTTCAGTGAACTACTAATCCGAGGAAGTGAAGCATGACCAAGCAAACCGAGAGGGTCTGAATCGATGAATTGCTCGGATGAGGAGAGGGTAGAATATGCAGCTAGTTTATTGCGGGGATCGTTTGCCTTGGTGGGAGTCGATGCCTGCAATCGAGTAGTACTTCAAAGGTCTTGACATGGAGGGAGTTTGGAAGTATTCAAAGAAGTACTTCTCGAGGGTTTACATCCAAGAGAAGGCAAGGGAGTTTCGAGCCTCACGCAGAGGAGTTGGCGTAAGTGAGTATGAATCAAGTTCACTCAAGCATCACGGTATGCAAAGAAACATTGTGGCGGATCAAGAGGATAAGTGCTGCAAGTTTGAGAGTGGATTGTACTTAGGGATCAGGGAGAAGGTGCTGATCCATAATTTCCATGACTACCAGCAGTTGGTAGATGCTGCTCTCCAGGCAGAAAAGTTGGAGAACATCAAGTCAGAGGTAAACAGAAAGAGGAAGACCAGGGAGCAGTCTTCCAGGAAGGGAGTGAGTGCTCCAAAGACCGAAAGGAGCACCGGGACTTTTCATTCTCGGTGGTATGGGCAATAGTGGTCTGCCAAGAGCCAGCGATCAAGGGCGGTTTTGGAAAGGTGTCTCTAGTGTGGGAGGCCCAGGGAAGACATGGAAAGGCAAGTATACAAACCCTCAGTGTGATCAATGTGGGAAGTTTCATCCGGGGAAGTGTCTCAGGGGGTTTGGTGGTTGTTTCCAATGTGGAGAGAAGGGGCACATGATGAGAGATTGTCCTCAGAGGTCAAGGCAAGAGGGCTCTCAATTTTAAGTCAGAGGCGACGAAGCAGCAGGAACGGACCGATTCTGAAGTAGGCGATTCAGAGCCGCGAGGAAGGCAAATCTGAGGAGGCCAAGGGCACAGGTTCAGGCACCAGCTAGAGTATTTGCCATGACCAAGGAAGAAGCCGCAGCTGCTCTGTGAGTTGTGGTGGTATGGCTCAATTATTTAATTCAGCGATTTATGTTACGATTGATACTAACTCTACACATTCATTTGTGTCCTCAAGTCGAATATGCATCTTGTGAATCCACGAGATTATGGATAATTTTCTGGTCGTTAGTACTCCTTTAGGGAGTAAGGTGGTGATCAGTTTAGTCTACAAGGAGTGCGAGTTCAGTATTGATGGTGCTAGATTGGTAGTAGACTTGCTACCTCTAGACCTAAAGGGGCTAGATGTCATACTAAGTATGGATGCCATGGAAAAGTACCGGGCAAAGTTAGATTGTAGCCGTAAGGAAGTGGAGTTTGACCTGAGAAATGGAGAGAAAGTGATCTTCAAGGGGGACAGGAAGATGCCAGCACCTAGGATCATTTCAGCTTTGCTAGCTGACAGGATGATGGGCCAGGGGGCTGAGTCCTTTTTGGCATATGTAGTGGATCCAGAGGTGGAAGTAGGAAGGTTGGAGGATTACCCTATAGTGAGGGAGTTCCCTGAGGGAGTTCCCAGATGTATATCCAGAGGAGTTACCAGGTTTGCCGCCGGTGAGGGAAATTGAGTTTGCAATTGACTTGATTCCCGGAACCGCAACCATTTCAATACCACCATACCAGATGGCTCCAGCTGAGTTGAGGGAGCTTAAGGAGCAATTGCAGGAATTATTAGAAAAGCAGTTTATCAGACCAAGTTCATCACCTTGGGGAGCGCCAGTTTTATTTGTTAAGAAGAAGGATGGAACATGGCGAATGTGTATTGATTACAGGAAACTCAACAAGGTGACGATTAAGAACAAGTATCCTCTGCCCAGGATAGATGATCTGTTTGATCAGCTGCAGGGAGCAAAGGTCTTTTCGAAGATAGATCTCAGGTCAGGTTATCATCAACTCGAATCAGGGAGTCTGATGTTAGCAAGATCTTCAGGACGTTCACGGGCACTATGAGTTCGTGGTCATGCCATTCGGATGACCAGCGCTCAATTGCGTTCATGGACCTTATAAGCGTGGTTTTTCAGAGTTTTAGATCGGTTTGTCATAGTATTTATCGATGACATTCTAGTCTATTCAAGGATGAAGGGAACATCTGAGCATCTCAGAATAATGTTGCAAAGATTAAGGGAAAGAGAGCTATATGCCAAATTCAGCAAGTGTGAATTTTGGCTGCATGAAGTGGTTTTCCTTGGACATGTGATTTCTAACAGAGGTATCCATGTTGATCCGAGAAAAATAGAAGCAGTGGTGAATTGGCAAGAGCCTAAGACAGTAAAAGAGGTACGGAGTTTTCTAGGCTGACCAGGTTATTACAGGAGGTTTGTGGAAGGATTTCTATGATAGCTTGCGCCGATAACAAAATTGTTGAGGAAGAATCAGCAGTTTATCTGGAGCGAAGAATGTCAGAAGAGTTTTGAGGAACTCAAGCATAGATTAACGAGTGCTCCAATCCTAATCACCCAATGGAGATCGGGGTATATCGAGGTATGCAGTGATGCTTCGAGAAAAGGCTTAGGTTGTGTGTTAATGCAGAATGACAAAGTGATAGCCTATGCGTCACGGCAGTTGAAGCTATATGAGTTGAACTATCCTACTCATGATTTAGAGCTAGCAGCAGTAATTTTCGCACTAAAAATTTGGAGACATTATTTGTATGGGGTACAGACTAGGATCTACACGGATCACAAGAGCCTTAAGTATTTACTGAGCCAGAAAGAGCTGAATTTGAGGCAGAGAAGGTGGATTGAGTTACTTAAGGACTATGAATTGATGATTGAGTACCATCCAGGCAAGGCAAATGTAGTGGCGGATGCATTGAGTAGGAAGTCATCCCTAGCTCATGTCCAGGCAGTTTACTTGCCTTTGTTGGAACAGATGGCTAAGCTTAAGATAAGCTTGAAGCAGGATAAGTCAGAATGCATTCTTGCTCAGTTCAGGGTGAGGCCGATACTTAGAGAGAAAGTCAAGGAGTTGCAGGAGGCGGGATGCGAATTGAGTAAGCCGTGAAGAAATCGAGAATGGCAAGCGATGCAAGTGGTAGTGAGAGATGACGGACTTATGGTAGTCGGAAGCAGATTGTGTATTCCGAATGTTAAGGAAGTCAAGGATGAGATCTTGGATGAGGCACATAACACACCTTATTCCATGCACCCAGGCAGCACCAGGATGTACAGGGATTTGAAGGAGCATTTCTGGTGGAAAGGCATGAAGAGGGATGTAACAGAGTATGTGAGCAGATGTCTAGTGTGTCAGCAAGTCAAGGCTGAACACCAGGCACCTTCAGGCATGTTAAGGCCATTGTCCATTCCTGAATGGAAATGGCAAAGGATCACTATGGATTTTCTGATGGGTTTACCCAGAACTAGTAGGAAGCATGATGCCATATGGGTTATTGTAGATCGGTTAACCAAGTCAGCCCATTTTCTGGCAATTAAGCAGACAGATTCGTTGCAGGTGTTAGCAAAGAAATACATTGATGAGGTAGTGAGGTTGCATGGATTTCCAGATTCCATAGTATCAAGCTGAGGATCCTCGATTTACGTCGAGATTCAGGTAGTTTGCGAGGAAGCTCTACGGACTAAGTTGAGTTACAGCACAGCATTTCATCCTCAGACGGATGGTCAGTCTGAGAGGACCATTCAGACCCTAGAGGGAATGCTCAGAGCGTGTGTCATGGACTTCAAAGGAGCATGGGATGAACATTTGCCGTTGGTCGAATTTGCCTATAACAATTCGTACCATTCGAGCATTCAGATGGCTCCTTATGAAGCGTTGTATGGCAGGAGATGCAGGACTCCAATATGTTGGGATGAAGAAGGTGAAAGGAAACTGGTAGGACCAGAATTGGTGCAGATGACAATGGATAAGGTTAGTTTGATCAGCAAATGCTTAAGGCACTCGAGGATAGAATGAAGAGTTATCAGATGCTCACAGGAAGGAGATGGAGTACGCAGTAGGTGACAAAGTATTTCTGAAGACGTCTCCATGGAAGGGAGTCATGAGGTTTGGCAAGAAAGGCAAGTTAAGTCCTCGGTATGTGGGTCCGTATGAGATCCTAGAGAGGATCGGGCCGTTAGCTTACAGGTTGGCATTGCCTCCAGAGTTGTCTCAGATCTATGATGTTTTTCATGTTTCCATGTTGAGAAGGTACAGATCAGATCCTTCTCACATTATTTAGACCTCGGAGGTTCAGCTGAGTGATGATCTGAGCTATGAGGAGATGCCAGTGGCAATTTTGGATAGCAAGGAGAAAGTTCTCAGGAACAAGACAATTCAGCTAGTTAAAGTCCTTTGGAGGAATCATGCAGTTGAAGAGGCGACGTGGGAACCTTTGGATGCAATGCAGGAGAAGTATCCACACCTCTTCAATGAATCAGGTATGAATTTCAAGGACGAAATTTCTTAAGGGGGAGAAATGTTAGCCCCAAAATTTTTTTTTTAAAATTAAGCATGATTAGACTAATGGAGTAAGTTATGTTAGCATTAAATTGAGTTGACATTAATTAGTATGTGATAGCATTAAAGAGTTAGGTGGTGAGTTAATGAAATTAAATGTGTTAGTTGGGCCTTAATGAGGTAGGAAAGGAAAAGAGAATAAGATGGGCTTAAGAGAATAAGTGGGCTTGAGTAGTTTAAAGAGGAAATAAGAAGGAAGGAAGGAAGAGAGTTGGGCTTTAGGGCCTATGGGCTTAAGTTATTAAGTAAGTAGTATAAAAAGAGAGTGAAAGAAGTAAGTTAGTAGAAGAGGAGAGGAGGATTTACGAAAATTAGAGGGAGAAGAGAAGGAGTTCGTGGAAGTGGAGGAAGAAGAAGAAAAAGAGAAGAGACTTGGCTAGGGTTTAAGATTCCAAGAGTTCAAGTGAGAGTTTGAAGAAAGTTCAAGAAGGAAAAGTGTAGAGGAAGAGCTAAGCTACATTTTGAACCAAGAAACTCTTGGGTTGAGTCAAGAACCAAGGTAAGTTATGATTTTAAGTGTTAGATTTTAGTTGGGTTTTGGTGTAGAAAGCTTAGAAATGAAGTGGATTTAGTGATTTTAAAGTTAATTTCATGAAAGAGGTTATGTAGAATTTCAATTAAATTTATGTTGAAATGGGTTTTTATTCCTCTTGAAGTAGAGCAAGAGAGAGGAGAAGAGCAAGGAGAAGAGCACTCCTAAGCAAGGATTAAGCAAGTTATAAGGTGGGTTTCATTTTTATCTTTATGCCAGTAAGTTCTAAAGACTATCTCAACTAATAGAATTAATGTTTTTCAATTGCCTTGAGATGAACATTGATTGAGCTTTGATTGTGTACAAATTGAATTATGATTGCCATTATGTGAAAGCTTGAACAATATATGACATTGCTTGATATTGCTTGAAAAGTCCATGAATTGAATGAGCATGAATATTAGTGAAATCATGAAATGTGAGTTAAGCATGAAATACAATTTCCAAAAATCAGCTATGTCGATGCATGAAAAATCCATTTTCAGAAATCAGCCAGTGGACAAGAAACGTCCAGATTTTGATGCATTAATACATGTTATGTGGGTACTTAAGTCCACCCAGCAGAGTCACGTGCACGTTGACCAGTATAGGCTTCGCCCGCCTGCTCGATTGTGGCATAGGATGTTCCTCTTTGGACTCCTCAGCATACGACTACACTTGTGTAGCTCGTCAGTTATTGTGGACTTATTTTACCAAACCATCAGTTGTGTGTTTATGTGTTAGCAGGTATTTGCAAGAATGCTAGATGCTTGAATCATTAAAGTTATGCTTTTAGCTTGATGAATTTATGAAATGCAAAATTGTATGAATGTTTGATGAGAGATTTGCTAACAGTATGGATAATGAAATAAACTCAGCTTATTTGCATAAATATAAACATGTTACCCACGAGCGTAAGCTCACCCCCTCCAATTCCGTCCCATCTCCAGGTGAGGAGCACGAGATTGACCATCGAGCTTAAAGGCATTACTCCAGAAACGGATAGTTTTTGTATTTCAAGTTGATTTTGTAAATCAATGCTTTAGATGCATTTTGGGCAAATGATGCTTTTTTTTGCAAGCTTGTATTTTGGGATTTGATGTAGTGGCTTAAAATGCCCTCTAAAGCCTTGTAATAACTCATATTTTCATATGAATGCAAGAATGTTCAGTTCTAATGTATTTTGTGCAATTCATGCATGTTTTAAAACAATTGCATCATTGTATGGTTTGAATTTGACAAGAAAGGGAGAAATGTAATTGTGTTATAGTTTGGATATGTTTAGAAGCTTAAGAGTGTGTTGTTGCCTTTGAATATTGAATTATTATGCAGGTTGTAGCATTGGAATGAAGTTTTGGGCTAGGAATAAAATAGGGGAGGTGCTGTCCAATTTTCCAGAAATTGGGCAGCAACTTCCATTTGATTTTAGACTAGTTTAGAGCTTGAATTGGTTTGGATGGTCTTCTTGAAGAATGTAGAGCATGATTAAAGCTTTCCAACGACATAAAATTTGTCTCAATTGGATTTAGGATGAAAAATTTATGAGAGTGGAAAGGTTTCAGCCACTGTTATTAGTCATGAAATTTTGCAGCAACTTTGGAAGGATTTTTCACCCAATTAGAGACTGATTTGGTTTTTGCTTTCTTCATGAAAAATGTAGATTATCTTTCTGTATTTAAAATGAGGTATGATTTACAATCATCGGAGTTAGGAATAAAAAGATATGAGGTTAGGAGTGTTGACAGTTACTGTTCATTGTGCCAAATTACTGTTCCATTGGTTTTTCATTTAGGCTGAAACGTTAAGTGTATTTTTACCCTCTTTAATGATTGAATTGATTTTTACACTCTTCATGAAACTTGTAGATAATCCTTTCTTCTTTCTAATGAGGTATTCCATGCCTTATTTCGAGTTAGGAGTGAAAAGTTATGGGATTCAGAAGACAATAGTTACTGTTCATTACTGTTTCATTGGCTAGTTTTTAGGCTGAACCTTTGGCTGTGTTTCTACCCCTCTAAATGATTGTTTCGATTTTTGTTCCCTTCATGAAACTTGTAGAGGGCCTTTTCATCTTTCCATGGAGGTATAATATGTCTTATTCGGAGTTAGGAGTAAGAAGCTAGGAGGGTCGGAATTTGGCTGATTACTACTCATTTGTTCATTTCCGATTTTCCTCTTATAACTTTTGCAATTGGTTGAAAATTCTAGAACACGAGTCCGCATTTTGGAAAATTCTAGCGAAATCAAGGAAGCTCCGATTGAAGTGATTTTTATTGCTGATTTTAGGTTAATTGCAATGAATCTTACGAATTTGGTACGGAGGACTTTCATTGACTTTATACTTGTATATAGGTATGAGGGTTTCGGGCTAAGTAGTTGGGTTCCGAATTTGGGCCCCAACATTTGTGGTATCAGAGCAAAAGCAAGAGTGTTAAGTTATAAGCAGTTGGGGTCCGGTCTACGGATCGGGTTCCGACAGGGAGATTGTTGGAGTTATGTAAATATAGTGCCCTGGAAAGCAACTGTATTTACATGTAACTATCTTCTTCAGTTACAGTTTTGTAATGAAAATATTTATTATTATTAAAACAAAAGAGTTTGGTTTTATCTGTATGAGCATTCTATATCTGGTCATAAGGTACCCAGATTCTTTTGTAAGTAATATACATATACATATACATAGAGATGTATGGGAAACATGTATATTATTAGAATCTGAATTAATTGATTCACAGTTGAATAATCAAGTTGGTTGCTTGATTATGGTTTAGACTGTAATGTTGCGATTTATCTACATATAAGTAAAGGAGTTTACTTCAAGGGAATGATGAGTTTCATATCATGATAGTAGTTGACTATCGATAATGGCACTATTAAATGAATCTGGAATCAAGTATGTTTTCAAGAATAAAGTGGGTCGTTACTTTAATCTTAAAACATACAACTTAAGCATTCGCTTATTATGAACCATAATCTTGATGAGTGGTGAACTCATATATGTTTCATTATAATCCTTGATATGATCGGAATGGATTTTACAGAGTATTAATCTAGTGTGCGCATGTTGGAATTATTAATTGAAACATGTATCGTGGAACATTCACTCAAATAAAGAGTTTATAGTGTTATCATCTCTTTAGATGTTTTAAGGAGATTTGGTGATTAAGCTGGCGCCCGATAGTTTGATGGACTAGCTAACCATCAAGTCTTAACATTGAGATGAAATCTTATGTGTTAATCACCATATAAAGTAAAATGAGAGATCTAGAAGGAAAAACCAACATAAGGGCAAAACGGTAATTTTACCCTTTATTGTGCGGATGGCTATAATAAGGTTCTAAATAGGGTTTGCAATTGGACATATTCTCATAATATTTAATAATTCAAGAGTTCAACTAATTGTCTTTAGTGGAATGACATTTAGTTAATAAGCTAGAATTAATTCAATGAGATTGAATTAATTTCGCTTATCGAGCTCAATTATCAAAGTCAATAAGATTCTCCATTTGGCTTTAAGGAAGGTTATCAAGCTAAGTAAGAAATATAAATGGAGGTTAATTAGAAGCCCATAATTGAATCTTGGGCTTGGTCTAATTAAAGAAGCCCAAATGTACATTTAATAATGGGCTTGGTTTTTGGTTTAATGTAATTAATTAGATTAATTATATTAAAACAATTTTTTTAAAGAAGAAGATAGCAATTTCGGTTATTCCTAGGTTAAATGTGTAACCACACATTTGACATTAAAATGCTAAATAAAGATGGTCTTTATTATGGTTAATCATCATTAAATGGAGTTATGAACTTACCATTAAATGGTTTAATGGTTGTTTTTTAATGTTGGCTTGTAACCTATTTGCATTCATTAGATTAAAGATGAAAGATGTACATTAGATGGACCATCTTCCTTCTTTCTTCTTGGCAAAACCGAAATTGGGTATTAAATTTTAGGTTATGGTCTTTTCAAATAGCCATCATAATGATAAATAAAGATAATCTCATTTATTGGCTATTTTATGAGTGATTAATGAAAGAAGTGATGCATTTGATGCCCCTCTCTCCTTCCATCCATGCATATACCAAATTGGTAGGCAAGAAAGAGTTCTTGCATATTTTTTACACCTTCTCTCCTTTCATGAAAGAGAGAATCGAAAATACCAATTGAAAGAGTTTCAATTTTGCTTCTTCTTCTTCTAAGAAAATCTCCTCCAAACATTTCTTCTCCTTTCCCACCAAAGGATTTTGTTAACCTAATTGACCTCGAAGAACAGGTGGTAAATCTAATTGGTTGAGGATACTACAACAAGGAGAAAGTAGATTGCTAAAGGAAAAGAGTCAAAGGCAAAGGATTTGGATACATGAAGAAAGAGAGGATTTGTGGTTGACAAATTAAATCCCTTTATGTTTTGATAATAATAAAATATCTAGAATTGGTTAAGAAATTATTTCAGGTATTATTCAATGAAAGAATCGTGCAAAACAAGATGAGCAAGAGTTTAATCATTGAAGAATCAAGATAGGAGGTTCCTTATAAGGAAAATGGCTTAAAACATGAGGATTATAAAAGATCTAGATGGATGTTACCGTTGAAGGCAACACAAGTCGACCTGCAATACATAAGTCGACTTATATATGAAGATATATCAACACAAGTCGACTTATCGAGGACGACAAGTCGACTTACATAGCATAAGTCGACTTATTGGAGAGCGGAGTTACAATTTTTACGCAAATGGTTGAAACAAGTCGACTTATTCATTCGACAAGTCGACTTATGGATGCACCAAATCAGCTCCAACGGTCCAATTAGCTAAAAATGGAATGGAGATTATCAAGGAACGGTAATAACAATCAAAGAAATGGCTAGAAGAGCTCCAACAGCTATATTTCTTCAAGTATAAATAGAGGATGATGGAAGAAGAGTATACACAAGTTCTACAAGCCTAAATACTCTTCTATTACTCCAAATTGCTCTTTATTGCTCTCATTTTGTTACACTATTATATTGAGCACTTGTTCTTCAATCTTTGCTATATTTCTTTTACAATTTGAGTGACGAGTGGAAGGTCACGTGTGAGGTTGGATTTGTGCCGTAAGACAAATCGATTGTAAGGTAGCTTGAGCCGGAATTCAAGTGGCGTTGTAAAAAGTTCACACTCAACTACAAAGTGTGCAATAAAGTGATTGGCAAAATCCTAAGTGGGAGCTTAGGTAGAGGATGTAGGTCTTAGCACCGAACTTCTATAAAAACAGTGTTTGATCTTCTTCCCTACTCTGTTAATTTAAATTTATTTAAATTGTTTGTGTGTGAATTAACTTCTGATTTTGTTGTAGAAAATTACAAAAAGATTAAGGATCTATTCAACCCCCCTTCTAGATCACTTACAATTGGTATCAGAGCAGAAGTATCCATGGATGGCACACAATAACCTAGCGAAAGAAGGTAACACAAACAACCGCCCTCCTTTATTTAATGGTACTAATTATTCTTCTTGGAAAAATCCTATGAAGTATCACATCATAAGCGAAGGAGTGGAATATTGGAAGATAATTATCTTCGGTCCACAACCACCGTTAAAAGAAAATGGTGAGTTAAAAACGGAGCTTGAATACGATGACAATGACTGGAGACAAGCTTACATCAATGCGAAAGCAATGAAGCTAATTTACTGCGCTCTCACGGTTAAGGAAAGAAACCGAGTTAACTCGTGTACCAGCGCTTAAAGAAATGTGGGAGAGACTTCATTATCACCCATGAAGGAACCAACCAAGTCCAGAGACAAAGATCAACATGCTGCTTCATGACTATGAAATGTTTGTCATGAAAGAAGGTGAGTCTATTTCCACTATGCTTGATCATTTTGCAGAAATCATAAATGGATTGGGCAACCTTGGAAAGCATATGACGGACAGCGAGAAGGTAAAAAAAATTCTTCGCTCACTACCAAAGGAATGGGACTCACAAGTCACCGCCATTATGGAGTCCAAAGATCTCAATCATCTGGAATTCAACGCCTTGGTGGAATAACTTATCAACTATGAGATTATTCTCAAATCCAGAGGAGGTAGAGGTAAGCCATAAAAATCTATTGCTTTAAAAGCTAATACTTCTTCTGTTGATGAAAGTGATGAAGAAATAGATGAAGAGGAGGAAGACGAAGAGATAGCAATGTATGCTAGAAATTTGAGAAAATTCAAAGGACTTCTAAAAAATCGTAGGAAGGAATTAAATGGTGGAAGAAATGGAGAAAAGAAAAAATTTGCATCTGAAAGAAAATCCAAGGGCTATGACGAAAAGAAAGGCAATGAAGAATGTTGGAGATGTGGGAAACGGGGACATCTCGCAAGAGAATGCAAAAACTCATCCTCCACATCAAACTTCCAGAAAAATGACAAATACGACAAAGAAAAAAGGAAAACTAGTTTGGTGGCAACTTGAAGTGATGATGAAGAAGCATACCAAAGCGATGACGAAAACAACTTGGTACTTATGGCAAAAAGTTCATCAAGTGATGATGAAATTGAGGTAACTTTCAATGACCAAGATCTAAGAGATTCCTTTGATGCTTTACAAGCTGATTTTGAAGAAGCTATTGAGATTAACAAAAAATTAAGAAAGAAAATATGAGAGTTGGTTGCTGAAAATAGTTCTTTACATGAAACTATTGATGAGTTAGATAGTCCAAAGGAAGATCATTCTGCTTGCCTTGTTGAAAAAGAAAAACTTATTTGTGAGCTTGATAGACTTAGAAAAGAATTTTCGTATGTGGTTGGAAAATTTGTGAATGGAAACGAAAAGTTTGAAAAATTGTTATCGTTGTAAAGATATTCAATTTCTAAACATGGATTAGGATATGATCCTTTTGATAGAGATTGTTCGTTAATTTCCAAATTTACTAAGGATGGAAAAATCGCTCAATGTGCTAGATGCTTGAAAGATGGTCACATAGAAATTGCTTGCAAAAGTACTAGAAGATGTGTTAAGGTTAAGAAAATTTGGGTTATTAAAGGCACAACACCACCTAATGTGGTTTATATGGCTAACCAAAATGGACCCAAAATGGCTTGGGTACCTATAAGAAGAAAGAACGTTGATATTGTAGGTACAAGCAAGGGATGAAAGGCCGTCAAGCACTTGGTACATCGATAGTGGATGTTCAAGACACATGAGTAGAGACAAGAACCTTTTTGCAGAAATCAAACCAAAGAATCAAGGTTATGTCACTTTCGGAGACAACAACAAAGGTAAGGTCATTGGAATTGGTAAAGTGGGTAAGGAACCTTTACCAACCATTGGCAATGTGTTGCTTGTTGATGGGTTGAAACATAATTTGTTAAGTGTCTCTCAACTTTGTGATATGAATTTTAATGTAAGTTTTGAATCATCACATTGCATGGTTAAGAAGGATGGTCATGTAGCTTTCATTGGTTTAAAACATGGAAATACATACATTGTTGATTTACATGATGATAGTTCGTTTAATGAAAAGTGTTTAGTGACATTAGAAGAAAATGCATTTTTATAGCATAGAAAATTAGGACATGCACCTTTGCCTCTAATTTCTAAGCTTTCGAAAAATGACATTGTAAGAGGTTTGCCTAAAATAAAATTTGTTAAAGAACACTTATGTGAATCGTGTTTAAAAGGCAAACATGTTAGAGAATCTTTCAAACCAAAGAAAGAAATTTGCACATCTAGAATTCTTGAACTTGTACATATGGATTTGATTGGACCATCTAGACATGCTAGTCTTAGTGGAAAATTATATGTCCTTGTGATTGTGGATGATTTTTCTAGATTTACTTGGGTGAGATTTCTTGCTAAAAGTGATGCTTTTAACGAATTTACCAAGTGGTGTAGGTTGGTTCAAAATGAGAAAAATTTGTCCATCGTTGCAATTAGAACCGATCATGGAGGTGAATTTAAATGTGAACCTTTCGAAAATCTTTGCGACAAATACAGAATGGAACATAATTTCTCGACACCAAGGACTCCGCAACAAAACGGTGTAGTAGAAAGGAAAAATCGCTCACTTGAAGAAATGAGCAGAACCATGTTAAATGAATACAACCTTCCTAAATCATTTTGGGCGGAAGCGGTCAATACTGCATGCTACGTCATCAATAGGGTGCACTTACGAAGAGACAAAAACAAGACACCATACGAGCTTTGGAAAGGTAAGAAACCTAATATTTCTTATTTTCATCCTTTTGGTTGTAAGGTCTTTATTCATAATAATGGAAAGAACAATTTAGGAAAATTTGATTCAAAATCTGATATTGGTGTGTTTATTGGCTATTCTCAAACTAGTAAGGCTTTTAGAGTTTATAATAAAAGGACTAAATGTGTTGAAGAAAGTATTCATGTTAAATTTGATGATATGATTTCACCTCCGAGACAGGTTTGTTTTGATGATGATGCAGGAAGTTCAGGTAATAAAGTTGAAGAAATTGAATCCAAGATTGAGGAATTGAAGCTAGACGAAGAAAACCATGTACCTAATATTAAATCATGGGCAAAAGCAAAGAACCATCCTATGGAGCAAGTCATTGGTGATTTAAATGATGGTGTGAGAACCAGGAGAAATATCTATGAGAATATGAACAATTCAACCTTCATCTCATTAGTAGAACCCAAGAATATAGAAGAAGCTCTTAAAGATGAAAACTGGCTGTTAGCTATGCAGGAAGAGCTTAATCAATTCAAGAGGAATGATGTATGGGATTTGGTAGCTCCACCAAAGGACAAGACCATTATTGGAGTCAAGTGGGTAAATCGGATTAAATATGATGAGAATGGTGAAGCAATTAAAAATAAATCAAGGTTAGTGGCTCAAGGATTTTATCAAGAAGAAGGCCTTGATTACAATGAGACATATGCTCCCGTGGCTCGATTGGAGGCGATTAGATTGCTATGTGCTTTTGCATCTCATAAAAGGATCAAATTAAATCAAATGGACGTCAAAAGTGCATTTCTCAATGGATACATTCAAGAGGAAGTTTACGTCAAACAACCACCGGGATTTGAAGATCACGAGCATCCAGATTATGTTTACAAACTCAAGAAGGCACTCTATGGACTGAAGCAAGCACCTAGAGCATGGTATGAAAGGTTAAGTACTTTTCTAACTCAACATGGGTATGTTCGTGGTAAGATCGATAATACTTTATTCATTAAACATGTTGACAATGATATGCTTATTTGTCAAATTTATGTTGATGATATTGTGTTTGGTGCTACTAATGAATTTTTGTGTAAGGAATTTAGTGATTTAATGCAAGGTGAATTTGAAATGAGCATGATGGGGGAACTCAAGCTCTTTCTTGGATTGCAAATCAAGCAACCAAAAAATGGCATTTTTATCCACCAATCGAAGTATATCAAGGAACTTCTTAAGAAGTTTAAAATGGATGGATGCAAAGTGGCAGCAACACCAATGGCAACAAATCTGGTTTTGGAAAAACATGAACATGAAGAAGATGTTGATCAAAAACTCTAAAGAGGTATGATCGGCTCTCTTTTGTATTTAACTGCTTCCAGACCTGACATTATGTTTGCCACATGTCTTTGTGCTTGATTTCAATCTTGCCCCAAGATTTCTCATTTGAGTGCTTGCTAAAGAATATTTAGATACTTGAGTAGAACTGTCAACCATGGTTTATGGTATCCCAGTTGTGAATCCTTTGATTTGTATGCATATAGTGATGCTGATCATGGTGGCTGTAGAATTGATAGAAAAAGTACTAGTGGATTATGTCATTTCTTAGGTTCATCTTTGATATCTTGGGCTAGTAAAAAGCAAGTAAGTGTAGCTATTTCCACTGCTGAATCTGAATATGTAGCAGCTGGGAGTGCATGTGCTCAAGTTCTTTGGATTAAACATCAATTGCTTGATTATGGTATTGTGGTTAAAAATATTCCTATTTATTGTGATAATACTAGTGCAATTTGTTTAAGTAAAAATCCAATTTTGCATAGTAGAACAAAGCATATAGAAATCAGACATCATTTTATTCGTGATCATTGTCTAAAAGGTGACATTTGCTTGAAGCATGTATCAACTAGTGATCAATTAGCTGACATTTTCACTAAACCTCTTAAGGAAGATGTTTTTGTGAACATTAAATTGAGATTAGGTATGTGTGATTTAAATTCCTTTGGTTGAATCTATTTTGGTTACATTCAAATATCAAATGGTCAAATTATGAGGCAAATGGGCAATCACATCTGAAGATATATTCATCGTGTTTGCATACTTGGGCTGAAAGGTAACCTATTTGGAGTATTGGACACATTTTTGACCATTAGCAAGTCGACTTATGATGTTTCTTAGTGCTTGGAGAATGCAGATAATTGAGGATAAGTCGACTTATAAGGTAGACAAGTCGACTTATGCATGTCGATAAGTCGACTTATGAGGTAGATAAGTCGATTTATGGTCGAACGGAGACTTTAAAACCTTTTCTTCCCTTTCTTCTCCACAGACCCCTTCTCTCTAAAACCTCTGCGATTTTCCTCTCCAACTCGACTTATCCCTTAAAATCTCTTCAGATCTGTGTTACCCATACATTTTCGACCTTCATCTACTCTAAACCCCCTCATTTTACCTCCAAAATCAATCCTCTTTTTAAAACCCCTCTTTCAAAACCCTAACCTGCGTTTTTCCTCTTCTCTCTACAAACCCATGGCTCCTAGAAAATCTTCTCAAAAGGGCAAAGAACCAGCTCAATCTCAAGGTCCCCACGTTCATAATAGACCACGAGTTCGGGGGTCTTCATCGAGGGAGATCTTTGCGAGGAGGATGACGCGATTGAACCGAGATTTGTCTCGAGGGATGCTCAAACATTGTATTATAAGGTACTTAAAGATGAAGTTTTGATTCCCTCCATGAGATTTGATTGGGTTGAGTTAGATAGTAGTGAGTTCTCAGATGTGTTTACTGAAATTGCTAACCTTGGGCTGAGAGATTTCTTGGGTTTTCATACTAATATTTATGAAGATATAGTACGGGAATTCTATGCGAATCTGGTTGTGATGGGCAGTAATGTTGAGGATGGAGTTACTCTGTCTTCTAAAATTAACGGGAGAGCTATTTATCTGAATGAATCAGATTTGTGTACCTTGTTTCATTTTCCTAGAGGAGGAGTTAGGCCTAGAGCTTCTCTTACTGATTTTGAGATTTTGAGGAATGCTGAGGGTGATACTGATGAGGAAGCCGAAGAGAATTTCGGTTATACTGAGGAAAAAGGGGCTGATCTGTTGGTTCGGTTATGTTCCGATCATTCCCCTCCCTTTGAGGCTATGGATCTACCGTTAAATTATCGATTATTGCATTATGCGATTAACAGGGTTGTGTTCCCAAAGAAAGCCAGCAATAATCAGATCACTACTTTAGATAAGGAGATTCATTGGCACTTGGAGGAAGGGAGGAAAATAAACTATCCGAGCTTAGTTATCCCAATGATGAGAAAAAGGCAACTCTATTACGAGGACAGCTGAAAGGGAAACCAGTCCGACATAAAGAAATTCCTTATGCTGCATTGATTACCCATATCTCTCAGGTAAAAAGATGCAATCTGGATTCTTTTACAAGTTTTCCTTATCCTCAAAGTTTGAGATTCACTCCTTATAACTTGAGGAGCATGAAGTTGGTTCGAACGGTTGAAAAAGGGTGGGTCTATTCCTATCATGTTGAGAAGCTTGGGTTGACTTTAGTAAGTGAGCAGGTCCCTTCGAGGAAACGATCTAAGAGGACAGCAGATCGTCCTAGTAGCTCACGGCCAAGTAATGTGGGAAGAAGTGAAGTATCCCAGGCTGATATTCAGGAAATTCGAGATCAGTTGGATGAAATAAATGAGCGACATGATGATCAACAAGATATGCTTATAAGGATGGAAAGAAAAATTGAAGAGCAACGCAGCATGCTTACCCGCTTAGAGAAGAACATCAAGAAGATTTTTGACAAGCTAGGGTGTAGGCACGATGATTCTTCGACATGATGTGTATTGCATTGAGCCTTGACCAACATTTCTACTTCTGTTTTTGTTTTATGTGTTTTGTGTTTGTGTTGGTTTGATATATTTTGTAATGACTTTTTGATATTGTTTGTGTTTGATGCTATGTTTAGTCATACACTTCATTAATCTTCATTTGAGTCTATTTTCCTATTGATTTTTTATTATGACAAAAAGGGGGAGTAAAATTAGAAATTGATATTTGATTAAGGGGGAGACAAGTTATTTCATTGATTTGCAATTATGTTGATCTCTATTTTAATCCTTGGTTTATTAATTAAGGGGGAGACAAACTAACCATCAAGACAAGGGACTAAAATCCTTGATCAAGTTTTATGTCTTTCAATTTTCTTTTCAATTTCTAAATATTTTGTCATTATCAAAAAGGGGGAGATTGTTGGACCAATGGTGGTTGACAAATTACATCCCTTTATGTTTTGATAATAATAAAATATCTAGAATTAGTTAAGAAATTATTTCAGGTATTATTCAATGAAAGAATCGTGCAAAACAAGATGAACAAGAGTTTAATCATTGAAGAATCAATATAGGAGGTTCCTTATAAGGAAAATGGCTTAAAACATGAGGATTATAAAAGATCTAGATGGATGTTACCGTTGAAGGCAGCACAAGTCGACCTGCAATACATAAGTCGACTTATATATGAAGATATATCAACACAAGTCGACTTACATAACACAAGTCGACTTATCGAGGACGACAAGTCGACTTATTAGAGAGCGGAGTTACAATTTTTACGTATATGGTTGAAACAAGTCGACTTATTCATTCGACAAGTCGACTTATGGATGCACCAAATCAGCTCCAACGGTCCAATTAGCTAAAAATGGAATGGAGATTATCAAGGAACGGTAATAACAATCAAAGCAACGGCTAGAAGAGCTCCAACAGCTATATTTCTTCAAGTATAAATAGAGGATGATGGAAGAAGAGTATACACAAGTTCTACAAGCCTAAATACTCTTCTATTACTCCAAATTGCTCTTTATTGCTCTCATTTTGTTACACTATTATATTGAGCACTTGTTCTTCAATCTTTGCTATATTTCTTTTACAATTTGAGTGACGAGTGGAAGGTCACGTGTGAGGTTGGATTTGTGCCATAAGACAAATCGATTGTAAGGTAGCTTGAGCCGGAATTCAAGTAGCGTTGTAAAAAGTTCACACTCAACTACAAAGTGTGCAATAAAGTGATTGGCAAAATCCTAAGTGGGAGCTTAGGTAGAGGACGTAGGTCTTAGCACCGAACCTCTATAAAAACAGTGTTTGATCTTCTTCCCTACTCTGTTAATTTAAATTTATTTAAATTGTTTGTGTGTTAATTAACTTCTGATTTTGTTGTAGAAAATTACAAAAAGATTAAGGATCTATTCAACCCCCCCTTCTAGATCACTTATAGGTAAATCTAATTGGTTGAGGATACTACAACAAGGAGAAAGTAGATTGCTAAAGGAAAAGAGTCAAAGGCAAAGGATTTGGATACATGAAGAAAGAGAGGATAGCGCAGCGAGGAATTAAGCTGTAGCGAAGGAGTCGGTAATACTCCTGATCTTGTTTATATTTTATTATCCTTATACCGTATCATGTATGGATTGACATGTTGATTTGGATTTGTTGCTTCCGCTCCAAGTAATGATTTCTTAAAAGTTTTGAAATCTACCGTTTTTCCAAACAAAGCATGTTTTCTTTTTCCGATCCAACAATTTATATGTTGGGTTCATATATAGTGAAAGATTGACAACCATTTTTGTAAAATATTTAGTGGATTTGAATATTGATAGTAAGTTGTCTACCCTAAAAATCGACAATTGTAGCTTGAATAATGCGATGATCAAATAGTTGAAGAATAATTTATGAGTTGGGAGTGGGAGATTGTTCCATATTTTTGTTTTGCGTATATTTTGAGTTTGATTGTTAAAGATGAGTAGGAGGCAATAAAGGAAGATGTAGAGTTGATTTAGGATATTGCAGTGTGAGTGTAACACCTAAAAAAGTTTTAAAAAATTAAGAAATTGTACGACAAGTACACATTTCAAGCTTGAAGATATTGATATTAGATTTTCCTATTAGTTGGTCAAAATGTTAGAGTCATCAACACAGTGTGTTTAAGTGCTCACCAGGTTAAGACAAATAGATTTTTAATTTACTTCCCTACTTACAAAAAAGTAATAAGAGTTGGCTAAAGCACTTTGTGTGTAGTTTGAGATATTTTATTCTAATAAAGTAGATAAAAATAAAGCTCAATTCTGACTAGTATATGGTAGGGTATATTATGACAACCATTTATATGTTAGACTCGAGATATAAAATAAAGGGGGTTAATTTTTATTATTATATATTGTATGATGATCAAGCTTAAGAGCATGTTGGTATCATTAAATAATTTTGGAATGATTTGTCTAATGATTATCAACTAAGATTGGAAAAAAATAGGGATTGCAATAGTTGAAGCTTCAAGTTTAGGTTTGGGTCAAACTATTTTTGAATAATGTGCAACCCTCATTTGCAAAATGAATGAGAAAAAAGGTTAGTACTTCTTATGGCATGATGGAGACGGACAAATATTTGATGACAAATTGTGTGAACAAAGTTAAAGGTGTGGAGTTTAATTTATTGTTATAACAAAAGAACCATAGAACTGATTTTTCGATCATGCAAGTAATTGCACAAGATCTCTTAGCAATTACAGCTTCTACTGTTGCTTCAGAGTTTGTTTTCAATACTAGCGTTCAAATAATTAGTCTTCATTATGCTCGACTTTATCATAGTACCATGCAAGCCCTTGTATATGCCTAAAGTTAGTTAGATGATGAAGATATTAAGGGTAAACTCTATTATTTATGATATATAAATTATATCTTACATTCTTTATGATATTATCATATCTTATATTGTCTTTTATATTAATACAGATACTAGTCATTCACTAAATTTTTTAAATATTTGATAATAAAGGTGTATTTAATTATTGATTATCATGTGTTTTATATTCATTAAATACAATTATTGTATTATTAGGTATAATATACATTATAATGTTTCCACAGATAGATGAAGTAGTGTAAACTATTGATGATCTTGATTATAATGATTAGCTATCCCCTTTCCTCTACTGTGAATTTGTTATCTTTAATCTTTGTTTCTTGATTTACTTATTTTCATGTGATTTCCTTGGTTTTTATAAGTGGAGATATAATTATTTACTTGTGTGTTTTTATGTAGGTTCAAAACTGTTGTGTTTGCCTTTTCACTGAACTTCACTCAATACTCTCCACTCTCTAGCTATAGTTGATAATTTCATTTAGAATTTTCGTAAATTATAGTATTAAACAATTTGGATAATGTAAGTTTAATAATACTCTTTACATTGGAATAAAATGATTTTTATAATATTATGTTTTATTTGTTGCAAAAGTATACTCATAAGTTTATAGTATTCACTATATGTATGCTTAGATTGTATAACTAGTAACAAATATATTTAAATCCAAACTAGTATGAAAACCTAAAATATATATGTTTTGATCTTCTACATGAATTGATTTTTATTTTGTAGCTAAGAATATATTTAGGAATTCAAAGATTCCATTAATTACATTTTATATTCTAAATAGGTTCACTCATGTTTATATACTCTAAAATTTTATATACAATCATAACTTTACAATTAAGATAAGTTAAGGCTTATCACTAATTTAGACATCATCTTGAGCAAATTATATTTAAGCATGACTAATATGAAGCAATTATGTTAATTAAACTAATGCAACATTTTCATATAACATCTTTTGATTAATTTTCTTTTAAAATAGATTAAGTTTTAACTTATTCATTTCAAAATTTTATGTAAATTTAATATATAATTTTTAAAATTGATTTTTAAGTAATTGTGTTAATTGAATGAACATGACATTTCTTATATTGCATCATTTGGTTAACTTTCTTCAAAATAAATTTAATTTGAAAATGTTCATTTCAAATTTTATGTATATTTAATATATACATTTTAAAACTCATTTTTAAAACAACTGTGTGAATTAAATGAATGTGACATTTCTCATATAACTTATTCACTTTCTTTAAAAATAAATTTAACTTGAACTTGTTCATTTCAAAATTTTATGTTCATTTAATATATACTTTTAAAATCATTTTATTAAGCAATTGTGTTAATTAAATGAATGGACATTTTCATATAACATCTTTTGGTTCACTTTTATTTAAAAATAAATTTCATTTAAAATTATTTATTTCAAAATTTAATACACACACACACACATATATATATAACTATTTTAATTAAACAATTATGTTAATTAAATGAATGTAACATTTATTATATAACATCTTTTGGTTTACTTTCTTTAAAAATAAATTTAATTTGAACCTATTCATTTCAAAATTTTATGTACATTTAATATATACATTTTCTAAAACTCATTTTATTAAGCAATTGAATTAATTAAATGAATGTGACATTTCTCATATAACATCTTTTGGTTAAATTTATTTAAAAATAAATTTAATTGAAGTTGTTCATTTCAAAAATTACATATATTTAATATATGCATTTTTAAAACCCATTTTATTTGTGTTAATTAAATGAATGTGAATTTTTCATATTATATTTTTGGTTCACATGTTTTAAAAATTAATTTGAATTTTTATTTCAAAATTTTATGTACATTTAATATATACATTTTTAGAAAACTCATTTTATTAGTCAATTGCATTAATTAAATGAATGTGTATTTCTTATATAACATCTTTTGTTCACTTTCCTTTACAATAAATTTAGTTTGACTAGTGATTCGAGTTGTTTCCCTCTCGATGATGAAGCTTATTTCCCATTGTCTCATAACTAGAACTTATTTTCTATTATTTTAATGTCATATTTAGTATTCAAAATTTGCCTTGATTTGGTACTATTCATGTTGCCTGCTCAAAAATTTAATATTTTTGATATAATTGGTTGAGGATGAGACTAAAATTGAACTTGTGATTGAGAAAGAGGTTGTAGCCAAAGTTTACAAAAAGATCCTAAAAATTTGAGGATTATTGTGTTATTTTATTTGTATGATGTAATTGTCTTATTTTGGATGTTTGCACTTTATAAGGAGTGGGACTTTGAGAACTTTTTGTTTTTTTGTACAATGTTGTATTGTTGAGAGGTTTAATGATTTTTGGGAGCTAGCATTATAAGAAAAATGCAAATTAGCGACGGAAACTTAGCAATGGAAAAATTTTCGTCGGCTATTAGCGACGAAAATATGCTTTCCGTCGCTAATATTGAGTGATTTAGCGACGGTACTAATATTCGTCGCTAAATTTGGAGGGAATTTGTTGCGACAAAATTAGCGACGGACATTAGCGACGAAACAATATATCCGTCGGTAATTTATTACCGACGAAAAATATACTGTTGAAAATTAGCAACAGAAAATATATTTCCGTCGCTAAAATTGACTAATTTGGTGACGATACTAATATTCGTCGCTAAATTTGGAGAAAATTCGTGGCGGCAAAATTAGCAATGGAATTTAGCGACGGTATACGTTCTGTCGCTAAAAATGGAGGGAATTTTTAGCGGAATAAAAATTTTTGAGTTTATCTACGGAAAATTCTGTAGGTGAATTCCATTGGTAAATTAATTTAGCGATGAAAATTTTCTTTCCGTCGGTAAAAAGACGGGAATTATTGGCGGTATAAATTTTTTTTGAATTTTCCGTCGGTAAATTCTTTTTTAATATAAACTCACCCAACATCTTCCTCCAACTTCTATCTTCTTTTTCCTTTCTTCTTCTTCCTTCTTCCTACATCTTCTCTTTGGTTTTCTTGGAGTCCATTTCTCTGTTGTGGACTCCTTTTCTGCTCAACGATGTTGTCTTCTCCGGCTATTGTCATCGTGTCCTTCGGTAGAGGTATTTTTGCAACTACTGTCATGTGTTTTTTCATATATTAGATGAAAGTTAATTTGGGTATTTATTATTTTCGTTTATTTGTGTATTTTATTATTAGAAAACAACTTTAAGGTATAAATGTTAGTGATAGAAGGGACAAGACGTGATTTTAGTTGTGATGTTAAGATAAATTTCTGATGCATGTAAGGTGTTTGATTAAATGTTTGTTATTTGAAAAAATGATTTGATTCTTTATTTTCGATTACATTTTAGTATGAATTTTAATATTTTAATTCTTTTACTTGAAATAATGAAGTTCTCTACGTGGTGGATTCCAGAGAAACTAAACACTTTGCAGGTAAATTTTAAAAAATAATTTTCAGCAAATTTATCAACGGAAAAAAATTCAGTTGGTAAATGTATTGGATTTTACTGACGGAAAAAATTTCGTCGCTAATTACCGACGAAATTACAAAATCCGTTGCTAATTTTCTAATAGAAAAATTTACTAACTGAACAAAATAACCGTCCGTAAATTTACTAACGAAAATTTTTACCGTCGGTAAATTTACCAACGGAAAATGTCCGTCGTTAAATTTAGTAACGACCACATCTCCGATGCTTTTTTCCGTGATTAAATTCCGTCGCTAAATAAGTTTACCGACGGAATATGTACAAATTTCGTCGGTAAATTCCGTCGCTAAACTATATTTTTCTTGTAGTGTATAGGTCATTAAGGAATTAGGGAAGAATGTCATCAATTTGGATTTTGGTCAACCAAATTGAGAGATTGACCAACCAATCTAAGTAAAAAAAAGATCTAAATTTTGTACCGAGAGTTTATATGAATATTGGTTACTATATATACTAGTTGTTTAGTGCTTCCTAATGTCCGATACTAGTTGACTAATGTCTCATATTATTTGGAAGCTACTTTGTAGAAATATTTTTTGACTCTAATAGACGTCATTTGTATATGAAATAAATCATACAAAGTGATATGATGTCAAAGGTGTGAGAGACAAAATTAGAAGAAAGAGGATGGGGGTTATTCCATTGAATTTTATTAGCCTTCACATAATTTAAGCAGCGTTCGAACAATCTTGATGGGAACAACCTGAGAGCAGAGTGAAAACATGTCTTTGTTTTGGGATAATTCTAACTTATTTCTGTTGTTTACTTATGCATACGAAAGTATGGAGTGAATGCAGACACCCTACTCTTTGATCTTCCTTGTTTACTTCGTCCGAGGAATAGCAGAGGGTCTATTTTGTTAGATGACGGAACTTTCATTTACACTGACTTCTCTTTTCTGCTTATACTTGACGTCCATCTCTTATCGCAGAGGCAATATGTTCTACTCTGACCGACTAACACAGTACCTTAATCATTTTCTCAGTAGGTTTGGACCATAAAACCCTTTATGCACTTTTGGGATGCATCGATCTTTGTCTACCTTGCTTCCTATATTTACTAGACGCCTCTGCATCTCTCATGTTCCGGTTTGCCGCTAATGAGTGTAAAATCTCAACTGTATCAAGCTGTATATAAGAGGAGTGGCATGATTAGGATTGGTTATGAAGATCAAAACATGTAATATATAATTTCGTGTCCTTGATAATAGTTCCTATAACTTGCATCCGTTGGGATGATACAATAACAGTTGCATTCTAAAAGATGATAAGAAAGAGAGAATCTTAAATTTGCCAGCTTTTAAGCTGCTGGAATACAGATAAGTATGTGATGCCATTCAATTGACTCTTCTGCGAAAGCCGCCAATTTAGCATTTGGAAATGTACGATAAACATGAGATCCCGTGATTTTGGTAGGGACTATCAGTAACCATGATAATCTGAGCGACTTCATATAGTGTGTCGTATATGGTTTTGTCCCTTTCTCAATCCTTTCCCCTGGTCTCGTCTCTTCGCTAATTGTGATGATTCCCTTGTCTATGTGAGGCATTTTGGTCTGCATTCTTGAACTCGGATATCTCATTCTTTAGCTTTTTTTTTTAACGTAGAAGTGAAAACATCTGCGTATACCCGGATGGAAAAGTAGCGTCTTCTTTATGTTGAGGACAAGATAATGTAGTCGTTACAAAGTTGTTCCAAGTGTTAACAACACGAGTTGTAACTCCTGTTTATAGCTGAAATCTGCTAGTGCTGAAGAATCTTAATCAAATTATAAGACTTAGAAAGAGGACAAAGGAAGGGTGTAAGGGAAGTTGGTGAAGCACCGTGCATGTTCTCTCTCTTACCCTGGGAAGTACATGCCATGTTTTGAGCATAACAAACTTGGTTGATTGATTCTCCAAGTTAAAATTGTGTTAAGGACAGCAGTCTGCGAATTAGCAGGTAGTGATCAGTCAGCTAACATGTGATATCTGTGGAAGACTTATAGCTAAATGACAACTTCAAACATAAAATAAAAAGGAGAGAAGGGTTCCTTTCCAATACTGATTGTAAGTAAACTGTAATACCATAGCATTGGGCGGAGATGGAGGCATGTTTGTATGTTATGCGAAAGTCTTTGCATTCCCGTGACTGAGACCGACAGCTTGTGGTGTGCATCTATCGTCATCCCATTCCCATCTATAGACAAAAGCTTTCAATCATATTTTAGCTGCCTGTTGGTCCCTTAAGAATGTCACTCCGTGACTCTGTACTTCAGCTCACGCTGATTATTAACATGCAAGGAATGTAAAGCTATCCCTTCTTCAGGAATTGCTGAGATTTAATGAGTTTATTTTCAAAGAGTAAATTGCTTTCCTTTCTCTCCAATTGACCGTTACTTTATTTGGAGAATTTGGGTTTTTCTCTATTGTCCCCAACCTCCCCTTTCTTGATTGACCAAAAGGCAATAATCGTCAGGTAATTAGAGGTCTCAAGTTCGAGTCCTAATTATGAAAAAATTTGTTTTATCAGCACTTTACTCCTTACGGGTTGATCCGGTACGGACGGAGATTAGTTTGAAAGTGGATGACTTAAAAGGCGTCTTCTCATGAGTTGAGACCCTCATAAGACACTCTGTAGGTTTACCAATAAAAAAATCGCCAGGGCGAGTCAGTCATTTCTCCCACTCTTAGTTACACTATATAAATGTGTATGTGGCCAACATCCTACTACTAGTAGTACTAGTAGTTCAGTTTCAGTCTGCTTCAAATTAGGCAATGGACTTCGCAGCCATTGTTTTCCTCCTGTTTGCTCTCATAATCTCCAACACCAATGCTGTTGATCCTTGTGCTTCACAAGTGGACGGCCCAGGTCTCTCAGTCATTCCAATCTACGGCAAATGCTCCCCTTTCGTGGCACCACTAAGGTCCAACTCATTGCTCAACACTGTACTAAACATGGCATCCAAAGACCCCCAGAGGCTTAAGTACTTGTCAGCCCTCATCATCCAAAAGACCACCTCCGTCCCAGTTGCTCCCGGCCACCAGCTGCTCAACATCAACAACTACGTGGTCCGGGTCAAATTCGGTACACCCGGTCAATTGTTGTTTATGGTCCTAGACACGAGTAATGATGTTGCATGGATCCCATGCTCCGGTTGTATTGGATGCTCCACCACCACCGCCCCATTCCAACCCAATACCTCTTCCTCTTTCGGGTCTCTGGATTGCTCCGTGCCCCAATGTGCCCAAGTCCGCGGGTTCGCCTGCCCCACCACCCCATCTACGTGCCTCTTCAACCAAACCTACGGTGGAGATTCCTCTTTTTCAGCAAATCTAGTTCAAGATTCACTCAAATTAGCAAATGACGTCATTCCAAATTTTGCATTCGGATGCATCAACTCCATCACAGGAGGTTCAATCCCACCCCAAGGCCTGCTGGGCTTGGGTCGGGGCCCCATGTCACTACTTTCTCAATCCCAGTCCCTTTATTCGGGCGTATTCTCCTATTGTTTGCCCAGCTTCAGATCATTTTACTTTTCTGGCTCTCTCAAACTCGGCCCAGTGGGTCAACCCAAAACCATAAAGACCACTCCTCTCCTGCGAAACCCACATCGACCTTCACTCTACTACGTTAACCTGACGGGAGTGAGCGTCGGTAAAGTTCTCGTGCCCATTTCGCCGGAGCTTTTAGCTTTTGACCCCAGTACCGGAGCTGGAACAATAATAGATTCTGGCACCGTCATAACCAGATTCATTCAGCCCATTTACACAGCAATTAGAGAGGAGTTCAGGAAACAAGTGACGGGCCCATTTTCAAGTCTGGGAGCTTTCGATACTTGCTTTGCTTCAACAAATGAAGAACGAGCACCTGCATTAACGTTTCACTTCTCAGGGTTGGACTTGGTGTTACCGACGGAGAACAGCTTGATACATAGTAGCTCGGGACCGTTGGCGTGCTTGGCTATGGCAGGTTCACCCGACAACGTGAACTCGGTGTTGAACGTTATAGCCAATTTGCAGCAGCAAAATCTCAGGATTTTGTTTGATGTGGCCAATTCTCGGCTTGGAATTGCCCGCGAGTTATGTAACTAAGAGTTCTTTTTTCTCTCCTTTTCGGTGTGTAGTTGAATTATTGTGTATATAATAGAAAGCAGGACAAAGTCCTGGAGATGGATTTTCCATAACATGTATTGTGCATAATGTGTTCGTTGTGGAAATAAGGATGGTGTTTGTTGTGTATTGAATTAATCTGTTACTTATTATTATGAGATAATTTGATGACCTTTATATTAGCGTGTAAACTTTATATTTTAAAAATGATTAAGTGCCTCTTGAATTGCTAGCTGATACCTAACTTTATCTCATAATGTTTGATCTATAATCGCCATGTATGCAAAAAAGGCAAATAGTAACATGATTCTAAAGAAGGATTGAGTTGATGTACAATTTGACACCTCACAAAAATCTTATTTATCAGAATGGACTTTGGTATATCTCCAACCCTTTGGAGCTTTAATCATTTCCTCACCATTCATTGGTTCAAGAGTAAACTATTCATATTATTTCTTAACTATTCATATTTTTGGGTACCTGGTCATAATAAACGCTTCTACCAGAATTGCATGTCAGTTATCAAAGAGTTTTTGTGGCAGTCTAGAATTGAATTGCCAAAGTTAGAGCAATGATGGACTAGACCATTCAAATAGTCAACTAAAGATCAGACCAACTTACTAAACTTTGACAAAGGTTCACTTTAAATATTGAATGGGCCTATGTCAAATATGAAGCTTACTGGCTTAGTTTCCCTGTACTAAATCTTAGCTTCAATTGAATTCGATGGTAGAAATGGGTTCTCTCGAGTGTAGGACGACTCAAGCTTCAAATCAGTCCCCACGTCGTTTGTAATATGAGACGTGGAATTGGTTTACCACCAGTTTTAAACATACCATTTAGAATAACTGAAAGTTGATTTACTAATTTCAGGATTATTACAGGGTTAAACTACAGCTTCAGAAGCGCAAACTAAAAAATGTTTCTTAGCATTGGGAAGGAGATCAATAAACAAAAAGTAATGCTATCTTATCATAGTTATGAATAAGTAGGAAAAGAAGTATTCTCATTCATTCAAATTATATATATCATAATCAAGTCAACGCACAAAAGCATATTCCAGATGTCAGGGTTCCAATTGAGGAGAAAAATAAGAACAACAAATTTAATGCAAACCAATAAACTTGGTCAAGGTCAGGTTGTTGCCAAGTCTGGTGAATTGATAAATTAAAATACGCGACTTTAGGTGTCCATCCAATCATATAACAATGGAACTTCCGAAGAAGCCGGAGAAGGACGGTGTTACCTAGTCTCTATTCTTTTGTAGAAAAGTCTTTAGGTCCTCCTTCAAATTTATGCGGCGAATAGTGAGAGCTTTTGAACACGAACTTTGGAGTTTGGTTACTTGGTCCAACTTAATGTTAATATGGATTTTGGCTGTGACTGAGGGGAGAGTTTTGGAAGAAAAGAAATCAACAGTTCATGTAGGGAGACCAACACTAGACGTATTATTGGTTCTAATTTTTAACCCTATGCAACCCAATATATGTTTCTTCGACATACTAAAAAACAGTTGATGTTAGAATTAATTATATTAAGTCCTAAGTAAGCAGCATCAACATATAAAATATATGTTAAGCCCGAGTCTCGGGACTTATTACAAGTCTACATTACGAGAGAATCGGGTGAAGATCATGAGAGAAGAAAGCTAGAAGCTCAAAATTGTAACGAGAAACTTAAAAACCCATGTTTACCCAATTTGGAGAGTTCCATCGATCACCCTTGTGCACTCTTGACGAGACACTCAAACGTATAAAAATCATCTCTTATTTATGATGTCCAAAAATTACAAATATGCCATTACAAACCTGAGAAGATATGCTACAACTTTCATGAGACAAATTGTCTAATTATACCTACATCAATACAGTTTAATTGTTGAAATCAGATCACAATTTCTGTTAGGATAGTGTTGCAGACTCTGCTAGCACCAGCGACATTATAATATAAAAACCATATCTCTTTCATCCAAAGTCCAAAATTTACAAAATTTATACCATTATAAAGATAAGAGGATAATCTACAACTTTTATGAAGACAACTTTATCTAATTATGCCTAAATCAATACATTTCAATCGTGGAAATCAAGTCACAATTACTGTCAAGGATAGTGCTGCAGATTTTCAGTAACGTTATCGTGTAAAGACCATATCTCTCTCATACGAAGTCCAAAATTACAAACTTTATACCATTGAAAACTAACAGGATATGCTACAAATTTCATGAAGACAATTTTGTCTAATTCTACCTAGTTTAATACAGTTTGTTCACATAAGTTAGAGTCACTACTCCTGTCCAAGGTAGTACTGCAGCTATATTTCCCCTTTTTCTTCTTTTGCCTATTACGAGCTTTTACAATTTCCAAAAGAAAAGACCCGGATCCAACCAACCACTAAATGCACATACATGACTCTTAACATAAAAATTTATCTTAAGTCTATTCAGGGCCATCTAACAACATACCATTCCATCTCTAACAACAATTAATAACTCAACGAAGAAGATAGTTATAAACATGTACAAAGGGAACTTCTTCAACTTTCAATCTTGTTACTTAATCAAAATGGAGCTTGAGCATAGCTTTAATTACATATCAACAACCACATTAATAGCTTAATACAAAATATAAATAAATACTCATGTTTGATATGCTTATAAAGCTACCCAAAAATATAGTCGAACTAACTTAGTTACAAAAGGTATATATCTTGGAGTTTACCAAACCTTTGCATGGGACAATAATCTTCTTGTTATGCACTTGAGGAGTAAAAAAAAGTTGAGCTGCGAAGCTTAGTGACTAATATGTTTATAGCTATTGATAACGAGCCACATAATCAAGCGTTTATATATATATATATACTCATTTAGTTTAACAATTAAACTATCTATATTTCTAGCTCAAAGACTCATAGTTAAAGATGTTATCACATAAAACAGCCTTATATCTATATATATATATACTCATTTAGTTTAGCAATTAAATTTTCTTACTAAATACACCCAATTACCTCAAAGACTCATAGTTAACGAACATATATATATATATATATATATATATATATATATATATATATATATAAAACTCATGTTTAGCAATTAAATTATCTACAATTTATCACATAAAGCATATCATGTATATTTAACCATCAAAACATAACACTCAATTTTGTATCATGCTCAATAAATCAAAATGAAATGCACAAACATAATGGCTTGAGAGTCCCATGGATGGAAATAGAGAAACCAAAGTTTACATCATAATCTAAATGAGTCCATTTCTTAGGAGCTCTTGTGTCATAAGCGAGTAGCCGAGAGAAGGCTTTAAGTCAATGTATATGTGATGAACAAAATGATACCTCTCTTGCCCAAACACAAGCAAAATTTGATGCTCAATTCATTTCATTACAAAATGTTGTAACATCTTTCAAGGCCTAACATGATAATAAATCTTAATACATTTTCCAACAATCACAATAATTCAAAATCAAACAATTAAACATACACACACAAGTAAGAAATCAACCTATCCATATTACCTACCTAATTGCATGTAAATCCAAATTCAAGTTTGCTTTTCCTCTTGCTCTTGCATTAGATTTACTTGGTTTCCTTCAAACAATTTTTTTTCATTCAAACCAATATACAAATAGAAAATCCATAAATTTTTAATAATCAAAAAATAAAATTGAACTTAAACTTAATCTATCCATGATTTATCTAGGCTAGAATAACAAAGATCTAGTTAAAAGTCCATGAAAATAAAAAATGAGTTTTTGGTTCTCTTCTTTCTCCCATTACAAGAAAAATGTTAAATTGTGACGAAAAAATACCGACGGTATTAAAACCGTTGAAATTACCGACCGAAAATGCATGTCCGTTGCTGAAATTGGTTGTCAAATAAAAGTGTTGCAATGGAAAAGCATTTCGTCGCTGAATGTTGGTGAGGATATTTACCGACACACATTTCGGTTGGTAAAGTTGTCAGTGAAAACGTTGGATACGCGCCCTTCATTTAAACTAAAACAACGTCGTTTTGGTTTTAATTAAACCTCGTTCTCTTCTCCTTCCTCCCTCTCCTCGTACAGACTCTCTTCTCCCTTCCTCTGCTCCTTTCTTCCTCCAACGTTCTCCTCCTTCGACGCCGCCGCCGCCTCTCCCCGTCGTGGCTCATCCTCGTCGTCTCCGACAGGTAAGTCACTTCTCCTCCCTCCCCTTTATCTCCGATACATGTGAATAGGTTATGGTATTTTCATTTTTATATGTAAAATTGTTATTGTATTTATATTTAAAAATAATTGTTGATTTATTGAGAGGCAACCTAATGAATTGGGGTTTTTTATTTCTGTTTAGTGGTTTTAGGATTTTAGTATTAATTTTATTATGTTTTTTCTTGATGGTGGTTATTTTACAAATGTTTTTAGTTAAAAGTAGTTTTAAAGTCATGGAATTAAGTATTTTAAAATTGTTTCGCTTCTTATGAGGCAAAATTTTCATTATTAGGAAAAATTTTATTTCTAAAGAATATTGATTGAGATAATTTAATGAATTTTGGTTGTTAAATGATTTGATTTTTTAGATAAATAGTTATGAGCTTTGATGGTTAAGTTAATTTTAATTCTTTTATTAATTTTGAAAGTACATACATAATTTGCACCATGGAGCTTTTTGTATAACTTAGAGATACAATTAAGTAAGAAGTGAATTCTTTTTAAGCAATTTTTAGCATCCCACTGAAAAAATAATGTGAATAAGTAAGTATAAAATAAATTCACTTTACTGGCTTTAAACTAAGTAAACACTTTGAAGTTAAAAACTAGTGTTAGAAATTGTTTGAAATAGTGACCTAATTGTGTAGTCATGAGTACTAATGTTAAAGAGATATTTTTATCATTAAAAGACTTGATGACTTTTCAAACAAGCCTTTAATCATCTTTTAGGTTGCATGAAACATTTGTATCCTTCTTTCATCAAAATTTTGTGTTTGTAATATAAAGGGTTGATTATTTTATATCTTAGAGTTTCCGTGCTAATGCTTTCTTATGCTCCTATATAACCTGTAGTAACTCATCCTTTTCTTTATATCTAGTTAACCTATAATTAATTATCATTGTCAACTTTAAATTATCCCTAAAAATTTTATTGAAGGTATGATGGTAATTATTACAATTCCAATTATGATGATTTCTTTATAGATGTTTTCAACTTTACTTGGTTATTTTCACTTCATCTTCTTAGTATGTTCTTATTAAAATATCCTTGTTTGCTTCTAAATAAGTTACTTGCTTGCTCTTACAACTCCTAATTTTAAAGTTTATCTCTTTTCCTTTGATAATGCAATGCATAAAGGTATCTTTGTCTATAACTCTCTACATGGAATTAGATACTTTAGTTTCAAGTACTTAAGGAGTGACAAGAATCATCACCTATAATTGGTTATTTAAATGCATTTGGAATCTTGAATATTAATGTTTAATCTCCATCTCTAAGTGTTAGTTTCCTTTCTAAACATTTATTATAGTTTTTAATACAATAAAGAATGATCAACTAGTATTATAGTTAATTAAATTTATTCTTCCATGTAAAAGAATACAAAATCATTTGGAAAAAATTAATTTATATGCCTTAACCAATACAACTTTAGTTATGCACCTAAAATACTTAATCGATCCGTCAAATAATTGTAAACTAACCCTAAATCGCTTAGGATTATGCAATCCTAACCTTTCAAATAAAATAAGGCATCAATTTAATGTTAAAACTTAAATCATGTAATATCTTCTCAATAGATAAGCTACCTATAATATAAGGGATATTGAAACTCTTTAGATCCTTAAGCTTTTATGATAGGTTATTTTAGTAGATATCATAGCCAGCCTTATTTAATTTTTTAGTGGATAGCTCCTCCGCTTCCTTTGTGTTTCTTAAGATCTCCTTAAGAAACTTAGCTTATTGAGGATTTTAACAAAGAGCTACCATAAAACAAATTTTAATATGAAGTCATTTAAGGAGTTTAAGGAACTTACTAAAAATTTCATCAATTTTTTTGTTTTGGCCTCATAAGGTAAAGGATTCTTGGTCTATATTCCTCTTCCAAATCCTTTAGTCTAATTTTCTCTTTCTACTTATTATTTGGCTAAAAAATAATCCTATTAATTTCTCCTTTATTTAATGGGTTAGGTCCTTTATACTCATTAGGGTAATCTTATAAGTTTGATCTTTATGGGTAAGTTTAGTATCGCTAGACAATGTTCTTAGATCTATGAAGTTTGATGGTTTTTAGAAATATGTGTGAGGATATAATTGAAATCACAAATACAATAACAAGACAAAGATCTATGAGAATGAAAGTGAGTGCAAGTTTTCCTGTCTTGATTAACTCGTTGCCTCTTGAATATAATCCATTTGTTATAATACTGTAAAGGATAAATGGAATGTCAATGAATTATCAAGTATACTTATTGAAGATGTAGCATCCCACTCCCGCAAGACCCAAACCTAGTATCGATGGTGATACCCGAGCCCGTGCCTTACGAGGGTAGTATGCTAGAACAGTCAATGCAGTTCAAATACACAGAAAGCCATTTTTCTTTTTGCAAACAAACAAGTGGGCAAATATTAGTAAATAATTTGAGCCCGCTTTAATACAAAATCATTTTCGATCATAAAATAATTCCAGTCATAAATCAGTTCATACACACATTATCCATAGCCAAAATTGGGCCCAATACAATGTCAGTACTAATCTGCAGAATTTGCAGAGTTACAAATTTACAATAATACCGAATGACTCTAATGCAGATGTGAAACTGATCCCGACTTCAAACTCTGACTCTTTTGCAGTAATCATACTCCCGTTTGTCTAACGGGGTACTCGCCAATTCCTGAAAAATATTTGCAATGTTGGGTGAGTTTGCGAACTCAGTGAGAAACTATCATCGATGGTTCACTCAACTCATGCATATTCACATCGATGGTTCACATAATATCACATAGTATCACTTTCAGAAATATCACATGCGTTCTATTTCACAGATATAAGGCTTTTCATACAATTCACAATTTATCATTCATATGTATATGCACATGTGACACTTTTCATTTTATTACGTTGTTGTGATCGCAGGCTCGAATCGTCCCAAAGGCGGGCATATTGTGTCGAGCCCGTGGCTCAATACATGGGCTCAATGCCTCGATACGCCGAGCCGCTGGCTCTGAAATACGCTAGGCACGAAGCTCGCGCTGAGCTTAAAGCTCTGATATACGTTGGCTGCTCCGGTCACAACTGCCATTATCTGATCATGTCGTTATGCATGAATGCACATGTCCCAATTTTACATTTACAGTCAATTTACATTTCATTATCCAATTCCCATTCCTTCGGACTTTTAGTCCGGTATTTCAGTCATAATCAATTTGTACATTCACAATCTATTTTCTTTTAAGCATTCACAATCAGTACACACAAATAGCACTTCGATATCACATTCCAATACTTCGGACACTCGTGGTCCGAAATCAATCATAAACAATCACAATTACACCCTCCATTATCTCCACATGGCACGATTGCATAAAATTAAACACATAAAGGTTGAGAAACCAACTAGGTTACTCACCTGGATTTTCGAGTTGTTTCCTGGGAGCTCCAGCAATATCCGTAGAATATCATTCCACCAGTACCACTATAACAATCAAATAATCATTCGTTACTAAATGCACAATCAGAAAGATTCAATGATGCACATGTCCGAAATAAAAATGTACGATGCCTATTCATGACTTTCCCGGCACTAATTCCCAATTTCCACTTTCTGTTGTAAAAAACTAACTTTTCGCTCAATTGGTCAGTAAAGGCTCATTTCAATTCAATGGCATATTACCCCAATTTCAATTCTACCATTCAGTCAATTTACCAAGTCATACACACTAGGATATTCTCAAGAAAAACCTCAATTTCAGTATCACTATTCTCTAGATCAAATTTCATCCATTAAGCTCAATTTCTACAATCTCAAAAGCATTTCCTTAAATTCAGAATCAGATAATTAAACCCCCAATTATCATGAAACAACCCTTGGGTTGTAATAGGAAACCATATTCAACATTTTTTCAATATTCAAGATCTCGCTCATGTGATTTCAATTTTTATTTCTTAACATCAATTGTAGACCTCATTCTCTAGATCGTAACGGATCAAACATCACTTCAATTAGAGGTCTACACCATAAGTTATGCCCCATAAACTAAAATAAACTGATTCGAAAACGGTCCTCGCTGCAATTTCAAAACCCCCCGCCATGGCCACTCATCGCTCGCCATGACGCACAGGAAGGCTCGTCGCAACGCAAAAACTCGGGCTCGCCGCGATGTGGAAGGGGGCTCGTCGCGACGTCCTTCTCTATGCTCGCCGCGGCGTCTACGCACGTCGCGACGTCCAATTATTCCCTCGTCATGACGCGCGGTCGGGTTCGCCTTCTCCAATCGATTTTCGCCATTTCTCTCTCTAAAATTCAACCATAACTCACTCATAACTACCCCAACCTTTCACAATCAAACCCATGAATGCATCAAGTTAACAAATAAACAACATTAAACCATTTACTTACCAAAATCAAACTTTAAATCTCCAAACTACCGAAAATCCTCCAACCCTTTCCTCTTTTCTCCAACACCCACGATGAGCTTCTGAACTATCGAAAATCATCACTCTCTCAAAGGATTTAGAGTCAAGCTTTGCACAAAGAAGAAGAAGCAAGCAATTGAAAAGGCAAGGATCGAAATCATCGAAGGGGGAGGAGAACGAATCGTGCCCTAGGAGGAAGGAGAAGTTTTTCTGCCAAGTTTCAAAACTAAGGTATTTAAGGTAAAACAATTAAGTCTCTAGTCTTTTTCCTCGCAATACATTTAAATCTCTTCCTCTTTTCACAATCATTTCCAGTCCAATTCATTATCCAAATTTCAATGGCTCGACAAGCTAATTTCTAAAATCATAAATCAAACTTTCTCATTGCCATTAGACAATTATTTTGGTACTATACAATCAGTCGATCCGCCACTCAGAAAATTTCCGGTCCAGACATTTTCTCCCAATTTCCAGAAAAATTCCTTAGGGTCACTGTCAATTGATGGTCACTCTAAAATATTTCCAATTCAACTATTCAGACCAAATTATTCCATAATTCCCAATAAATCATAAATCATATCATTTTCACAAATCCCATCATAATCACAAATAATTACCGGGAAAATATCATGAATGCATGTACCTACATGTGCATGTGCCAAATGACTCATTCCTCTAAAATTAGAGGCCAATAAATGCTCAATCAAAATATGCAATGCAAATTACTAGCCTGTTCTAATTGACCAATTTACCCTTCCCATCGGGGATGGGATGTTACAGAAGATGATGCAATGTTTAAGAAATAAGGAGTTGACTAATCTTGTGGTTATTAAGGATCTAGCAAAAGGACTAGAAAGGACACGAGAAAGGGAAAGCATGTGCCATATAAGGTTAATGTTTCATTAGCATCAGTCTATAAGAAGGAATTGATTAATGAAAGATGTCATTTATAAGAAGAATGAACACAATCAAAAAATTAGATGAAACGAAGTCGAGGTTTCAAGGAAACGTAAGCTTAATTCTTTAATATGTTTCAATTCAAATTTAGAGAAGTTCCTTATAATACATGTTGTATTGACTATAAATATGCCATATATGTTACTAATACCATATAGAGATTTTTCCAATAATTTAAACCATAAATTGAAATAAAAGTTTGTCTCAATGAAAACCGTGTCAAAGCCCATGTTGAAGCTTATATGTACCTATGGTATGAATTTAGATATCGGACATCATTCATATATTTTAAAACTCTTTATGTTCCTACCGGATATTGAAATTTATTTTATTTATTAAAACTTGATATCGTTAGATATTCTTTAAATTTGGTAATCGATGTTTTAGTTTATTCAAACTTAATTTCCTTTTAATTATGATGTTTTATGTTAAGAGTTTTATACAAATTAAAGCTTACTATTCTTTTTAATGAAACTTTAATGTCCTTGCATTGAAATTATAGACCTTTAGTTGAGGATCATTAATTGGAACTTGCATCATATATACAATTGGATTAGAATGCCTTTGTAAGGAATTGATCTCATTAGAGGCTCCAGTGTTTGAGGCCTTAGCATTATTCCTATCATTCTCCTTTAACTTATCATAATCAACTTTCTTGAAGTTTTTTCCGCTATGTTTCCATTCCGCTTTTCCTTTACCTTATGGTTTCCAATTAAGGTATGAATGATGTCATTGTTGATTTTCATTGCAGCTATATCATCTTCATCTCAGGTGACGTACTTCAGCAACATTTCTCTGCATTTGGATTGAGGTTAGTGCTTATGCTTTTGTTACTATTTTCTAGCTCTTGATTCATATGCTTGTATGTGAACTTCCCATTGCATGTTCCTCAATCGTTTATTGATGTCTTGCACAATGTGAAACTTGACAACACACATGTAGTATGGAGACTCAATTTGCGTTATGATTACTGGTTGAAATAGAAGTGTGTTTCTATTGCAGGGGGACCCTTATTTCATAAGGGGGTGTCTGAATTATAGAGAAAATGCTGTCGAAATTTTAATAGAATCCTCGTAATAGATGATGTTTAAATTAGAACATGAGCTCATTAGTTTAATTATTTGAGGATGATAAATGTCATGCATTGAGTATAATATGTCATGCGTTGAGTATAATATTTCCAATTAAGGTATGAATGATTTTATTGTTGGTTTTCATTGCAGCTCTATCATCTTCATCGCCCGTGACATTCTTATTCGCCCGTGACGTACTTCAGGAACATTTCTTTGCATTTCAATTAAGGTCAGTGCTTATGCTTTTGTTACTATTTTTATCGCCTGATTCATGTGCTTGCAGATGAACTGCCCATAACATGTTCCTGAATCTTTTATTGATGTCTTGCACAATATTAAATTTGATTGCGGTATAAATTTCATTTCTGTATTAATTTATACATGACGAAGGTGACTAATGTCATTGTTCCACTTACCTTAATTAATTTGAGCCATAATTTGATGGATGCTTTGTGAAATGGATTTCTCTTAACTTGTAATATGGACATAATTTGATATGATTATGTGAAATTGTATATGTACAACGAACTGATGAGAATAGGTTTTTACAACAATATTCAAACTTGTATGAATACTTATTTGGCAAATGTTGGATATTTAATATCCATTGAATATCAAATTGTGATCAACCATTATCGTATGACATATATGACTACGAACATATATGTTAAATATTGTATCGTGACTTAATTAATGCGATACGCAAGGTTGGTGCACGACCGCGTTATATTTCGAAGGAAATTTGGACTCGTTGGACCGAATATTAGACATCACCTGCAGAAATGTTCATATCAGAGCGTAATTCTACCAATGACGCGTGGAGGGTCAGGGTGCGTAGTCTTCCAAAGGCATATGGGAGGATCAATTACCCACTACGAGCATGCACATAGACTAGTAAGTATCTACACTTCACACCTATTTTACGTATATTTTGTTTCGCTTTATTGAACATAGTGATTATGATATAAATGTTTGGTTCCATATATGGCTTTGTGATGTTGTTTTCTTTGTTGAACATGGGGCAAATATCATATATATAGAGGAAACTCTGCTGAAATTTTTTTAAATTCTAGTTCACATCTGACAATTTAGGTTATACATGTAGGAAAAGTCATTGGGCACAAAGCCTACACCTACCAGCTATTTTTGCACACCCACACGAAGAAACATGATGGTGTCACCTTCATCAATACTCGATGTAGAGAACTGACTGTAAGTGAAATTTAAACATTTTTATAATTTCTTAACAATTATACCTTAATTACTAATGTAACGATTGCTTCCTAATAGGACCAATTACAACTAAATATTCAACAACAGTCTTAGGAGGAACAACCTGTGGACGAGACTTAGACATATCTTGATGTCATGGGTGGTAGGGACCGTCATGGAAGAATATTCGGCCTGGGCTCATATGCAAACACCTGTTATTCGCGCTCTTCCCTATCTAGTACAGTAGCATCTGCTCGGCCATCGCAAAGTCATGAAGTATCCGAGCTCCGGGCCACAGTGGACACATTGAGGGAGCAACTAGTTAATCAACGTGAGGAGCATATGGAGGAGATGGCTAAGATGAGAGAAGATATGAGTCTGCAGATGAGTGAGAAGATGAGGGCGAAGCTGGAGCAAATATCAAAGATTAGAGAGTCGATGGAGCAGGCAACTAAGAGGAGAGAGGAGATGGAGCAGCTTGTTAAAACGAGAGTGGAGGTAGAGCAGATGACTAAGGAAAGAGAGCACATGGAGCAGATAGCTCAGCTTAGGCAGGAGATGGAACTATTAAAGAGGGGGGCTAACAGTTCAGAGCATCCACGATCACCACGTCATTAGCTTATCTTTGTCATTTGTTTTCAATTAAAAAACATAAGATTTATTCTTTGTTATGTTTTAATTATTAAATTAAATTCTTCATACGTTATATTATTAATCAATTTTCTCATTAATCAAATTATATATACAAATTAATATATTATGAACAAATAATATAACTTAATACAAATAAATAAATTATATATATAATATAAAATTGTTATAACAATAATATAACAATGGAATTAAAAAATATATACTCAGTTCTTACCGACAGAAAATATTCCGTCGAAAATGTTCACGATATTTACCGACGGTAAAAACAACCGTTAGAAAATTGGTTGAAGATACCTTCAGATCACCGACGGAAACAACTCCGTTTGTTGGGCCCTGGCCCCGGAATCCCCAATTCCCGAGGTGGCCCCTCGAGTCGCACCGGTGACGAGCGCCCTACAACGTCGGACCCGATCCCAACATTTAAACATAGTTCGATCATACATACATTCTCATACAATCGATCACCTACGCATGCATTCTAATCATAAACAATTCATCACGATTACATAAGCCATCAAGTTCATAAATTAAACATGTGTTTGAAACAATACAAGATAAAATAAAGTTTCAATCCAAAATACATGAAATATGCTCCATGATAATGTGTTTGAGGGCCAACCAAAATATCTTAACTTAATACAAGACTCCTAATAAGCTCGAAGTTTTCTATGCCTCGCAAGTTCAAAGATCGTCCTGCTCTGCACCTGAGGAGGGAAAGTAATGGGTCGAGCTACACAGCTCAGTGGCTAATATAATTATAGCCATTGGCAACGAGCACAAATCCCAGCATATGAATGTATATATATATATATCTATATAGACATCAATTCAAGCACTCACATGCTAATCAAACAATTCACGCATTCAATATAATTAATTCATCAATTCATAATTCTGTCACAAAGTATGCTTCACCGTGAACAATTCACATATGCAATGCACATCACAATGGCTCGAGGGTTCCATGGAAACAAAAGGGAGAAACAGAAGTTTACACCCTGAACGAAATGAGTCCATTCGGAGCTTATATGCCACAAGCGGGCAGCTAGGAGAAGGCTCTTGTCTCACGCACGTGATTTAACGAAATGGTTCCACTCTCCCAAACAAAAGCATATAATCATGCTCATGATCATTTTATCGTATGGTATTCTTCCATATCTTGCATTTAGTCAAAATGCCGTGATCAAGTCGAGGCATAACATGATCGGAATCAAACGTAATGCTATCAATTCTTATGATTCTTTCAATTCATCACATTTAAACATGCATAACAAATAACATATATTCATACATAGGCAAGAAATTGCCTAGTCACACAATAACTATAAGTATATTACCCACCTAAGATCGCCGAGTAGTCGACCACCGGTGTCCTTCCTCTTGCGATGAAATCGTGTCGACTTGGTTTCTAAAACAACCAAGTTTTCATCCAATCAAATAATATTCAAAGGCAATTACTCAAAAGCTTCGGAAAATCAAAGAAGAAATCGCTGAAAAAGGGGCTCATGGCGCTACGCCCATGACGAAGGCTGCTTTTCATGGGCGAAGTCGCTCACAAGACGCCATGACACGACGCCTCTCGGCACGCCGCGACGCACCATACGCACGCGGCGTGTTTTGAGCACGTCATGACGCTGCGGATCAGGGAAACGTTCTCAACCCAAAAATCCCAGATTTTCCAACTCCAACCGCTCCAAACTCAAATGCAACACATCTAAGGCATAGATCAACTCTTCTACTATAATTCTAACCCATTCTAAGCTTCCAATCCATCCTAAAATCATCAACCCAACGATTTGCCCAACTTTTTCACACAAAAACCCTAAATCATCGATTTCTCCCAATCCAAGCTATCTTAATGTTTAATCCAAACATAAACAAGAAGAAACGAAGCTAAACTTACCGAGTAATGCTCCAAAATGTCGAAAGATCCGAGAAATCGAAATCTCCACTCTTCTTCCTCTTCTCCCTACGACGACTTCTCCTTCTTCTATTCCTCTTCTTTCCTTTCTATTTTCTATTCTATTTCTAATTTCTTCTTTTAAACTTAAGGGAAAGCACAAAGACTACAATGCCCTCCTAATTAAGCCCTAAACCCATTTCAACTTAAATAAACTTCCCAAAATGCCCTCATAAGCTTTTACACTTTTTAAACCTCATAAAACCACAATTAAACCGTAATTATCCATAATACTCCCAATTAACTCAAACTAAGGCATAATCACCAATGATCCAAATTTATGCTTAATGACATCATAAAAAATTCGTGGTCTAACATTCTCCCCTCTTAAAAAAAATTTCGCCCTCTAAATTTACTCGAATCCATCAAAAGATACTTGATACTTCTCCTTCATAGCTTCCAAAGGGCTCCCAAGTAGCCTCCTCATCGAATGATTTCTCCACAGGACTTGACTACCGAACCGCCTTGTTCCCGAGGACTTTTCCTTAGTATCCAAGATCTCCACCGTAGCTCCTCATAAGTCAAATCATCCCGCAACCAACCTAACTAGCTCGAACGATATGAGAAGGATCCGATCTATACCTCCTCAACATAGACACATGGAAAACATCAGGATCTGTGATAACTCCGAGGTAACGCCAACTCAGAGGGCGAGTGGTCCAATCCTCTCAAGGATTTCATACGGACCCACATACCTCGGACTCAACTTACCCTTCTTGCCAATCTCAATACTCCTTTCCAAGGAGACGCCTTAAGGAACACCTTCTCACCGACCTCATACTCCATCTCCTTTCAAAGTGAGCATCAACATAACTCTTCATCCTATCCTGTCTTTGCTTAAGTCACCGCTAACCAGATTGACTTTCTCAACTATCATCCTAATCAATTCGGTCCCACCAATTGCCTATCTCCTTCTTCATCCCAACAGATCAGAGTTCTACATCTCCGCCCATACAATGCCTCATACGGAGCCATCTAAATGCTTGAATGGTACGAATTATTATAAGCGAATTCGACCAACGGTAAATGCTCATCACAAGCTCCTCGAAAATCCATCACACACGCCCGAAGTATCCCCTCAAGAGTCCGAATGGTCCTCTCCTATTGACCATCCGTCTGAGGATGAAATGCCGTACTAAAATGCAACTTGGTGCCCAAAGCATCCTGCAAACTGCCCCAAAATTTCGAAGTGAACCGAGGATCTCTATCCGACACAATCGAATCGGGAATCCCATGCAATCTCACTATCTCATCGATATACTTCTTTGCCAACACATGCAAAGAATCAGTCTGCTTGATTGCCAAAAAGTGAGCTGACTTTATCAATCGATCCACAATGACCCAAATGGCATCATGCCTCCTACTAGTCTTAGGCAAACCCATCACAAAATCCATGGTCACCCTTTGCCACTTCCATTCCGGGATGGACAATGGCCTCAACATGCCTGAAGGTGCCTGGTGTTCAACTTTGACTTGCTGACACACAAGACACTTACTCACAAAGTCTGCCACATCCCTCTTCATGCCTTTCCACCAAAAGTGCTCTCTCAAATCCCTGTACATCCTAGTGCTACCTAGATGCATGGTATAAGGCGCATTGTGTGCCTCATCCAATATCTCATCCTTGATCTCCCGCACATCCGGAATACACAGCCTGTTGCCCACTGTCATCAATCCATCATCCTCACCTCATCTCCAAGTCTTGCCATTCCTAATCTCATCTCGAGCCTGCTCAAATCCGCATCCTGAGCCTGCAATTCCTTAACTTTTTCCCTAAGCATCGGCCTCACTCGAAAATTAGCCAAAAGACAATCCGGCTCTTCCTGCCTCAAGCTTATCTTAAGCTTAGTCATTTCTTCCAATAAAGGAAGATAAAGCGTCGAACATGAGCAATCGAAGACTTTTCGCTCAAAGCATCCGCCATTACATCGCCTTGCCCGGATGATACTCAATCAAGAAATCATAGTCCTTGAAAGTAACTCGAGCCACCTTCTCTCGCCTCAAATTCAATTCCTTCTAACTCAAGAAATAATTAAGACTTATGATCGGTGAAGATCGAGTCCAACTCCATACGATAATGCCTCCAAATCTTCAAGGCAAAGATCACAAATGCTAACTCCAAATCGTAGGCCGGATAGTTCAACTCATACGACTTCAATTGCCTCAAGCATAAGCTATCACCCGATCTCCTTGCATCAAAACACCTCCAAGTCCTTCCTCAAGCATCACTATACATGATAGCCCTCATCTCCGAAGGCAATACGTAATCGGAGCACTCGTCAATCAAGCTTGAGCTCCTCAAGCTCCTCGACACTCATCACCCAAACAAACTTGATTTTTCCTTAATAAGCTTAGTCATTGGAGTGGATATCATTAAGAATCCTCCACAAACCTCCTCGTAGTAAACCGCCAAATCCGAAAACTCCTCACCGCTACATTCTTTGGGGCTTCCAATTTACTACCGCTTCTATCTTCTTTGGATCCACATGCACCCCGATCCGAAATCACATGCCCAAGGAATGAAACTTCTCTCACCAAAATTGATTTCTCAAATTTGGCATACAACTCATTGCTCCTCAAAGTCTCCAAAGAAATCCTCAAATGTTCCTCATGCTCCCGATCACTCTTGGAATACACCAATATATTATCGATGAAGACAATGATAAATTGGTCCAAGAATGGCTTGAAAACCCGATTCATCAAATCCATAAAAGCTGCCGGAGCATTCGACAATCCGAAAGGCATCACCAAAAACTCAAAATGTCCATACCGAGTCCTGAAAGCAGTCTTCGGCATATCCGACTCCTTAATCCTCAACTGATGGTATCCCAATCTCAAGTCAATCTTAGAGAACTTTTGCTCCTTGCAATTGATCAAACAGATCATCAATGCGAGGAAGCGGATACCTGTTCTTCACCGTGACCTGATTCAGCTTCCGGTAGTCCACGCACATCCTCAATGAGCTATCTTTCTTCTTTACAAACAGGACCGGAGCTCCCCAAGGCAAAGAACTCGGCCTGATGTACCTTTTCTCCAACATCTCCTCTAATTGCTCCTTAAGTTCTTTCAATTACGTTGGAGCCATCCGGTAAGGCGGAATCGAAATCAGTGTCGTACCTAACAAAAGCTCGATCGGAAACTCAATCTCCCGAGCTGGCGGTAGTCTTGGCAATTCCTCGGGAAAGACATCCGAGAAATCCCTGACTACTGGAATATCCTCCAGCTTCCCACTATCTGCTCTGGAATCCACCACATAGGCCAAAAATGCCTCACATCCATTCCTTATCGCCTCTCACGCCAAAGCCAAACAAATCGAAGCAGACCTTCCTTCATCCCCAAAGAAACACCACTCTTCCGCCATCTAAATCAAACTCTCACTGTCTTTCACATAATCCAATAGGCATTGACCTCCAACGATCCATACCCAAGATCACATCTAATCCTCGATCTTGGTGGTATCGATCTACCACTGAAGTCCTCCACCAATACTAAGCTCACATCCTCTAAACACCGACTAATCATAAGGTATCGCCGATTGAGTACTCACCATTAGCGGAGTATCCAAAGGGCTCACAATCCTATCACACATAGGTCTACCTCGACGACACAAATGAGTGAGTAGAACTCGGATCAATCAACACAAGCACATCATCATCAAATAATCGAGCCATACCAAGAATAACATCCGGAGCGCCTCTACATCCTCCCGAGTCATAGAAACACACCGCCGGTGCTCGCCTCGGTCTTCCCTGAAGACTTGCCTCTGGCAAGATCGTAATCGCCTACTCGTCGAAGTCCTTCGACCCACGCCTCGCCCTCCTAGAGCTCAGATTCGAGATCCCTCTCCTGGGTGGCCGAGACACTCTCTAGCCAGTGTCCTTCCGGCCCACAAATGAAGCATGCACCGTCAATCGGTAACACTCTCCGCCATGGAAATTGCCACAATGCTCACACTTAGGGATGATGACTTGTCCCCATCTCCTCCCTGCCTCCCTGCCGTAGAAGCTCGATGAGAAAAGTAGGCGCCCTCATCTGCCGAGACCGCCGCACTCACGCTTCTTCTCCTCTCGACCGAGTAGGAAGCTCCAAGACTCCGTCAGCATAGCAAGATTTAGTGCTACCTCCTCCTAAACCGCTTCTGCCTTCTTTCTCTTTTGTTGATCGACTTGATATTTTCTATGTTCTCCACTCTCAAAGCCGCTTCAACCAAATGCTAAAAGTCATGAAATTTCAGACAATCACCTTCTCCTCGATAGCCAAATGCAATTCCGACTAAACCGACGACATCTGGCAGCCTCACTCAAGATCAAGTCTCAAGCATACCGATAATCTGTTAACTGGCGCCATACTCGCCACCGTCATCCCTCTCGGTGAGACTCGAAACTCCCTCTCGTCATTGAACATATACTCGATAAATACTTCTTCCTAAAAGCGCCTAAGAAGTCTGTCATGCCAACCCTACCGTCTCCTCCGACTACCCTAAGACGGTCTCCCACTAATGCAGAGTATCACCGAAGCAAGCTGGCAAGATACACCACTCGCTCGTCATCCTCACATCCATCCGATCTAACACCTCTCTGCTCTTCCGCAACTATATCTCAGACTTCCCGAGGATCTGCCGTCCAAAGAAGTCAATCGCCCATACTTCTCGCTTGTCGAACTGTTTTCCCCTCTTAATCTGGGGCGGAGTGTAAGGTCGTGGTATCTCACCCATAGCCCGAACAAACGCTGTAAAGGCTCGAACATCCTCGATCAAATCGAGGCACTTGCCTGGCGGAATCCATGACTCTCGAGATCGCATGCGGCTCACTGCTTAGTCCTACAGAAGCCTCAGCATTCTCTGGAGCGACTGACTCATCAGTCCTCTCCTCTCTAGTCAGAGAGTCAGGTGCAACTGATCCTTGCAAAAGTCCTCGTGTCCTTCTACGAGGCGGCATCGTACTCCTTCAAATGGAAACACTAAGGATTAGCTATATGGCAATCTACATGTATGCATGATATGCATGTCACCGAATACAATCAAGGAATGCAACAAATAATCATAGAGCACACAATCCTATTATGCATTCTAAGATGAGGACACCTAAACCTAGGCGCTCTGATATCAAACATGTTGGGCTCGGGCCCCGAAATTCCCGATTCCTGAGGTGGCCCCTCGGGTCGCGCCGGCGACGAGCGCCCCACAACGTCGGACCCGATCCCAACATTTAAACATAGTTCAATCATACACATACATTCTCATACAATCGATCACCTACGCATGCATTCTAATCATAAACAATTCATCACGATTACATAAGCCATCAAGTTCATAAATTAAACATGTGTTTGAAACAATACACAGTATAAAATAAAGTTTCAATCCAAAATACATGAAATATGCTCCATGATAATGTGTTTGGAGGGCCAACCAAAATACGAACTTAATACAAGACTCCTAATAAGCTCGAAGTTTTCTATGCCTCGCAAGTTCAAAGATCGTCCTGCTCTGCACCTGAGGAGGGAAAGTAATGGGTTGAGCTACACATTTCGTTGGCTAATATAATTATAGCCATCAATAACGAGCACAAATCCCAAAGATATGAATGTATATATATATATATATCTATATAGGCATCAATTCAAGCACTCACATGCTAATCAAACAATTCACGATTCAATATAATTAATTCATCAATTCATAATTTTCACAAAGTATGCTTCACCGTGAACAATTCACATATGCAATGCACATCACAATGGCTTCGAGGGTTCCATGGAAACAAAAGGAGAAACCGAAGTTTACACTCGAACGAAATGAGTCCATTCGAGCTCATATGCCACAAGCGGCAACCGAGAAGGCTCTTGTCTACGCACGTGATTTAACTAAATGGTTCCACTCTCGCCAAACAAAAGCATATAATCATGCTCATGATCATTTTATCGTATGGTATTCTTCCATATCTTGCATCGGAATCAAAACGTAATGCTATCAATTCTTATGATTCTTTCAATTCATCATATTTAAACATGCATAACAAATAACATATATTCATACATAGGAAAGAAATTGCCTAGTCACATAATAAGTATAAGTATATTACCCACCTAAGATCGCTCGAGTAGTCGACTCACTGGTGTCCTTCCTCTTGTGATGAAATTGTGTCAGCTTGGTTTAAAAAAAAAACCAAGTTTCCATCCAATCAAATAATATTCAAAGGCAATTACTAAAAAGCTTCAGAAAATCAAAAGAAGAAATCGCTGGAAAAAGGGGCTCACCGCGGCGAACGCGACGAAGGCCAAGCCTTCGCGGCGAGACGCACGCCTCCCTGACACGCCGCGACGTGCACCATACGTGCACGCGACGTGCGGATCGGGGAAACTTTCCCGAACTCAAAAAATCCCAGATTTTCCAACTCCAATCCATTCCAAACTCAAATGCAACACATCTAAGGCATAGATCAACTCTTCTACTACAATTCTAACCCATTCTAAGCTTCCAATCCATCCTAAAATCATCAACCCAACGATTTGCCCAACTTTTTCACACAAAAACCCTAAATCATCGATTTCTCCCAATCTAAGCTATCTTAATGTTTAATCCAAACATAAACAAGAAGAAACGGTTAAACTTACCGGTAACGCCCAAACCGTCGAAGATCCGAGAAATCGAAATCTCCACTCTTCTTCCTCTTCTTCCTACGACGACTTCTCCTTCTTCTATTCCTCTTCTTTCCTTTCTATTTTCTATTCTATTTCTAATTTCTTCTTTAAACCTAAGGAAAGCACAAAGACTACAATGCCCTCCTAATTAAGCCCTAAACCCATTTCAACTTAAATAAACTTCCCAAAATGCCCTCATAAGCTTTTACACTTTTTAAACCTCATAAAACCACAATTAAACCGTAATTATCCATAGTACTCCCAATTAACTCAAACTAAGACATAATCACTCAATGATGAAAATTTATGCTTAATGACATCATAAAAAAAATTCGGGGTCTAACACCGTTGCTAAATTTCACCGACGGTATCTCACTTGACCTTTTCCGTCGTTATATAGATGCCGACAACAAGATACCGTCGTTAATACTGTCGTTAAATTACCAACGGAATGTGACGGTCAGTAACTTTACCTACGGGAACTTTAGCAACCGATTTAACGGTCACCAAATTCCATCGGTGATTAATTTTACTGACAGAAATTTCTCATTTACAGACAGAATTTTCCGTCGGTAAATTGATAATTTCTTGTAGTGTTCCTTTATTTCCAGCATAAGAAACTCATTTCTCTAGTTTCTTTTCTACCAAAGCAAGAAGAAAAGATGAAGCTTACCTAAGTCTTAGTTGAATCCTCTTCCTTCTTCTTCTTTTTCTTTCTTTCTAGCTTCTCTAACACACTTGACGCACTCTTCACTTCTCCTTTTCTCTTTCAACATTTTTTTCTTTCTTTCCTAGCTTCTCCAACACATTTCTTTTCTCATTTATTCAAGACCATATTTTTTTATCCTTCCAAGTTTACCTTTCCACATTTAATATAATGACTTCTTATTCCATTAGTCTCTTATGCCTATTACACACTAAATTAATTCTAACATTTCTATTTAATAATTATAATTTATATTCATGCTTGCTAAATTAATGGACTAAATTCTAAAAATAAATAAATGAATGAATGAATAAATAAACTTGGGGTCCAATAATTCTCCTCCCCTTAAAGAATTTGGTGCTCGAAATTCTTACCTTGATTTGTAATAAGGTGTGAATATTTCTCCTTCATGGCTTCCAAAGGCTCTCATGTTTTCTCCTCTCTTACATGGTTCTTCCATAAGACTTTAACCAGCTTCACAGTCTTATTTCTCAAGACCTTTTCTTTTGAATATAGAATCTCTACTAGTTATTCTTCATAAGTCAAATCCTCTCTTAATTGAATCTCTAAAGGTTGGACTATGTGTGAAGGATCTTATCTATATCTTCTCAACATTAATGCATGAAAGACATTGTGAATCTAAGATAATTCTGGTGGAAGGGCTAACTTGTAGGCTGGAGGCCCAATCTTTTCAATAATCTTATCAAAAGGCCTATGTATCTTGAACTAAGCTTGCCCTTTTTACCAAATCTTAAGACTCCTTTCCATGGAGAGACTCTAAGAAATATTTTATCTCTAACTTCATATTCCATCTCCTTTCTATGTGCATCCGTATAGCCCTTCATCCTGTCTTGAGCTACTTTAAATCTTTGCTTCACTAATTTAATCTTGTCAACTGTAACTTATACCAAATCAGGTCCTAAAAGTCTCCTTTCACCTTCCTCATCCTAATAAATAGGAGTTTTGCACCTCCTACCATACAAGGCTCATAAGGTGCCATTTGAATTCCTGGGTGGTAGGAATTATTATAAGCAAACTCAATTACAGGTAGATGATCATCCCATGAGTCTTTGAAGTCCATAATACAAGCTCTTAACATTGCCTCCAATGTCCATATTGTCCTTTCTAATTAGTAATTAGTCTGTGGATGGAAAGCTGTGGTAAAATACAACTTGGTTCCCAAAACCTCTTGTAGGCTTTCCCAGAATCTGGAGGTGAATCTAGGATCTCTATCCGAGACTATAGAACTTGGAAGCTTATGAAGCATGATTATTTCATCTATGTATTTCTTGGCCAAGGCATTCAAAGAATATATTTTTTTAATTGGCAGGAAATGTGTTAACTTGGTTAGCCTATCAACAATTACCCATATTACGTTAAGCTTCCTGTTGGTCCTTGGCAATCCCATCAAGAGATCCATTGTAATCTTCTCCCACTTTCATTCAGGAATAGACAAAGGTTTAAGCTTCCCAGTAGGTGCTTGATGTTCTATTTTAACTTGCTGGCACACTAAGCATTTTCTTGCATACTCTGCAACATCTTTCTTTATTCCTCTCCACCAAAAGTGCTCTTTTAAATCTTTATACATTCTTGTACTCCCTAGGTGCATTGCATATGAAGCATTGTATGCCTGATCAAGAATTTCATCGTTTAACTCTAACATGTCTAGAAAACATAATATGTTACCTACCACCATCAATCTATCTTCCCTTAACTTAATTTTAAAGGGCTTACTATTTTTAATTTTTTCTATAAGCTTGTTCAAGTACTCATCTTGCTCCTACAATTCCTTAATCTTCTCATTCAACATTGGTATTATTCTAAAATTAGCCAATATACAACCAAATTTGAATTGCTTCAATGTCACCTTAAGTTTGACTAATTTCTTTAAAAAAAAAGTATACTGTCTCCACATGTGCCATAGTAGTTTTCCTACTTAATGCATCCACTAATACATTAGCTTTTTCTGAGTGGTAGTCTATCATCAAGTTATAATCCTTCAATATTTCTAACCACCTTCTTTGTCTTATATTTAACTCTTTTTGGCTCGTCAAATATTTAAGACTCTTGTGGTCTGTAAATACATTGGTGGTGACTCCATATAAGTAATCTTTCTATATTTTCAATGCAAAAATTATGGCAGCCAGCTCCAAGTCATGTATAGGATAATTCATCTCATAGGGTTTTAATTGCCTAGAAGCATAGGCAATCACTTGATCTTCTTGCATCAACACACACCCCAATCCCTTCTTTGAGTCATCACTATATACTATATATTCATCACTACTAGAAGGCAAGGTCAAAATTGGCACATTTGTGAGCCTATTCTTCAATTCTTTAAAGCTCTTCTGAAATTCTTCAGTCCACACAAACCTCTGACTCTTTCTTGTCAATTTGGTGAGTGAGGTTGCTATCATAGAAAAGCCTTATACAATCTTCTATAATAACTAGCTAAACCTAAGAAACTCCTCACTTCTTTATATTCTTAGGCGTTTCCCATTTAACTACAGTTTCTATTTTCCTTGGATCCATATGTACTCCTTTTCTTGAAATTACACGTCCAAGAAACACCACTTCCCTTAGCCAAAATTTGCATTTATTGAATTTGGCATATAGCTCTTTCTTCCGCAATGTCTTTAAGGCAATCCTTAAATGTTCTTCATGCTCCTTGTCACTCTTGGAATAAACCAATATATCATCAATAAAGACTATGATAAATTGGTTTAGGAAAGGCTTGAAGACTCTACTTATTAAGTTCAAGAAGGCTGCAGGGGCATTCGTTAATCCAAAAGGCATAACTAAGAACTCAAAATGCCTATATCGTGTTCTAAAAGCAATATTTGACACATCATATTCCTTTATTCTCAATTGGTTGTAACCAGATCTCAAGTCTATCTTAGAGAAGACTTTGACCCCTTGTAATTAATCAAACAAATCATCTATACATGGGAGGGGATATCTATTCTTGATGGTGACATGATTAAGCTTTTTGTAGTCCACACATATTCTCAATGATCCATTTTCTTTTTTACAAAAAGAACTGGAGCTCCCTAAGGTAAGGAACTAGGCTTAATATAACCTTTCTCCAACAACTCTTCTAACTGCTCTTTAAGCTCCTTCAATTCTACCGGAGCCACTCTATAAGGTGGAATTGATATTGATGCAGTATCTGGAAGAAGTTCAATGGGAAACTCAATTTCTCTAGGTAGTGGTAGTCCTGATAATTCTTCTGGAAAGATATTAGGAAATTCCATGACCACAGGAATATCTTCTAATTTTCTGCCTTCTACCTTTATGTCTACTAATATGCTAAGAAAGCTTCATATCCTTTCCTCGTCATTTTCTCTGTTCAGAGTTGAAATAATTCTAGGTGGGCTTGCTTTTTTTGTCTCCCACAAATATCACCTTTCCACCTTTGTGCAACTCAAACTCTATTGTCTTCTGTTTGCAATATAAATTGGCATTATATTTTCTAATGTATCCATACATAAAATCACATATAATCCCCTCATCTTCAATGGCATTAAATCTACCACTAATTTTTCTCCACCAATGTAAATTTCACAATCTCTATAAATTTACCTAATAATGATATATTGATCTGGGTACTAACCATCAAAGGGCTATCTAATAGGCTCAAACTTCTACCATGTACAATCCTACTTGATGAAGCAAATGAACGAGTAGACCCTAAATCAATTAAAACAATAATATCATCATTAAACAATTTAATCATACTAATCACAACCCCTGGAGTTGCTTCTGTGTCCTCCCTCACCATTATAAACACCCTAGCTGGTGCTTGCCCCCTCGGTCTTCCTGGAAGATTCACTTTCTCGACTGCAACAGAACTTCCCACTTCAGTTGTAGTCTTGAGTGTAGCGCCCCCTTACCGTAGTGTTACCCCCAGAATTTTTTTTATGATAAATCAAGCATGATTAGATTGATGGGGTAAATTAATATAGTATTTAATAAAGTTAGCATGAATTAGCATATGACATTAAATGAGTTAGGTGTTAAAGAATTAATGTTAGTAAATGCATTAGTGGACTTAAATGAGTTAGATGTAACTAATGTGTTAATTGGGCTTTGGGTCCAAATGAAATGAAAAGAGAAGAAGAAATGAAATGGGCTTTAATGAGGTAGGAAAGAAAAGAGAATAGATGGGCCTAAAGATAGATGGGCTTAAGTGGTTTAAAGAGGAATTAAGAAGGAAGGAGGAAAAGGAGTTGGGTTTTGGGCTTTGGGCTTAAGTGAATAAGAAGGAGTATAAAAGAGGAAATAAGTGAGTTGTTGTAGGAGAAAGAAGGGAAAAAACGAAATTGAGAGGAGAGAGGAGAGAAGTGTCGTGAATGGAGGGAGAAGGAGAAAAGAAAGAAGCTTGCTAGGGTTTGTGGTTTCAAGAGATTTGGGTGAGATTTTGAAGAAAGTTCAAGAGAAAAAGGTGGAGGAAGGCTAGAGCTTCACTTTGAACCAAGAAATCACTTGGTTAGCTAAAGATTTAAGGTAAGTCTTTTGTTTAAGGTTAAGATTTTGCTTGGGTTATGGTTTGAAAAGCTTAGAAACGAAGTGGGTTTAGTGATTCTAGGGTTAATAGCATGATTAAGGTTTATTGGTCTTCAATTTTGAAACCCTATGTTGATATGGGGTTATTTTCTTGTTATGGTTGAAGAAGGACAAGCAAGAGGAGAAGAACAAGAAGAGGAGCTTCCTTAGGCAAGTTTAAGCAAGGATATAAGGTGGGTTTCACTTTTATTTTTATGTTTATAAGCTATAAATGCTATTTAACCAATGTAATTAATTGTTGTCCAACTACTTTTGAGTGAGTCTTAATGATGCTATAAATGCTTGTGAATTGTTTTATGAATATACCATGTAAGAAGTTTAGCCATAAATGCTATTTGCTATGGAATTGTTATAATGGTTTAGTTGACTTGAGATGAATGAGCATGGTTTTGATGATTGATTTGAAAATGAGATCGATGAATTGAGAATTATGACATGTGCATGAAAATGAGATTTCAAGACTATGCCAATTGGGCAACATGATGTTTTGAAGGCATGAAGTATATGTTATGTGGGTAAGGTATAGTCTCCAAGAAATGTCATGCACGCCGACCATGATAAGGCTTCACCACCGCCCGATCAGGGCAAGGATGTTCCTTCAGGACTCCTCAAGATTTTGCCCACATAAGATCATTTATGAGATTATGTAGTGCCATGAATGTGGACTTACCGAGCCAATTATGTTGTGTTTGTGCTTACTTGTATGAACGATGGTAAACATTCCATGATTGTGGCAAATATTGAGAAGTGTGTGATTGATGATTGATGCATGTCTTATAAGATTAGATTTTTGAGAATTTGCTTGAATCATAAGTAATTCAACGAACTTTGCTTATTTCCATAAATATAAACGTGTTACCCACGAGCGAAAGCTCACCCCCACCTTCCCTTCCCATCTCCAGGTGAAGATCGGGATCACGAAGAATGAGCTCAAGGCATACTCCAAGATTGTGTTTTTGATGTATTTTCAAGTTAACTTTTGTAAATCAATGCTTTAGATGCATTTTGAGCAAACGATGTTTTGGCAAGCTTCAGATTTTGGGATATGATGGAGTGGCTTGAAATGCCCTCTAAAGCTTTGTAATAACTTATGATTTCATATGAATGCAAGAATGCTAAGTTTTAATGTATTTAGAGAAATCCATGTATGTTTAAGACAATTGCATCATTGTTATAGTTTGATATGTTTAGATGATTAAGAGTGTGGTTGTTGCTTTAAATGGTATTGGGAGATACCTTAGAATTGAAACATGTTGAATGAGGTCGATTATTAAGTTTCATGCAGGTTGTAGCCTTAGATTGAAGATTTGGGTTAGGAATAAAATAGGAGGTGCTGTCCAATTTTCCCAAAATTGTGCAGCAACTTTCATTTGATTTTAGATCGTTTAATGTTTAAATTTAATTGAGAGATCTTCTTGAAGATTGTAGTTTAAGATTAGATCTTTAAAATGGGGTATGATTTGCTTAAATTGGAGCTAGGAATGAGAAGTTATGAGCTTTGAAGGATGCTAGTGTCAAGTGGTTAGAAGTTGAAAGTTGAGAGTTATGATGGTTAGGTAGGAATTTAGGGATTGATGGACAAATCAATCAAGAATTGATTGAATGATAAAATAATTTTGATGTTTAGAGTTGTCATGAAGTATTTTAGTAGTAGAGTGAGTGAATCTTGCAAGGGTACAAGTGTATTTGGTATTAGGAATGAGTTAGAAAGCATGAGTGAGGGTTTAAGAGGCTTGGGGAAAGATCTCATCATTCTGGTCATTTCTTCCTGGGCGCTGAAGCTCCACACCTCATGGCGTAATTATGTATTTAATCGGAGGAGCCTCAACTTTCCGTTCGTCTCTTCCTCGTGGGCGCGACCCATTTAGAGTCCGAATTTCATTTTTAGGCCTATAATAAGAGTTGTATCACTAGATGTCTACTTTCTAACCATCCAAGAACGAAGTCATTCTGACATCTATAGTGAAAGTTATGACATTTGCGCCAAAACATGTTCGATAGGGATCAGCGTATGAACACGTTGAGTTTGTCGGGTCATAACTCCTTCATCCGACCCCCAATTGAGGTGAGGTTTGAACCATTGAATTCATGAGACATGTAGGTACCTACCCATAAGAATTTGTGATATTTGGAGTTAAATTGAGAATGTTTGCATTAAAAGAAATGAGAGGTCAGTCGAGAGAGCATGATCGAGATATGAACACTTGTTGGTATTTTGTCGATATCTTGAGTTATAGAACTCTGATTGAAGCGATTCTTGTCTTAAATTAAACAAGAGTCATAAGATTATGATTTACAAGAGAAATCAATATTCAATTAGGGTTAAGTGAAATAAACCCCACAAGACAAGATGATCAAGTTTCATGTTTTACGGTTCAAGAGTTGGACTCCGGTAACGGGATCCAACAGTTGGGGTCCGATCTCCGGGTCGGGTCGTGACATCTGTGGTATCAGAGCGAAACCGGGTTTAGGGTTTCCTAGGAACCTTAGTGGGATTGTTTAAGGGTCATGTCATCATGCATTTTCCTACATGAATTATATGAATTATGTGCATTGTTTTAAATGCATAACATGCAACATTGCTTTCAAATGAGTGAATTGAACTTGTTTTATATGAACTAAAGATTTTCACTAATTTTTTAAATTGAAGGAGTAATGCCGCCTCGAAAGAGAACTCGAGGAGCTCAATCTCGGCCAAACTCAAAGACGGAAGTACGGATGAGTCGATGTTCCGCAGGATGGTGAACCTTCCTGCCTCCGACTGATGCACCAGCAGTGCAACACGAGGCGCCCGCCACCTCCTCCACAAGTGAATCCCATGGATCTCCAGTTCTTCCAGGCATTCGCCCAGGCTTTCACTTATGCCATGGGCCAAGGAAGACAGGCTCAAGTACCAGCTCCAGTAGAGAGGAGGCCAAGATGATAAACTCCTAAGTATGGAGCATCGACTTTAGCGGACTACCAATCCCGAGGAAGTCAAGATGGTCAAGAGGACCGAGAGGGTCCTGAATCGAGATGAAGTGTGCTGATCATGAGAAGCTCGACTATGCAGCTTAGCTTATCGCAAGGGATGCATCAGACCGGTGGGAGTCGATGCCTCATGATCGATGAAGTACCTCCGGTTTGACATGGAAGGAATTCCTAAAGGCCTTCGGAGGAAGTATTTTCGATGGTCTACATGCAAGATAAGGCCAGGAATTTCTGAATCTCGCCGAGGAGCCGAGTGTGGTAGTATGAATTGAAGTTCACTCGCTATCACAAGATGCAGCCAATATCGTGACAATCGAAGAGGACAAGTGTCGGAAGTTTGAGGTGGATTGCACCTAGGATCCGGGAAAGGTGGTGATCCATAACTCCGTGATTACCAAAGAGCTAGTGGATGCAACTCAGCCGAGAAGCTAGAGAATATAAAGGCGGAGGTGAGCAAGAAGAGGAAGAACAGAGAGCAGATCCTCCAGAAGGGGTAAGGCTCCAATACTGGAAGGAGCACTAGAACCTATCATACTCAGAGCGAGGTGGGTAGCAGTGGTCCCGCTAAGAGCAAGCAGCCTAGAGCTACTTCAAGACAGCCTCAAGAGTGACAAGCCTAGGGTGGACAGTAGGGTAACTTCACAAACCCCAATGTGACCATTGTGGGAAGTTTCATAGCGGGAGTGTTTGATGAAAATTGGAGCCTGCTTTTAATGTGGTGAAAGAGGCACAGGATCAAGGATTGTCCGCATGCCGTCAGCAAGAAGGGTCGCAACAAGGCCCCAAGGAGAGTAGAAGGTGGGGGAGTGCATCAGCCATGTAAGTAGGCGCTTCAGGCCGCTAAGAAGACTAATCTTCCAGGAGGCCGAGGGGCTGTGGTCAAGCACCAGCTGGTCTTTGCCATGACCCGGAGAAGCTGCATCGCTCCTAAGTAGTGATTGGTATGGCTATGCTATTTGACTCTCCTGCTTATGTGTTAATTGATACCGGCTCTACACATTCGCTTGTATCTGCAAGTATGAATTTGCATGTCAGGTGTCCCGAGATTATGGACAATTTTCTGTTGTTAGTACTTCTTAGGGAGTAAGGTGGTGATTAGTTTGATCTATAAGAATTGTGAGCTCAGATCGACGGTGCTAGATCGGTAGTGCACCTACTACCTCTAGACCTTCAAGGATTGGATGTTATATTGGGGATGGATGTCATGGAGAGGTACAAGGCGAAGCTAGATTGTAGTTTGAAAGAAGTAGAGTTTGATCTGGGCAATGATCAGAAAGTGGTCTTCAAGGGGACAGAAGTCGCCGGGCCGAGGATCATTTCGCTATGTTAATGACAATATGATGAGCCAAGGTGTGAGGCCTTCGCGCATGTAGTGGATCCGTATGAATGTGGGCAGATTAGAAGATTTTCAAGTTGTGAGGGAGTTTCCTGATGTATTTCCAGAAGAATTACCAGGGTTGCCGCCGGTGAGGGAAATTGAGTTCGAAATTGACTTGATTCCCGGAACCGCGCCAATCTCCATACCACCCTACAGAATGGCTCCAGTTGAGTTAAGAGAACTCAAGGAACAATTGCAGGAATTGTTGGAGAAGCGCTCATCGTGCCGAGTTCTTCACCTTGGGAGCTCCGGTCCCGCTTGTTAGGAAGAAGGATGGAACGTGGAGGATGTGTATAGACTATAGGAAGCTTAACAAGATGACGATTCAGAACAAGTATCCGTTGCCACGGATAGATGATTTATTTGACCAGCTGCAGGGGGCAAGGGTCTTTTCGAAGATTGACCTAAGATCAGGTTATCATCAACTCCGAATCGTGGAGTCCGATGTAAACAAGACAGCTTTCAGACCCGTTCACGCACTATGAATTGTGGTCATGCCCTTCGGATTGACCAATGCCCACCGCCTTCATGGATCCGATGAATAGGTGTTTAATGAATTTTAGATCGGTTTGTCATTGTGTTCATTGATGACATTCGTCTATTCTAAGGATGAAGGAGAGCATAAACAAAGATCTCGTGATAGTATTGCAGAGATTGAGAGTTAGAGTTGTATGCCAAATTCGCAAGTGTGAATTTTGGTGCATGAAGTAGTTTTCCTTGGGCATGTGATTTAAAGAAAGGGATCCATGTTGATCCGAGAAAAGTAGAAGCAGAGTGAATTGGCAAGAGCCTAAGATGTTGAAAGAGGTAAGAAGCTTCCTAGGTTTGGCGAGTTATTATAGAGATTCGTGGAAGGATTCTCAATGATAGCGCCTTATGACTAAGTCATAAGAAAGAATCAGCAGCTCATATGGAGTGAGGAATGTCAAGAGCTTTGAGGAGCTCAAGAATGATTGACAAGTGCTCCAAGATTGGTTTTGCCCAATGGAGACCGGGGGTATACGGTACAAAGGATGCTCGAGGAAGGGTTTAGGATGTGTGTTGATGCAAGATGACGTAGTAATAGCCTATGCTTCACTGGCGCATTGAAGCAAAGATGAGTTAAATTATCCGACTCATGACTTGGAGTTAGCGGTAATTTTGCCCTAAAGATTTGGAGACACTACCTATATGGGGTTGGACTAAGATTTTCACGGACCACAAAAGCCTTAAGTACATTATGAGTCGAAAGAGTTGAATTTAAGGCGTAGACGATGGTTGGAATTGCTCATGACTATGACGATGATAGAGTATCATCCAGCAAGGCGAATGTAGTGGCGTATGCTTTGAGCGTAAAGTCATCCATATCTTATGTGTAATCATTTATTTGCCTCTTGGAACAGATGGCCAAGTTGAAGATCGCTTAAAGGTGATGAATCGATGGTGTTTTGCTCAATTCGTGGTGAGACCTATCCTTGGGGAGAAGGTCAAGGAGTCAGCAGGAGCAGGATATAGAATTAAGTAAGTCGAGAGATGAAATTCAACATGGTAAACAAATGTAGTGCAAGTAAGGGATGATGGGCTAATGGTAGTTGGAAACAAAGTTATGCATTCGAATGATAAGGCCGTTAAAGATGAGATCATGGATGAGGCACACAATGCGCCTTATTCCATGCACCCAGGCAGCACCAGAATGTACAGAGATTTGAAGGAACATTTCTGGTGGAAAGGCATGAAGAGAGATGTAGCAGAGTATGTGAGCAGATGTCTAGTGTGTCAACAAGTCAAGGCTGAACACCAGGCACCTTCAGGCATGTTAAGGCCATTGTCCATTCCTGAATGGAAGTGGCAAAGGATCACGATGGATTTTCTTATGGGTTTGCCCAGAACTAGTAGGAAGCGTGATGCCATATGGGTTATTGTAGATCGGTTAACCAAGTCAACCCATTTTCTGGCAATCAAGCAAACAGATTCATTGCAAGCTTTAGCCAGGAAGTATATTGATGAAGTGGTAAGGTTGCATGGAGTTCCGGATTCCATAGTATCCGACAGGGATCCTCGATTCACATCGAGATTTTGAGAAGTCTGCAGAAGCATTAGAACTAAGCTGAATTTCAAGACGACGCTTCACCCTCAGACGGATGGTCAGTCTGAGAGGACAATCCAGACTCTAGAGGGATGCTTAGAGCATGTGTCATGGACTTCAGAGGAGCATGGATGATCATTTGCCGTTGGTCGAATTTGCTTATAACAATTGCACTATTCGAGTATCAGATGGCTCCTTATGAAGCCCTATATGGCGAGAGATGCAGGACTCCCATATCTTTGGGATGAGGAAGGTGAGAGGAAGCTAGTGGGACCGAGTTGGTCCGTATGACAGCTTGAGAAAGTGGATGTAATCAAACAAAGGACTTAAAGCAGCCCAGACAGAATGAAAAGCTATGCTAATGCTCGTGGAAAGAAATGGAATATGCAAGAGGTGACAAGGTGTTCCTCAAAACGCTCCATGGAAGGAGTTATGAGATTCAGCAAGAAGGGGAAGTTAAGCCCTCGGTATGTAGGTCCGTATGAAGTATTGGAGAGGATTGGGCCGTTGGCCTACAGATTGGCGTTGCCACCAGAATTGTCGCAGATTCATGATGTATTCCATGTCTCGATCGCCGAGAAGGTACAGATCGATCCTTCTCACATCATTCGGACTCGAAGTTCAATTTGAGTGATGATTTGAGCTATGAAGAGGTGCCTGTGGCAACTCGATAGAAGGATAAGATCCTCGGGAACAAGACAATCAAGCTAGTCAAAGTCCTGTGGAGGAATCATGCAGTTGAAGAGGCGACGTGGGAGCCTCAGGATGCAATCTGAGCAAGATACCACACCTCTTCAAGGACTGTAAGAATTTCGAGGACGAAATTTCTTAAGGGGGGGAGAAATGTTACCCCCAGAATTTTTTTTATGATAAATCAAGCATGATTAGATTGATGGGGTAAATTAATATAGTATTTAATAAAGTTAGCATGAATTAGCATATGACATTAAATGAGTTAGGTGTTAAAGAATTAATGTTAGTAAATGCATTAGTGGACTTAAATGAGTTAGATGTAACTAATGTGTTAATTGGGCTTTGGGTCCAAATGAAATGAAAAGAGAAGAAGAAATGAAATGGGCTTTAATGAGGTAGGAAAGAAAAGAGAATAGATGGGCCTAAAGATAGATGGGCTTAAGTGGTTTAAAGAGGAATTAAGAAGGAAGGAGGAAAAAGGAGTTGGGTTTTGGGCTTTGGGCTTAAGTGAATAAGAAGGAGTATAAAAGAGGAAATAAGTGAGTTGTTGTAGGAGAAAGAAGGGGAAAAAAACAAAATTGAGAGGGAGAGAGGAGAGAAGTGTCGTGAATGGAGGGAGAAGGAGAAAAGAAAGAAGCTTGCTAGGGTTTGTGGTTTCTAAGAGATTTGGGTGAGATTTTAGAAGAAAGTTCAAGAGGAAAAAGATGGAGGAAGGCTAGAGCTTCACTTTGAACCAAGAAATCACTTGGTTAGCTAAAGATTTAAGGTAAGTCTTTTGTTTAAGGTTAAGATTTTGCTTGGGTTATGGTTTGAAAAGCTTAGAAACGAAGTGGGTTTAGTGATTCTAGGGTTAATAGCATGATTAAGGTTTATTGGTCTTCTCAATTTTGAAACCCTATGTTGATATGGGGTTATTTTCTTGTTATGGTTGAAGAAGGACAAGCAAGAGGAGAAGAACAAGAAGAGGAGCTTCCTTAGGCAAGTTTAAGCAAGGATATAAGGTGGGTTTCACTTTTATTTTTATGTTTATAAGCTATAAATGCTATTTAACCAATGTAATTAATTGTTGTCCAACTACTTTTGAGTGAGTCTTAATGATGCTATAAATGCTTGTGAATTGTTTTATGAATATACTCATGTAAGAAGTTTAGCCATAAATGCTATTTGCTATGGAATTGTTATAATGGTTGAGTTGACTTGAGATGAATGAGCATGGTTTTGATGATTGATTTGAAAATGAGATTGATGAATTGAGAATTATGACATGTGCATGAAAATGAGATTTCAAGACTATGCCAATTGGGCAACATGATGTTTTGAAGGCATGAAGTATATGTTATGTGGGTAAGGTATAGTCTCCAAGAAATGTCACGTGCCGTCGACCATGATAAGGCTTCACCACCGCCTGACAGGGCAAGGATGTTCCTTTCAGGACTCCTCAAGATTTTGCCCACATAAGATCATTTATGAGATTATGTAGTGCCATGAATGTGGACTTACCGAGCCAATTATGTTGTGTTTGTGCTTACTTATATGAACGATGGTAAACATTCCATGATTGTGGCAAATATTGAGAAGTGTGTGATTGATGATTGATGCATGTCTTATAAGATTAGATTTTGAGAATTTGCTTGAATCATAAGTAATTCAACGAACTTTGCTTATTTCCATAAATATAAACGTGTTACCCATTTGTTTAAAGCTCACCCCACCTTCCCTTCCCATCTCCAGTGAAGATCGGGATCACGAAGAATGAGCTCAAGGCATACTCCAAGATTGTGTTTTGATGTATTTTCGTTAACTTTTGTAAATCAATGCTTTAGATGCATTTTGAGCAAACGATGTTTTGGCAAGCTTGTATTTTTGGGATATGATGGAGTGGCTTGAAATGCCCTCTAAAGCTTTGTAATAACTTATGATTTCATATGAATGCAAGAATGCTAAGTTTTAATGTATTTAGAGAAATCCATGTATGTTTAAGACAATTGCATCATTGTTATAGTTTGGATATGTTTAGATGATTAAGAGTGTGGTTGTTGCTTTAAATGGTATTGGGAGATACCTTAGAATTGAAACATGTTGAATGAGGTCGATTATTGAGTTTCATGCAGGTTGTAGCCTTAGATTGAAGATTTGGGTTAGGAATAAAATAGGGGAGGTGTTGTCCAATTTTTCCCAAAAATTGTGCAGCAACTTTCATTTGATTTTAGACCGGTTTAATGTTTAAATTTAATTGAGAGATCTTCAAGATTGTAGTTTAAGATTAGATCTTTAAAATGGGGTATGATTTGCTTAAATTGGAGCTAGGAATGAGAAGTTATGAGCTTTGAAGGATGCTAGTGTCAAGTGGTTAGAAGTTGAAAGTTGAGAGTTATGATGGTTAGGTAGGAATTTAGGGATTGATGGACAAATCAATCAAGAATTGATTGAATGATAAAATAATTTTGATGTTTAGAGTTGTCATGAAGTATTTTAGTAGTAGAGTGAGTGAATCTTGCAAGGGTACAAGTGTATTTGGTATTAGGAATGAGTTAGAAAGCATGAGTGAGGGTTTAAGAGGCTTGGGGAAAGATCTCATCATTCTGGTCATTTCTTCCTCGCGGGCGCGAGCTCCACACCTCGCGGGCGCGACCATAGACGAATCAGAGGAGCCTCAACTTTCTGTTCGTCTCTTCCTCGCGGGCGCGACAGAAGTAAATCGCGGGCGCAACCCATTTAGAGTCCGAATTTCATTTTTAGGCCTCTAATAAGAGTTGTATCACTAGATGTCTACTTTCTAACCATCCAAGAACAAAGTCATTCCGACATCTATAGTGAAAGTTATGACATTTGCGCCAAAACATGTTCGATAGGGATCAGCGTATGAACACGTTGAGTTTGTCGGGTCATAACTCCTTCATCCGACCCCCAATTGAGGTGAGGTTTGAACCATTGAATTCATGAGACATGTAGGTACCTACCCATAAGAATTTGTGATATTTGGAGTTAAATTGAGAATGTTTGCATTAAAAGAAATGAGAGGTCAGTCGAGAGAGCATGATCGAGATATGAACACTTGTTGGTATTTTGTCGATATCTTGAGTTATAGAACTCTGATTGAAGCGATTCTTGTCTTAAATTAAACAAGAGTCATAAGATTATGATTTACAAGAGAAATCAATATTCAATTAGGGTTAAGTGAAATAAACCCCACAAGACAAGATGATCAAGTTTCATGTTTTACGGTTCAAGAGTTGGACTCCGGTAACGGGATCCAACAGTTGGGGTCCGATCTCCGGGTCGGGTCGCGACACGTAGGGTATACACCAGCATGCTCGTAGGCCGTCCCGACACATATCCCACAATAAGGGAGAGCTACGAATAGTCAGTCACTACAATACTCTCATGGCATCGCATTTATAAAACCACAACATAAAAGTCGTTATATTTTAAAACCAAAATACATTCTCATTTCATATCATCAAACAGAAATATAGACAAATCTATTAGTTTTCCACAGTCTAAAATACATTACTCCAAAAAGGAAATCTGATACAAAAGTCTATACTAGGTCATCCACAAAATCAATCCCAGCTGACCGACCTGTGTGCCATAACTTCTCTTGCAAACACGCTCACAAGGCAGGAAAAGTCTATCTCTGGAGCTAGGAGCCTACTATCTCAGTCCTAAAAAATATTGCAATGTTGGGTCAATTTGCGAACTCAGCGAGAAACCATCATCGATGGTTGACTCAACTCATGCATATACAAACAATTCACAGAATATTGCATAGTATCATATGCATTACCAATTCACAAATACAAGGCGTTTCGCCTTTCAAACGATCCACATTTAATCATTCGTATATACAATGCACATGTGACACTTTCTATTTTATTTCGATGTTGTGACCGTGCGCCTGATCTGTCCCAGTGACGAGCACATTATATGGTGAGACGGTGGCTCTGAAATACGTTGGGCCTGAATGCCCTGATACAGTGAGCCCATGGCTTTGAATTACATTGGGCTCGAGGCCCTGTTGCTTTGAGCTTTAAGCTCTAAATTACGCTATCGCCCAGCCACAATCTGTCATTATCTGAACATGCCTTTATGCATGAATGCATATGTCTCAATTTTACAGTAATTACCATTTTACACACAATTTACACTTCGATATCAGGTTCCCGATATTTCAGACACCTATGGTCCGAAATCAATCAAAATCAAACACATAACCCTCCATTATCTCCACATGGCATAAACATATAATTTTAATCACACAAAGATTGAGGAACCAACTAGGTTACTCACCTGTAACTTCCGAGCTACTGCCTGGAAGTCCCAGCAATGTCCGTGAAATGACGATCCAATGGTGCCTCTATAACAGTCAAACAATTTCCCATTACTAAATGCATAATCAGAACAATGCAATGATGCGCATTTCTTTATTAAAAGATGTATGATGCATGTTCATGACTTTCCGGCGCTATATCCCAATTTCGCTATCTTTTGCCCAAATCTAACTTTTCACTCAATTGATCAATAATGACTCATTTCATTTCTAAAATTAAGTTCAATCCACCATATCATGCACCCTAGAATAATCCCAAGAAAACCTATTCATTTGGTCAAACTCACCCATTGAAGACCCCAAATTATACTCCCATTTATCATAATACAATCCTGAGGTTGCAATAAAAACCTATCCTTAACTTTCTTTCAATAATTGCAATCTCACTTATTTGATTTCAAACTTCTTTACTTCACCTCAATTGTAGACCTCTCTCTCTAGTTCATAACGAATCAAGAATCACCTCAATTGGAGGTCTACACCATTAGCTATGCCCCAAAAACTAAAATACCTCACTTCAGAAAAATGGAGCTCGCCACGGCTAAAGGGCTCTCGCCATGACGTCAAGGGGGGTCGCTCGCCGCGACGTCCCATACGCTCATCGCCGAGAGGATCGACGGGCTCGCCGCGACATCTCGCCCTACTCGTCGCTGCGAATACCTATTTATTCGTCACGACGAGGCCCCTCTCAGACGTCGCGACGTGCGGGCTCCTCCGTCTTCTCCGACTAGATTTTTCGTCGATTCTCACTCTAAAACCAGTAATAACTCCACTCAACTACCACAATCTTTCATATTAAACACCATAAATGCATCACACTCACTAATAAACAACGTATAACAAATTTACTTACCAAATCAAGCGTTAAATCTTCAAATCTCCTCAACTTTTCTCCAAGCCCTAACACCTTTCTCCAACACCCACGGTGAACCTTTAAACTCTCGCAAATCATCATTCTCTCAAGGTTTAAACTTGTCTTTGCACAAGGAGAAGCAAGCAAGCAAGGATCTCGAAGGTGGGGGATCGAAATCACAGAAGAAAGAAGGAGGAAGTTTGCCCTAGGAGAAAGAGAGGATATGCTTATCCACCAAATTCAAAACCTAAGGCTTTTAAAGGTTGATTTTTAAATCTAGGGTTCATAAGCCATAAGCCCTCAAATTCTTTTAAATTTCAGTCTCTAATTCCCAATGGCTTGACATTTTATTCCTAACATCAAAAATCTAATTTTCCCTTGCCATTGGACAGTTACGACGGTACTATAAAGTCAATCAGTCCGTTACTCGAGAAATTTTCGGTCCATACATTAACTCCCAAATTTCCAGAAAATTTTCTAAGGGTCACTATCAACTGGCAATCACTCTCAGGACATTCTAATTCAACTATTCAAATCCAATTATTCCATAATTTCCAAAATATCAAAATCAAACATAATTATCTCAAATTCATAAATCATATCATAATCAAAATTTAAATGCTGGAAAATGTCATGAATGCATGTACATATAACTGCATGTGCAAAATAACTTATTACTCTAAAATTAGAGGCCAAATGAATGTTCAATCAGTAATATGAAAATATAAAATCCTAACCCGTCTCAATTTACCAATATAACCCTCCCTTTGGTGATGGGATGTTACAATTCTCCCCTCCTAAAAAAAATTTCGTCCCGAAATTTCATACCTGACTGATCGAATAGATGAGGATACTGTCTCCTCATATGCTCATCAGTTTCCCAAGTTGCTTCCTCAGAAGAATGGTTCTTCCAAAGGACTTTTACCAATGGAATTACCCTGTTCCTCAACTGCTTGACCCGCAATCCCACAATCTGAACCGGCTCCTCAACATAACTCAGATTATTGGCCACCTCAATCTCCTGGGCCGGAATCATATGGGTCGGGTCTGATCGATACCGTCGGAGCATACTCACATGAAACACGTCGTGCAACTGGAACATCTCACTCAGCAATGCCAATCTATAGGCCAATGGTCCTATCCTCTCGGCGATCTCATAAGGACCAATGTATCGAGGGCTCAACTTGCCCTTCTTGTCGAATCTCAGAACTCCTCTCCAAGGTGACACTCGGAGGAACACTCAGTGTTGGACCCCGAACTTTTGATGAAAATTAGAAATATTAAAATGAATTTAAGTGAGAAAGAAATTGGTGAGAAAATTATGAATTTAAGGAAATTTGAAGAAATTAAAAAAAAATTATGAGAAAAAAATTGTTTAATTTTGAGGACATTGATATTTGAGTGAACTTATATGGATTATGAGAAGAAAGTGGATGAGTTGATTGAAATGAAGTTAAATAGCAAGAATTAAAAAGAAAAAGTGTGAAAATTTGAAGAATTTAGAAAATTTGACTTTTGGAGATAAAATATTTGACTTGAGAGTTGACTTTTTGATTTTGGGAGAATTTGAGAAAATGATCTTCTGGAAACTTGTAGTTTATGTCAAGAGCTTTCTGCAGCCATAAAGTTTGATATTTTTCGATATCGGGAGTGAGAGTTATGATCAGTCAAAGTTCGCTTGAAATTTGACTTTTGAGGAAAAAGTTGACTTTTTGATTTAGGCAAAATTTGAGAAAATGATCAACATGAAAATTGTAGCCCCTGTCGAGAGTTGTTTGTGGACATAAATTTTACTATTTTTCGATGTCGGGATTGAAAGATATGAATTTATGAAGATATGCTTTGTTTTGAAAATGCTATTAAGTATAGATTTGTGTGTTCTATGCTTCGAGGCCACTCGTCGTATGGATTTAGTTTGAATTAAAGTAAGTGGTCTTCATGAAAGTTTTAGATGATATTTTTATCTTTCTATTGATATGAAGTTTGCAATTTTTCGATATCGGGGCTAGGAGTTATGAGCGATTAAAAATTGAAAGTCGTTTAGGAAAAGCTGTTTTGGATAGAATCTTTGAGTGAGTTTTCAACCTCTTTCGAGACCTACTTTGATTTTGAGTTCTTCAGGGAAGTTGTAGAGCTTCCTTTGATCTTTTTATTGACACCAAATTTGTCAAATTCCAAGTTCGGGATCGAGAGATATGATTTTTGAAAAGTTTGGTTTTGAAGTTTCGCTACTTTGTTTCTTTATCTGATCCCTTTTGTAATATTTTGCTTATAATTCCTTCGTCCGACATCCGATTGATTTGATTCTCGAAGCGTTGAAAATTGGGGTTTTGTGAAATTGTTGCTTTAGATTGCTTGAATTAGTGATGAAGTTGAGATATCCTAAGTTAATTTTAATGTTTATGCTTTAGGTGAAGTTTAATTTGAAAAATTGTAAATTGGGAGTTTAGGCTTAATTTGAAATTTGTGGATTTTGTGAATTAATGGTGTAGAATCATCAATACTAGTATGAATTGGTGAAATATGAAATCAATGTGAAGAAATTGTGATTTATGATATGGAATTTGTATAAGTTGGGTTTAGGCCAAATTGGTGAATTAGGGTTTTGTAAATTGGTGAGTTAGATAGCTTGGAATTATGGTAAATTGGTGAATTCCTAAGTTAATTTTGAAGATTATGTTATTTATGATGTGAATTTGGATGATTATGGTTTAGGTTTTGTTAAATTGAAAGAGGAGAGAAGCAAAAGTCAAATTCAAGCATTGGACAAGATGCTAGCATGGAAATAAGGTGGGTAATATATTTATTTATTGAATTATAAGTTAATTATGTGATTTTGAAAATTCAAGAAAGGAAAAATGTTTATAAGTAGTGTTTTCAAATTTTGATTTGGGAATGGTTTACTTAATCGTTAAATTCGTTGTGATTGAATGTTTGAAAATATTATTATCTTTGTTTTGAGAATTTGATAAAATCATGTAATGGTTATTTTCGTTGTTTTCAAATTATTTGGTGTATATTGTTCAAATCGTTATGATGAAATTATTGTCTTGGAATGATATAAGAAATGCTTTAAGAAATTTAGTCTATGTTTTAAATATATTGTTTGGGAAAGATTTGAGGAAAAGTTTGAAAAATTGAAGAATTTGAGGAAAATATGGTTTAAAAAAAGGGTAAGTAAGAAATAATTATTTATTATGTTTGACTTATTTCAAGAAATCATGTTTTGAAAAATCAAGAAGAGAAATGATTTTTTATATATAAAAAGTTATTTACTGAAATTGTTGCTTTCTTAGTTTTGAATGAAAAATTAATGAATTCATCGACCTTGAGGTTTAAAAATCCTTTGGATTGATATGCTTGAAAAATGATGGAATTTAGAAATTATGGAAATTATAAATGGGTTTGTTTGATTTACAAGCTAAATTTGTGTTCGAAAAATAAAGAAAGTGAAAGAAAGAAAGTATCGGATTTTGGTATTGATTTGATTGGTTTGAAAATAAGGATTTAGAATACATTTCAAGTGTTATAAAAAGAAAAAAATCAGATTTTTGAATGTTTTCGAATTTGTTATAAAAATATTGCTTATGAAAATGATTTGAAATAGGTATAAAATGTTGTTTTGAAAAGTGTTTAGAAAATCATGATTTCTGACTGCTTTTGGAAAGTAGGGAAAACTATGATTTCCGAATGCTTTTGGGAATTAAGTATAAAATATCGTTTATGTAACTGTTTGATTTTCGTTTGATGAAATTCCTTGCTTTGGAATAACTTTAGAATTGAAAGTTTTCAAAGGTTTTAAATATTGATAGATTTCAGTATGTCCGAATTACGAAAATTATTACAAAAGTTAAGTTTATTGTTTCTAAGGATTTTAGAAATTGATTTAAGAAATTACTATTCATTATGTTCGAATTATTTAAAGAAATTGTTATTTATGTTTTTTTGGAAAATCAAGAGAGAAATGCTTTGGAAATCGATTTAAGAAATTAAAATGATTAGTGATTTTTTACCGTTTTTGAATAAAAGGTGAAAATTGTGGTTTAAATTTTGGATGAGAAATGTGTATTATGATTTTAAATGTGTGAGAATTATGTTTTAAAGGAATTGATAAAGTTGTTATCTATTTTGTGTTGCATACTTGTTTGATGAATGATTGTGAATTTGTAAGAAATTGATTGGTGAATTTGTATTTTTGCAATATGACATATGAAATTATGTGCTTAGTGAATGTAACTGTGTCTAGTAAGACATGACATGAAAATGTGAAATTTCGAAAAGTGCCTTCGGGCAATCTGCTTGTTTTAAGCATGAATATGTGAATTGTATGGGTTTGGTCAGGTCCCCTCCGTAGAGTCAGTGCACTGTCTCCCTCCGATAGCCTTCTCCCGGCTGCCCGCAAGTGGCTTAGGAGTTTCGATTTCGGACTCCCCTCTGTTCACGACTGCACATGACCGCTATGCGGGAATGTGCAGTACGTCCTGTTAGGACCGAAACCAAACCATTTAATGTGTTATTGTGATTTGTGTTGGATGCCGCGGTATAACCCGCAAACACACGCCGCAGTATAACCTGCAAACACCTACGGGTGGGGTGTGGGGTCCAACATCAAACTATTCTGTCATGTTATGTAGTTTTTGTTTTTGTTTATGTGCTATGTGATGCATTCATGTTTAAAGATGTGCATGATTGGTAAAAAGTTTGAGAATTTGAGAAATGAGAAAGTGAAATTTTCAATTATGAATTTCGGAAACTATTTATGAATGTTTTGGAAAGTTTGAAAATGAGTTTTTGGATAAATTTCCGAATGGGAAATGTTTGAAAATTTTGAAAAGATAATTTTCGCTTATGTTTCAATTTATAAATATATTATCCACGAACTTCCGAGCTCACCCCCCTTTCATCCCCATCTCCAGGTTTCGTGCAGGAGATCGAATGAAAGAGTATCAAGACGTTTGATTCGATTTTGTATTATTTGGATTTTGTGCAAATTGAGATTTTGGTATTAAGATTGAATATGGCTAATTGTCATGTATGTATATGATTTATGAAGTTTGTATGAAATTGTGTATATTAGGTTGATGTAAAAGAATGAAGAGGTCGATGTACGGATTTTGAATTCGTGATTGTAAATGATTTTGGAAATTGTATATGAAATTGTGTATGATTTTGGGAAAATATATTGTTAATTGATATGGGAATTTGATTGAAGTGTTTAGAACTCGATTGCGTTTGTTCATTGGTGTTTGGATTCCGGACGGAGAGTCCGATGATTCTGGATTTTGTGATATTAGAAGTGTGTTTTCCTTGCGAAATTTTGGGATAGGATAAATGCAATCGTTATCTTCGGATTTTGTTAGAAAATAAATTGGAAAAGAAGAAAAATAAAATTTAGATGTATGAAAGATGGATTTATGAGATTGGTATTAATGTTAAGTTTATTATGATTTGAGTGCGATTTGGGATTTGTATGAGTATCCAAGCATATGATGATTTTGTATGTAATGAAATAAAGTGATTAAGAATGAAAAGACAAGGAATAAGAAAGAAAAAAAAATATACCGGGTTTGGATAGTCTAAGTTCACAACGCGAATGTGGTTCTGTGTTCTTGATTGTTCTCGGATGTCGGCTCCGTTTGTTAAGTATCGATTCTGCTTCGCTTCGCTTTTCTTCGGTACTTTCGTTTTTCGTTTCGCTAGCTTTCGCTTTGTTTACGATTCAAAATTTCGATGCAAAATTTCCGTTTCCATTCGATTCCGTTTTCCGTTCTGCTTTTTCGGTTGGGATCCGGTTCCCCGGATCGGGTCCCAACATAGATGGTATCAGAGCCCAGTATTATGATCATACTTGGGCTGAAGTGTTTGTTCAGAGTGTTAATGAATAGGATTGCATTAGTGAGAGTGATAAAGATGGAAATGGTATTTCATGCATGATGAAGAACCTAGTGGATTGTTTGATTAAGGTGATGATTGATGATTTATTAGAAGAAAGTGTTAAGGCGGCAATTGAGAGAAGAATTTCATGATGAAATGGGAAGAATTGATTTTAGTTATACATGTGAGTCGAATTAAGAAATTCTTGAAGGATAGGATTAAGCGATATGAAGGTATGTTATGAAATATTTGACAAATTAAATTTGGATGAATTATTTCGAATATGCATATGTAAGATGCAATTAAGGGATACTGAAAGATGAGACAACTTGAGTTTATATCTATATATGTCGCATATTGAATTGTGGATATAGTGAAGTGATATAATAGTGAATGTGGTGTACTTGATATAAGAAGTAAGTTAAGAATGTGTATGATGAGGAAATTAGATAAGAAAAGTGACTATGATCTTTTGGAAAGAAATCAACAAGAGAATGTGTTACTTGATGATTTACTACGATGAATTTTGAGGACGAAATTCTTTTAAGAGGGGAGAAATGTTGGACCCGAACTTTTGATGAAAATTAGAAATATTAAAATGAATTTAAGTGAGAAAGAAATTGGTGAGAAAATTATGAATTTAAGGAAATTTGATGAAATTAAAAAAATTATGAGAAAAGAATTGTTTAATTTTGAGGACTTTGATATTTGAGTGAACTTATATGGATTATAAGAAAAAGTGGATGAGTTGATTGAAATGAAGTTAAATAGCAAGAATTAAAAAGAAAAAGTGTAAAAATTTGAAGAATTTAGAAAGTTTGACTTTTGGAGATAAAATGTTTCACTTGAGAGTTGACTTTTTGATTTTGGGAGAATTTGAGAAAATGATCTTATGGAAACTTGTAGTTTATTTCAAGAGCTTTCTGTAGCCATAAAGTTTGATATTTTTGGATATCGGGAGTGAGAGTTATGATCAGTCAAAGTTCGCTTGAAGTTTGACTTTTGAGGAAAAAGTTGACTTTTTGATTTAGGCAAAATTCGAGAAAATGATCAACATGAAAATTGTAGCCCCTGTCGAGAGCTGTTTGTGGACATAAATTTTGCTATTTTTCGATGTCGGGGTTGAAAGATATGAATTTCTGAAGATATGCTTTGTTTTGAAAATGCTATTAAGTATAGATTTGTGTGTTCTAAGCTTCGAGGCCATTCGTCGTATGGATTTAGTTTGAATTAGAGTAAGTGGTCTTCATGAAAGTTTTAGATGATGTTTTTATCTTTCCATTGATATGAAGTTTGCAATTTTTTGATATCGGGGCTAGGAGTTATGACCGATTAAAAATTGGAAGTCGTTTAGGAAAAGCTGTTTTGGATAGAATCTTTGAGTGAGTTTTCAACCTCTTTCGAGACCTACTTTGATTTTGAGTTCTTCAGGGAAGTTGTAGAGCTTCCTTTGATATTTTTATTGACACCAAATTTGTCAAATTCCGAGTTCGGGATCGAGAGATATGATTTTTGAAAAGTTCGGTTTTGAAGTTCCGCTACTTTGTTTCTTTATCCGATCCCTTTTGTAATCTTTTGCTTATAATTCCTTCGTCCGACATCCGATTGATTTGATTCTCAAAGCGTTGGATTCCTAAGATATTTAATTTCATTGTTATGGAATATTATGATTTTTAGGAGATTAAACGGAAAGAGATTGATTGAACCAAAGTAAGAGATTTGGTTATAGGTTATAAGTTGGATAATTTTCTGAATATGGTTCAGTATTTTGTGATATTCAGGAGCTGTACAACTCCGATTGAGTTAATTCTTGAGGGAAAATAAAATTAAGATATAGGGCTACAACTCTTATGAAGGGATCGAAATTTAATTTCATCCCTAAGATTGTCCATTTCTGGACTGAAGTTATGTTAATGTTCAGTCTCGAATTTTGTGAAGGTCCGATAGTATTTCGGCTATAACTTCTTCGTTTCTGATCCGAATTGAGCTCGGTTTATGGCGTTGGATTCGTATGATCTAGAGGAATAATTTTCATGAAGAAAGTTTGTCCAAATTATTTCGTTTAGATGCTTGAAAATAGGACGCAAGTAGTCAGTTTTTCAAAATCTTGTGCAGGGGCAATGGTGGAAGATGGCTTAAATGGAGGGGCAATTGGGTAATTGGCCACTCATTAAATGAAACTCACCTATGGCTGTCTTTTTACACAACATAAAGACACAAGGATTGGCTGGAGAATCACGAGTCTTCTGGAAACAAAAAGAAAAGAAGAAGGGGAGAGGAAGAAATGAAGAAGAAGAAGGGAAGCATGGTCGGCTATGGTGGAAGGAAGGAGAAGAAAGATGAAGCAAGGTTTTTTATGGGTTTTTCCTAAAGATTTTTGTGGTTTTTAAGAGCAAAGAGGAGGAAGAAGATGGAAGTTGTCCATTGAAGCTCAAAAATAACGAAAATGGTGGAAAAATGGTAAGTGAGAGAAAGTTGAGTTTTGAATTTTTATGAGTTTATGGTGTTAGATGGCTTGGAATGGTTATGGATTTAGTTTATCTATGATTAATTGAAGAGATTAGGCTATGATTGTGTTTAATTTTAGAAAATTTTGAATTGGGGATTATCATAAAATTGAAAATTGGGGTTTTGTGAAATTGTTGCTTTAGATGGCTTGAATTAGTGATGAAGTTGAGATATCCTAAGTTAATTTTGATGTTTATGCTTTTGTGAAGTTTAATTTGAAAAATTGTAAATTGGGGTTTAGGCTTAATTTGAAATTTGGAGATTTTGTGAATTAATGATGTAGAATCATCAATACTAGTATGAATTGGTGAAATATGAAATCAATTATGAAGAAATTGTGATTTATGATATGGAATTTGTATAAGTTGATTTAGGCCAAATTGGTGAATTAGGGTTTTGTACATTGGTGAGTTAGATAGCTTGGAATTATGGTAAATTGGTGAATTCTAAGTTAATTTTGAAGATTATGTTATTTATGATGTGAATTTGGATGATTATGGTTTAGGTTTTGTTAAATTGGAAGAGGAGAGAAGCAAAAGTCAAATTGAAGCATTCGACAAGATGCTAGCATGGAAATAAGGTGGGTAATATATTTATTTATTGAATTATAAGTTAATTATGTGATTTTGAAAATTCATGAAAGGAAAAATGTTTATAAGTAGTGTTTTCAAATTTTGATTTGGGAATGGTTTACGAATCGTTAAATTCGTTGTGATTCGAATATTTGAAAATATTATTATCTTTGTTTCAGAGAATTTGATAAAATCATGTAATGGTTATTTGCGTTGTTTTCAAATTATTTGATGTATATTGTTCAAATCGTTATGATGAAATTATTGTCTTGGAATGATATAAGAAATGCTTTAAGAAATTTAGTCTATGTTTTAAATATATTGTTTGGGAAAGATTAGGAATGGCAATGGAGCGGGTTTGGGGCGGATTATGTGATCCCCGCCCCCATCCCCATTTATAATTTCGTTCCCCATCCCCGCCCCATCCCCATCGGGTTTTTTTTTCAACCTCCATCCCCATCCCCATCCCCATCGGGGAATAACATCCCCATACCCGACCCATTTCCCCGTTGGGGATGTTATTAGCTTAAAAAATATTATTTTATATATAACATATTTATATTGCTACGCTTGAAACAAAGAAAGAACTGCAATTTTAAAAATATTATAATGTATAACACAAACATAAAATATAAATAAATTGTTAACCATTGTAGAAAAAAATAAGCGTTGTCTAATGCAAATAAAAAAAAACAAAAAGTCTTCAAAGCCATCCATAAAACTATTGATCTTCGCAACAAGAATTTATTTAAGCACCTCCCAGATAAAAAATAAAAATAATCATTTGATTTTTTAGATAAAACACATCAAATTAAAATTTTAATATAAAGTAAAATAAGAAAGTGTCCATAGAAAAAATTACCTCATTCAGTATCTTCATCATACTCAATGTCAGGAATTTTAGATCTATATCTTCCTAACAAGTTTCTAATAAAATAAAATAAAACATATAAAATTTAGTACTTAAGCTATAAATAAAATTGCTTTCATAATTTTAATAAATAAGAAATATTACTGTAATCTCATTCCATAGCCAACTTTGAGCACACATTAAAGCCTCCAAAGTTTTTGATGAAGTCTACTACGATGTGGGTAACCAATCTTCCACCGGTAATAAAAGCAGATTCGAAACAACGGTAGAAATTGGAATCGCTAAGATATCACTGCTATTAACATTAAAGTTGGATACTTCAATCCATTAGCCTTCCACCAACCTAATATATCAAAATCATTGATTCTCAAGAACACTTTCTCCTCCAAATATTGGTCCAATTCAGATTTTGCAAGTAATGAGCTACTCTCACTCTCAAGTGTCATTTCTTCATCAAAATTACCTAAAAATCTCTATTGCCAATATCAATGCTTCAAGAAGTTTGAACACTAGTAGCATCATCACCTTGACCAATTCTTGCTTTATACTCTTCAAGCAAGTCATAACAATAACCTTGAACTTTTCTAACTTCATCAAGATACCCATACTCTCCATAGATTCTCTTTAAACAATAGGTCAACAACTTAGTTTTGTATCTTGGATCTAAAATTATTGCCACCCCATGATACCATGATGTTTGACCAATACTTATTATATTTTCTAACATGTTCTCGACCATTTTCTTAATCACCTCATTAGGTGATCCAAGCCAATTACTCAATGCATATCGATCTCACATATTTTTGGAAAATAAACATTAGATGTTGGATATCTCGACTGAGAACATTTCATGGCGAATAAAAAGTTCTAGTTTCTCACACACTTCAGGTCAACTTCCATTCCTCTTCGGTTGGTAAATTATCGAACAATGCCTCACGTTGTTCCGATTTATAGAACACATCCTTGTATATTAGAAGCAAAGAGTAAGCATCATATATGTAGAATTCCAATGAGTCTTACAATCTAGTACTAATTTCTTAGTACTTGAAATACCCAATTGACGAAAGCTTCCTCAAATTTTTGTACTCTTTTAGGAGATGCGGTCAAAATACAACACAATCACGAACTCTTACTATAGATTTTCCAATGACATCCATACCAAATTGAACAATTAAATTTAGTATATGAGCACAACAATGCACATGAAATAATAATCCTTTCAACATAAGTGGTTTCTAGGAATCTTATCCAATACCCAACTAATAACCCCATCATTGGTGAGCAATTATCAACTGTTAGAGTTGAAAGTTTCCTATCAATATTCCAATCCAATATACACTCCAATAATGCATCGACCAAGTGCTTTTGATGTGTGGACATGGAACATAGATAAACCTAAAACAAATGAATAAAAAGCATCATCATATATGTTCAATTAATGTGTATACATAATCTAACGTAATGATACTTTAATAAGAACTTGATAAGAGTTATACCTCATAATTCGACTTTACAAAGTCCAATTCTCATCAATAAAGTGAGTTGTAATGGTCATGAACCCTTTTGATTGATTGCTGAAGTCCACATATCCGTTGTTAAAGCAATCTCTGCGATTTGCCTCCATAGACTTAAAGTCTTTGCCCTCTCGATATCGTAAATCCTTAAAATGTCACTTTGATTGTATTTCTACTAGGAATCTTGAATAAAGGCGTAAACTAGTAGAATAATAACGAAATCCATGATGTTCCACCATGTTTAAAGGATATTCATGCAAAATGATCATTTTAGCAAGATACTCTTCGACTTCTCTTGATCAAATGAGAACTTTTTATATTCACCGCTTTGTTTCCTCTTCTTGTTTCTTCGGTTATGATTACTTGTTGTCCTATATCTCGACACTTCTTCGTGGACATATCTTAAAATGATCACGCAAGTGCCTTGTGCCATCGGTGCTCTTTCCGTTAACTTTTATTGCAATAGTTACACACACCTTCTCCAATCCATTAATTTTTGTTTCTTAAAGTCTTTGCCAAACTACCGATGTCAATCTCCTTTTATGATCTGCAGAACGCTTGAACTCGATTCAACATTGCCATGAATGTTCTTGGTATGGCTTCTTGAAATGTTAAAGATGTGTTATTAGCTACAAGTTCTTGAGTAGCATTCAATCAACTGCACTTTGATTTTGTTGAGATTCCATCTGTTTTTAAAAAAAGAAGGGAAGATCACGTTAATAAAATCCCAATTTCGGTTCAATTCATTTTCATAACTCACAGTTTACTTCGATTCAATTCAATTTCATAACTCACAATTCACAAATGACAAAACACAATCAAAATCAACATCCAAATTTTCACTTCAAGTTCCAACCGAAATCAACATCCATGAACCATGAACCAACCGAAACCCACTTCCAATTTTTTCCCAAATCTTCAACAATTTCACCAATTTTTACCACAACCAACAACCAACACACTAACAGAAGAAATCATTTTCAATATGCATGAAAATGGAGCAAAATTCAAAAGATACACCCCAAATATAATCGGTCTTGGTGCCAATCTGGTCGACGCGAATTGGTCGTAAGTGGTGGTCATGATGAATGCAGATACGCGTCCTCATGATGCATCTTGGTACAAGGCCCTCAAGGTGGTGACGAGCGACGACGTGGTCCTGTGGTGGTGAGCTGCGGTGGTCCTGCAGGACGGAGATGGACGCGAGGCAGAGAGAAGAGAGAAGAGAGAGGCGATGGAGATGGAGACGGACGGACGCGTGGTCCTGCGGTAGACGGAGATGGAGACGGAGACGGACGCGAGGCAGAGCCGCAGAGAGAAGAGAGAGGCGATGACGGACGCGAGGTAGAGAGAAGAGAGAGGCGATGACGCGTGGTCTTGCGGTAGACGCGTGGTCCTGCAGTGGTCCTGCAGTAGACGGAGACGGACGCGAGGCAGAGCCGCAGAGAGAAGAGAGAGGCGGTCACGGACGCGAGGCAGAGAGAAGAGAGAGGTGATATACAGGGGGGTAGATTTTTAGGGTTAACACTTAACATTATACGGGTTGTCTTCATTGGGTCGGCCTGACTCCATTGGGTGGTCGGGTTCTCATTGGCCTGGGCGGGTCCCATCGGGGATGGAGACTATAATCTCCATCCCCGCCTCAATATAAACGGGGAAAATCCCCATCCCTACCCCGCTTATTCGGGCAAAATGTATCCCATACCCACCCTGCTCGGTCGGGAATATCGGATCCCCATCGAGCGAGACTTTTGCCATCCCTAGGAAAGATTTGAGGAAAAAGTTTGAAAAATTGAAGAATTTGAGGAAAATATGGTTTAAAAAAGGGGTAAGTAAGAAATAATTATTTATTATGTTTGACTTATTTCAAGAAATCATGTTTTGAAAATCAAGAAGAGAAATGATTTTTTTTAAAAAAGTTATTTACTTAAATTGTTACTTTTTAGTTTTGAATGAAAAATTAATGAATTCATCGACCTTGAGGTTTAAAATCCTTTGGATTGATATGCTTGAAAAATGATGGAATTTAGAAATTATGGAAATTATAAATGGGTTTGTTTGATTTACAAGCTAAATTTGTGTTCAAAAATAAAGAAAGTGAAAGAAAGAAAGTATCGGATTTTGGTATTGATTTGATTGGTTTGAAAATAAGGATTTCGAATACATTTCAAGTGTTATAAAGAAAAAAATTCAGATTTTTGAATGTTTTCAATTTGTTATAAAAATATTGCTTATGAAAATGATTTGAAATAGGTATAAAATGTTGTTTTTGAAAAGTGTTTGGAAAATCATGATTTCGATTGTTTTTGGAAAGTAGGAAAACTATGATTTCGAATGCTTTTGGGAATTAAGTATAAAATATCGCTTATGTAATTGTTTGATTTTCGCTTGATGAAATTCCTTGCTTTTAGAATAACTTTAGGAATTGAAAGTTTTCAAAGGTTTTAAATATTGATAGATTTCTAGTATGTCCGGAATTACTAAAATTATTACAAAAGTTAGGTTTATTGTTTCTAAGGATTTTAGAAATTGATTTAAGAAATTACTATTCATTATGTTCAATTATTTAAAGAAATTGTTATTTATGTTTTTTTATAAAATCAAGGAGAGAAATGCTTTTGGAAATCGATTTAAGAAATTAAAATGATTAGTGATTTTTTACTGCTTTGAATAAAAGGTGAAAATTGTGGTTTAAATTTTGGATGAGAAATGTATTATGATTTTAAATGTGTGAGAATTATTTTTAAAGGAATTGATAAAGTTGTTATCTATTTTGTGTTGCATACTTGTTTGATGAATGATTGTGAATTTGTAAGAAATTGATTGGTGAATTTGTATTTTTGCAATATGACATATGAAATTATGTGCTTAGTGAATGTAATCGTGTCTAGTAAGACATGACATAAAATGTGAAATTTCAAAAGTGCCTTCGGCAATCTGCTTATTTTAAGCATGAATATGTGAATTGTATGGGTTTGGTCAGTCCCCTCAGTAGAGTCGATTAATCTTTGTCTCCTCCGATAGCCTTTCTCCCTGCCCTCCAAGGGCTAAGGAGTTCGATTTTGGACTCCCTCGTTTCACTTGGCCGCATATGACCGCTATATGGAATGTGCAAGACGTCCGTTAGGATCGAAACCAAACCATTTAATGTGTTATTGTGATTTGTGTTGGATGCCGCGGTATAACCCGCAAACACACGCCGCAGTATAACCTGCAAACACCTACGGGTGGGGTGTGGGGTCCAACATCAAACCATTCTGTCATGTTATGTAGTTTTTGTTTTTGTTTATGTGCTATGTGATGCATTCATGTTTAAAGATGTGCATGATTGGTAAAAAGTTTGAGAATTTGAGAAATGAGAAAGTGAAATTTTCAATTATGAATTTCGGAAACTGTTTATGAATGTTTTGGAAAGTTTGAAAATGGGTTTTTGGATAAATTTCCGAATGGGAAATGTTTGAAAATTTTGAAAAGATAATTTTCGCTTATGTTTCAATTTATAAATATATTATCCACGAGCCCGAAGCTCACCCCTTTCATCCCCATCTCCGTGTTTCGCAAGGTGAGATCGAATGAAAGAGTATCAAGACGTTTGATTCGATTTTGTATTATTTGAATTTTTTGGCAAATTGAGATTTTGGTATTAAGATTGAATATGGCTAATTGCCATTATGTATATGATTTATGAAGTTTGTATGAAATTGTATATTAGGTTGATGTAAAAGAATGAAGAGGTCGATGTAATGGATTTTGAATTCGTGATTGCAAATCATTTTGGAAATTGTATATGAAATTGTGTATGATTTTGGGAAAATATATTGTTAATTGATATGGGAATTTGATTGAAGTGTTTAGAACTAAGATTGCGTTTGTTTCTTTGGTGTTTGGATTCCGGACGAGAGAGTCCGATGATTCTGGATTTTGTGATATTAGAAGTGTGTTTTTCCTTGCAAAAATTTTTGGGATAGGATAAATGTAGCCGTTATGCTGCCGGATTTTTGTTAGAAAATAAATTGGAAAAGAAGAAAATAAAATTTAGATGTATGAAAGATGGATTTATAAGATTGGTATTAATGTTAAGAAGTTTATTACGATTGAAAAGTGCGATTTGGGATTTGTATGAGTATCCAAGCATATGATGATTTTGTATGTAATGAAATAAAGTGATTAAGAATGAAAAGACAAGGAATAAGAAAGAAAAAATATATACCGGTTTGGATAGTCTAAGTTCCCAATGCGAATGTGGTTCTGTGTTCTTGATTGTTCTGGATGTCATCTGCTTGTTAAGTATCGATTCGCTTCGCTTCCGCTTCCGCTTCTGCATTTCGTTTTGTTTCGCTTAGCTTTAAGCTTTGTTTATTTATTCAAATTTCTATGCGAATTTTCCGCTTCCATTTGATTCGCTTTTCGCTCGCTTCGTTGGGATCCGGCTCGGATCGGGTCCCAACACTCGGTCTCCTACACTGTACTTCATCTCTCGTCGATGCTGATCCATATAACTCTTCTGTCTATCCTGAGCCGCCTTAATGCGACTCCAAATCAGTTTCACCTTATCTACAGTATCTTGAATCAGCTCGGGGACCTCAATCATCCTCACACCCTCTTCATCCCAATACAAAAGTGATCGACACTGTCTCCCATACAAAGCCTCATATGGTGCCATCCCGATGCTGCTATGATAATGATTGTTGTATGCGAACTCAATTAGAGCCAAATACTGATCTCATGCTCCTCTGAACTCCAATACACAAGCCCGAAGCATATCCTCAGTGGTCTTAATCGTCCTCTCACTCTGCCCATCTATTTGAGGATGAAAAGTTGTACTAAAGTTCAACCTAGTACCCATAGCAGTCTGCAGGCTCTTCCAGAACCTCGAAGTAAATCTAGGATCCCTATCTGAGACTATAGACACCGGGATCCCATGCAATCTCACTATCTCTGCCACATACTTCTGGGCTAACTGATCGAGAGTATTGTTCTCCCTCACTGGCAAGAAATGGGCCGATTTGGTCAACCGGTCCACTATGACCCAGATCGTATCATGCAACCTCGGCGTCTTAGACAGCCCCATAATGAAATCCATCGTACTTCGCTCCCATTTCCACTCCAGAATGGGCAACGAATGCAATTTCCCATCGAGCTTGGTGCTCACTTTAACCCGCCGCACGCCAAACATCTAAACATACTCGCCACCGCCTCTTCATGCCAAAGCCACCAAAATGCAACTTAAGAGTATTATACATCTTGTATAACCAGATGCATAGCATAAGCGCCATATCGCGCCCTCCAAAATCTCACGCCCCGCATCATCCACATCGGCACACATACTACGACCCATCCATAAACTCCCATCTCTCAACTCAAACCGAAGTCGATCGATCGCGCCTCTCAATCGGGCCTCTCACCATAGTGGGATCCTTGTCCTTAGCTCGTCTGATCCTGTCATGTAACGTCGGCCTAAGCCTCATAGTAGTTATCAAAGCCCCATCCTGATCCAAATCCATCTGCACATTCAGAGCTCTCAACTGAATCAAGCTAGGCAATCTCTCAATCTGAATCTGAGCTGCACTAATGTGAGACCTCCTGCTCAACGCATCTGCTACCACATTAGCCTTCCCTGGATGGTACTCATCAAGCAGTCATAATCCTTAAGCAACTATATCCATCTCCTCTGTCACAGATTCAACTCTCTCTGACTCAACAGATACCGCAAACTCTTATGATCGGTATAAATCTGGAATGTCTCGCCATATAAATAATGTCTCCAAATCATCAGGGCAAATACAACCGTAGCTAACTCCAAATCATGCACTGGATAATTCACCTCATGAGACCTCAACTGTCTCGAGGCATACGCTATCACTCTACTATGCTGCATCAAAACACATCCCAATCCCTGATGCGAAGCATCACTATACACCTCAAATCCTCCAGTCCCAGATGGAATACCTAATACCAGTGCAGAAGTCAACCGTTGTTTCAACTCCACAAAGCTCTTCTGGCACTCCTCAGTCCATCTGAACGGCACATTCTTCCTCAGAAGTTTTGTCAGAGGGGCTGAGATTAGCGAGAATCCCTCGACAAACCTCCGGTAATAACCGACCAATCTTAGGAAACTCCGGACCTCAGACACATTCCTAGGGGCCTCCCAATGTAACACTGCCTCGACCTTGCGAGGATCCACCTGAATACCCTCACCAGTCATAATATGCCCCAGAAACACCACCTCATCAAGCCAAAATTCACATTTACTGAATTTGGCATACAACTGCTTCTCTCTCATGATCTGCAAAACGATCCTCAGATGCTCAGCGTGCTCCTGTCTACTCCTCGAATACACCAAAATATCATCAATGAATACTATCACAAATGATCCGTAGGTCGTGAAAGACCTTATTCATCAAGGCCATGAAAGCCGGCATTAGTCAACCCGAACGGCATCACTAGGAACTCGAAATGCTCGTACCTGCTCCTAAAAGCACTCTTAGGCACATCAACCTCTGCTATCTTTAGCTGATAATAACCTGATCTCAGATCTAACTTAGTGAACACCTGAGCCCCCTGTAACTGATCAAACAAATCATCGATTCTAGGCAGTGGATACTTGTTCTTTACTGTCACCCGATTCAATTGCCTATAGTCGATGCACAGTCTCAAAGTCCTATCTTTCTTTTTCACAAACAATACTGGTGCTCCCCAAGGCAAAACACTGGGCCTGATAAACCCCTTATCCAGAAGCTCCTGCAGCTGAGTCTTAAGCTCCCTCAGTTCCACCGGTGCCATCCTATATGGAGGTATGGATATAGGAGCGGTACCTGAAACGAGGTCAATTGAGAACTCCGACTCCCGATCCGATGGTAAACCCGGTAACTCATCGGGGAACACATCTGGAAATTCCCTGATCACGGGAATATCCTGCAACCTCTGCTCAACTCTGAAATCAATAACGTGGGCTAGATAGGCCTCACATCCTCCCTGCATCAACCTTAGGGCACTCAGAAAAGAAATCATGCGGGCTGGCATCGCTCGACTAAATCTTCAAAATCGCTTCAGCTAACCAGAGACTCCAATACAACCTCCTCGTATAAAAATTCTATGAGCAGAAGTCACCCATCCCAAAATCACTTCTATCTCCTCGAGGCAATACTATAAGATTCGACTCATAATCGCCGATCAATCAATCAACACCTCTTGCAAACCTCTCCCAAAGCAAAGTCAGATTACCTAGAGGTGTACTCACCTCTAGCCCATACTGTAAACTCTCCCTATCCCCATGCAGTCTACATGCCAAATGCGGTGCAATAAAAGAATGTGTGGATTCAAGATCCAGCAATACATATGCCTCAAAGCTAGAAATCAGAAGCATACCCGCAACAACATCTGGGGAAACTGTTAAGTCAAAATGACTTTACTTAGATACAATTTTGATGTATAACAAAGAGAAAAATTAAAGAGAAACAAATACGTATTTAAGTAATACGTATCGGCAACTCAGATGAACAGAAAGATAGACGCAGAAGTTAAGACGAGACACGCATTAGAAGTCAAAGCGCATACATGTATGCGCACGCAAAAATACGTATGAGAAGTTAAGACGTAGACACAGACACAGAAGTCAAAGCATACGCAGATGCAGACCCAAAAATACAGACGCAGACACAAAATAAATAAAACAGACGAAGACGCGAAGTAAGAAAAACAAACGCAGAAGAGGAATTGAAAAGCAGACGCAAGAGTCAGTTCGGGTTAGTTACAGAACTCAACTGATTAACCGTTTCTTTTAAAGATTAAAGAAACAAGATTCAAGAAGCAAGAATCCAGAAACAAGAAACAAGAAGCAGTTGGAGACGAAGGCTATAAATACAAGTCAAAGTCGAAGATTGCAAAGTTAGTTGCTAAGTTGAAAAATTGGCAGAAATACATCTACGCGATCGTAAAAAGCATTCTTTGCAAATTAGCTGAGAGTTATTTTACTGTAACAAGTTAAAACACTTTTCTCAGAAGGAAGAAGGTATGCATACCGCAGAGGCTAAGTGTGAAAGAATATTGATTGTAGAGACCTGAAGAGGCTCGCAAAGAATACTTGCAAAAGTTGAGGAGATAGTGAAATCTTATAAAGAACTCTGAGGACTGGACGTAACCCACGGTTTGGGGTAAACCAGGATAAATCGTTGTGTCTACTACTCTTACTCTATCTCTTTTAGATTCAAGTTTTATCATTACTTAGTTCAAAACAAAGTTTCTTATTAAATTTTGATTAATTAGAATCTATCTAAGTTCTGTAAAAGAATTTTACTTAACAAACATTATTAAAAGAATTCATCAAAAAGGAATACACATTCAACCCCCCTTCAGTGCATTCTTATATCGCTTTTAATTATTGTATTAACGTGTGATTCACTTCAATTGGTATCGAGCTCGGTATCCAAGGATCACTATAGCAAAGTGTGGATCAAAGATAATGGCTAAATCATATATATACATCATGTATGAGCCTCACCACTAGACCTCCAAAGATTCAACTGGAGAAGATTATCATTATCGGAAAGATAGACGCGGCTATTCATAGAATCTAATCATGTCGACCTTTGGGACGGATAGAGAATGGACCTTATACACCAGAGATGAAGATGGGAATTCTATTCCACGAATCGATGGAAGGTTGACCAAAAGGCGAGGATACAAACCAACTCAAAAGCGAAGTTCTTCTTGACCTGCGGCCTCAAGGTAAGTAGTATGACAAAGTCCACGGATGCGACATCGCTGAAGGAGATGGGACACATTGTCCATTGCTCACGAAGGACAAGACAAGTTAAAGAATCCAAGATAAGTATTCTTGTGCACCAAGATGAGCTTTTCAGATGAAAGATGAAGAATCGATTGATAAAATGTTTGGAAGATTTCAAACAATTGTTAATGGATTGAAAGCTCTTAGAAGAACGTATAACAATCAAGATCATGTTGAAAGATCTTAAGAAGTCTTCCAAGAGGTGGAGACCTAAAGTTATCGCAGCAAGGTGAAGCCAAAGATTCGAAGCGCTAAAGCTTGACGAGTTGCTTCGATCCTCAAGATTCACGAAGTTGAACTTGATGTCAAGACAAGCCCAAACGGACAAGTCGATAGATCAAGGTCGAATAAAAGAATCACAAGACTTAAAGAAGGAGGAAGTCATCAAAAGCGTAAAGATTGAAAAATCAAAGAATGACGACTCCAACCAATCGTAACAAGAGTCAAGTGATGAAGATGACGAATTATCTTTCATCTCTAGAAAGATAAGACGCATGTGGAAGAAGAAGTCCAAAGGCAATCAGACTTTCAAGAAGAATGACAAAGATGAAGCTAAACCAGAGAAGTCATCTGTCATTTGCTATGAAAGTAATCACCGACACTACAAGTCCGAATGTCCTACTCTAAAGAAGAAACCCAAGAAGAGTAGAGAAGGCAAAAAAAGCATGATGGCAACGTGGGAGGACCTAGATTCGTCTGAACATGCAAACATCTGCCTGGTAGCTGAAGAAGAAAGTGATGAGGAGGTACAATCTGATTACGATAACTTGCACGATGCCTACTCAGAATTGTTAGAAGATTCTCATACTATTCTGAAACAGTACAAACTATTAAAGAAAAAGTATGTAGAAAATATTAGACATACGAAAGTAATAGAGAGAGAAAATATCTGTCTAAAGAAGCAATTAGAGGAGAAAAAGAAATTCGTAGACAGATCAGAAGAGATCAATCAGCTGAAACTGAGAATTAAGAATCACAAACCGACGAAGCTACTTTAACCGAGAGCACAAAGAAAATGAATGAGATGCTTGGAAAATGTAGACATCCAAGTGATAAAACTAGATTAGGGTTTTCAGGCAATAAGAATCATCCTCATAAGAACCCTTTCTCTCAAAAGAGAAACTATAATAAATCTTGTGTTATTCAACGTTTTAGTAATATGCATCAAAAAACTCATCATATGCATACTACTAACCATACAAGACCCAAGAAAATATGGGTACCAAAAAATAAAATAGTTTCTCCCGCAGATATCCTTCCTTGAAAATGCATAAGCACCATTGGTATTTAGACAAAGGATGCTCGCGACATATGATGTGAAGAAGGTCTATGTTCCTAGACCTTCAAAGATAAGAAGGAGGATCGGTAACTTTCGAGACAACCCAGGTAAGATTATTAGAATCGGTAAGATAGGTAAAGATTCCTTTGCATGCATAAATAATGTATCGCTTGTTGATGGTCCAAACATAACTTAATCAAAGGTCACCAATTGTGTGATTCTCGGTTTCATAGTTACATTTAATCAAAATCTTTTGAAGTTAGAAACAAAGATGGGTCTATACTTTTCTCTGCCAAGAGAAGAAATAATCTTTACAAAATTAATTTAGAAGATTTTCAAAGTCAAAATGTTTCATGTTTTCTATCTTCCGATGAAGAAAGACTAGTTTGGCATAAAAAGCTAGGTCATGTCTCTTTTAAACACATTTCAAAGTTGGCAAAACATGATTTGCAAGAGGATTACCAAAATAAGTTTTGACAAAGAGTTTTTCTCGTGAAAATTGTTTCAAAGGAAAACAAGTTAAAATTCATTTCTTCAAAACTTTGTACCATCATCTAGACCTTTGTAGTTGTTACATATGGAATTATTTGGTCCAACAAGGACAATAAGTCTTGGCAAAAGAAATATGGACTTGTTATTGTTGATGACTTTACTCGATTTTGTTGGATATTGTTTTTATCACACAAAGATGAATCTTTTAAGTGTTTTAGAACCTTATCCGTAAAGTTACGTAATGATAAAAGGAATGTCTATAGCTACTATCGAGTGACCATGGTGGAGAGTTCGAGAATGAGAAGTTTAGATTATTCTGCGGAGGAGAATGGAATTTTCCACAATTTCTCCGCTTCCTGTGACTCCACAATGTAATGGAGTTATTGAAAGGAAGAACAGATTTATTCAAGAAATGGCTAGGACTATGCTTTGTGAGATGAATCTTCCTAAGTACTTCAGGTAAGCTATGAATACAAGATGCTATATTCGTAATAGAATTCTATTGCACCCATGTTGAAGAAGACTCTTATGAGTTATGGAATGGAAGAAGACCAAACATATCTTACTTTCATCCACTGGGTGCAAATGCTCTATTCTAATACAAAGGAGTGTTGCATAAATTGATTCAAAGACCTATCTCGAATCTTTCTAGGCTACTCATCATCGTCTAAGGCATTCCGAGTATACAACCTTATTTCAAAGACAGTTGAGGAGACCATCCATGTCAAGTTTGACGATAGTTCCCAACCCCATAAGGAAGATGACATGGAGAGTAAAAGTCCTTCAAAGAACTTCAAAGACACAACAGAAACTCCAACATCAGGTACTCAAGTAGACAAAGTTGAAGATATTCCAGAAACTGTTAGACTGAAAAGAGATCGAAATATAAAAGTTCTCATCCGTAAGAATTGATTATCTGAGAGACCTCAAAAGGAGTTAGACAAGGTCCGATTCGTAAGAGAAGCTAATGTAGCTTTTATCTCCAAATAGAGCCTAAGAAGGTTGAGGAAGCTCTTCGAGACGAAGCTTGGGTGTTAGCCATGCAAAAGGAGCTGAATCAATTTACTAGGAATAATGTTTGGTCCTTAGTTCCAAAACCCCCTAAGAAATCTATTATAGGAACCAGATGGGTCTTTAAGAATAAGTTAGACGAATCAGGGAGAGTGAGTCGTAATAAGGCTAGATTAGTAGCACAAGGCTATAATCAGCAAGAAGGAATAGACTACAATGAGACATATGCTCCAGTAGGAAGACTTGAAGCCATTAGGATATTGCTGGCATATGTGGTCTGTCATAATATAAAGCTATTTCAGATGGATGTGAAGAGTGCCTTTCTGAATGGTTTTATAGACAAAGAGGTGTTTGTCAAGCAACCACCTGGTTTCGAGGATGTTAAGAATCCAGACCATGTCTATAGACTTCATAAAGCCTTATACGGATTCAAGCAAGCTCCTAGAGCTTGGTACGATCGTCTGAGTACTTTTCTTAGAGAATGGTTTTAATAGAGGTCAAGTTGATAAGACGCTCTTTAGGAAGAATTATAAAATGAATTTATGCTAGACAGTATCTATGTTGATGATATTATTTTTGGTGCTACTTCAAAAAGTTATGCATGAAGTTTGAGAGTCTAATGAAAATGGATTTGAAATGAGCATGATGGGTGAATTGAAGTTCTTTCTTGGGTTGCAAGTTACAAACCAAAGAGAAAATCTTTATCCATCAACAAAATATGTTAAAGAACTGCTGAATAAGTTTGATATGCAAAATGTGAAGTCAATGACTACTCTAATGCATCCTTCAAACCTTTTTTCAAAGATGAAAATGGTAAGAAGGTGGATCAAACCTCAGATAGAGGATGATCGGTTCTTTACTCTATCTTACTGACAAGTAGACCTGATATTTTGTTCAAGTGTATGCTTGTGTGCAAGGTTTCGTGCTGATCCTAGAGTCTCATTATATTGTCATAAGAGAATTATGAGATATCTAGCGTCTACTACCGATCTTTGCTTAATGTTCGAGAAAGGTAAAGATTTCGTGTTAATCGGATATTGCGATACGTACTATGCCGGAGATAGAATCGAAAGGAAGAGCACTAATGGAGGATGTCACTTTCTTGGCTCAAACTTAGTTTCATGGTCAAGCAAGAGACAAAGCTCAATCGCTTCTATCAATCGCCAAGGTAGTATATGTTCGCCACAAGTCGTTGTTCACAAACGCCAGGATCAAATATCAACTGAAGACTATTCGTTCAAGAAGAGGAAACTCCAATTTATCATGATAACACCAAAGGCAATCAATCACAAAGAATCGATTCAAGATTCAAGAGTGAAACACATCAAGTCGACATAACTTCGAGATATTATGTTCAGAGAAAGTGGTTAAACTACGCTCATTGAAACAGAGTATCAGTGGGCAGACATCTTCACTAAACCATTGAGTGAAGAACGGTTCCAGAAGATCAGACGCAACCTTAACATGGTAATGTTAAGCGAACAGTCATGCTAAAGGAACGTTAAAATTAACGGCGTTAGAAACAGTGAGTTATAGCGGGTAACTTCTCTAACAAGGAAGTTTTGGAGGGAAACGTTTCACGATCTTTAGAATCCTGACGATTTTAGGGCACGCGTGATAAGACACTTCAAGTAGCCTGAAGTTGATATCATTGCGGTTACTCTCATCTATTGACGGTTCATCTTGCTTTCCAAATTCTCTCAATCATCCTACCCTAGAAGAAAAGCTATCCAGAATCAGTTTTCGTTCTGAAGCAATAAAGGCAGCTATGATATTCGGAAGGCATGTGGATTTCGAGTCACTAAGGAAGGATGGTATGGACGTAGAAACTGAGATTGAAAGAGCTGGTTGGAGGAATTTCTTCCAGTTATGAGAACCAGTCTACACCAATGAGGTATTTAATTTTTAGAAGAATGCTCAACTTGTAGACAACACTATTGTATCCTCAGTAGACGATATATCTGTTGTCGTTACAAAGGAGCTGATAAGGATGGTGACCGATTGTCCATCGGTTGGTGAGACCCTGTCAACCAAGGCTAAGTGGATGACAATGGTCAATATAAAGGGAGAAGATGTTAGCAAACAGTTGTATGGAGTGAATGACCCTTCAGAGAGGGAGACTTCAAGTCTGGTCCCGAAAGCTAGGGTTCTTCATGCGATTTTGTTTAATTGCATCTTACCCAGAGCAGGTTCAAGGCATTTGGTGACCACCCTGGATGAATAATGTTTGTTCTACCTGCTGAATCGCAATCCTATTGACTTACCCTTCTTAATCTTCCATTATATGATTAAGGGGATGAAGGATACAAACAGTTATCCTTACGGTATGCTTCTTACAAGGATCTTTAAGGTATCCGGAGTCCTTCTACACAAAGGAAATAGAAGGATTGTACCTGTGAAGAGTACTATTGATTCAATCACTATACGGCGAATGGGTCTGAGGACAACGAATAAAAAAGAAGCAGACTCTTCAAGAAGAACTAGAACTGAGGGGGAGCGACTATTGAAGAATTCTCCAACAACAAGTTCTAGATCCCATGGAAGAGTGGATATGTCAATAGAAGAAAGGAGAAGATTATATGGAAGGCCTTCGATAAAACAGGCATGTCCTAGAGAAGAGTATAATCCAGCTCGGAGGGAAGACGACGGTGCGACAAAAAAGAAAGGAGAGAATCTTTTGGGTGAAATTACTAAGAAAGCAAGGATATCACCTAGGATTCGAACCTTAAGGCAACAAGAAGAGAGAAGACCCAGAGAGCAGGATCAAGAAGAAGCCTCTGGATCCAGCGCACCAAAGGTGACAAGATCTCTCATCTTAATTTTGGAAGAAGAATCAGTCAAACAGAGCAAGGAGACTGAGAAGAAGAGAAAATTGGAGTCTGAGATACAGAAGTCTCAAATCAAGAAAACTCCGAGAATAAAGACTAAAGTAGTTAGTCGAAGGAGGAGTTTGTCTACTCCTGAAGTTAATCAAGAAAAGAATACTCCCATTGTTGAGCAACCGGAGGAACCAGTGGAGCCTAGCCTGGTTCAGCCTACTCCTGACGGTAATCAACAAGTGGTCACAGCAGATTTGAGCTCAGTGCAGGTACCATTGAAGAAATCTGTTGAACCTAGTTTGGTCGCTCACAACTATTCCGAATTTTTAAGAAATGATAAGTTTGAAGTCAGACTGGTTGAAGTGGTGACAAGGAGGAGTACTGCAATTGCTATCTGCTGTCAACCAAGAAGACAAAGAAAGGTTGTTTTACAACCTATTCTGATAAATAGTGAGACATGGCATATATTGAATGAAGACGAAAGGAACTTCTATGATACCCTAAGGTATGCTGCTACAAAGTCATACCCTACAAAAATATCTTCTCGTCCATACACTATTTATCCAGTCACAGAACAGTCAATAATAAAGGTTCTACCAGACATTCAGCCAAGATATCCTTTGGATATGAATAAAGGGAAAAAGAAAATATATCCAGAAGGAATCAGTGATGATCTTTCCGCAGATCAGATTGCAGAAGAAGTGCGGAAAATTGATGCAGCATGCACTTCGACAGAGAATAAAGACGGAGCTAGTTACAGTTTCACGGATAAGTATGAAGACTATCCAGTAGGGGGAAGATTAATAATAGGGACGTTTATTGAATTCCTTGTTCAGACTGTTTTACGTATTAGACCACTCTCTGATACACTGTCTTTACAAAATGTAGCCACACCCCTGCAAGGAAGACAGTTGCTCATGCTACTCGCCCCGTATGATTTAGATCTTCCTGAATCTAATACATTCATTCATCCACCAACTATTGAGATTAATGAAGATTACATTCCTTCCTCGGACGCATATGCTACAACAATTGCGTTCACTTCACCCTCAGCAGAGAATGATCAATCCTCTTCACCGTTGGACTCACAAGCTAAAATCAGCAAATTACGCGGAGAAGTCAACGAGATAAAGGAGATAATGAATGATTTAAAGAAGATGATGACAGAGCTGTTGAAGAGCCATAAATCGGTTAATCATTTTTTATTATAACAAATAGGGGAGAAGGGAATGAAGAGGAGGAGAAGAGAATATTCGAAAAAGAATCTCAAAAGGTGTGGATGAAGGCGAATAAAGAAAAGAAAGGAAGAAGTTAAAGAAGAGTTCTGAAGATATTTTTTTTTTTACGAACATTGTATTTTGTTTTCTTTCTTGTATATAATTTGTTATCATCAAAAGGGAGATTTTTAAGTCAAAATGACTTTACTTAGATACAATTTTGATGTATAACAAAGAGAAAAAAATCTGAGACAATGTCTGAGCCAGCAACTTCAGATGAGCAGAAAGATAGACGCTTGAAGTTAAGGCGTGAACACGACGCAGAAGTCAAAGGGCCTTAAAATACTGAGCCTTTAAGTTAAGGCGTGAACCTGACGCGAGAAGTCAAAGCATCATGATGCAGACCCAAAAATACAATATGCATACACAAAATAAATAAAAGCAGACGAAGACGCAAGTAAGAAAAACAAGCGAGAAGAGGAATTGAAGCGACGCAAGAGTCGATTCGGGTTGATTCTGAGAACTCAATGATTAACGTTTCTTTTAAAGATTAAAAAACAAGATTCAAGAAGCAAGAATCCGAAACAAGAAACAAGAAGCGGTTGGAAGAAGGCTATAAATACAAGTCAAAGTCGAAGATTGCAAAGTTAGTTGCTAAGTTGAAAAATTGGCAGAAATACATCTACGCGATCGTAAAAAGCATTCTTTGCAAATTAGCTGAGAGTTATTTTACTGTAACAAGTTAAAACACTTTTCTGTAAGGAAGAAGTACAGACAGCCTGCAGAGGCTAAGTGTGAAAGAATATTGATTGTAGAGACCTGAAGAGGCTCGCAAAGAATACTTGCAAAAGTTGAGGAGATAGTGAAATCTTATAAAGAACTCTGAGGACTGGACGTAACCCACGGTTTGGGGTGAACCAGGATAAATCGTTGTGTCTACTACTCTTACTCTATCTCTTTTAGATTCAAGTTTTATCATTACTTAGTTCAAAACAAAGTTTCTTATTAAATTTTGATTAATTAGAATCTATCGGAAGTTCTGTAAAAGAATTTTACTTCTAACAAACATTATTAAAAGAATTCATCAAAAAGGGGAATACACAATTCAACCCCCCCCCCCTTCTCGTGCATTCTTATATCGTTTTCTAATCATTGTGTTAACGTGTGATTCACTTCAGAAACCTGAGCCTCCTGCTGAGTCATAGCATAAACTCTAGCCTGGGACTGCTGTCTGCTGCTCTGTCCATCTATCCTCACAACGGACCCCTCAACTCTGCCACAGCCTCTACCTCGACCTCTCGGTCGGATCCACCACTACAGCTCTCTTGCAAGACAAGGTGTTGTTGTTGATCGTCAGTCATAATGATCGAGCTCCCAATGTAGCGGGGCAATCTCGAATCTGATGGTCCATGGAGCCACAACTCAAACAGGCTCCAGTCAATCTCCAGCACTCCCCCCGGTGCCTCTTGTCACAATGCTTTCAGATTAGAGAATCATCTGAACCTCTTTCTTCGCCTGCGCCATCGCACAAACCTCCCCCTCTGACCAAATCTAGACTACCGAGACCCTCCTGAAGACCTGAAGGTCCTGCTCTAGCGCCTGCTAAAACTCCTACCAGAGCTGCCCTGGCTGTCACTCAACCTCTTGGACCCCTGACCAGTCTCAGCCTGACTTTGCCTCAGGAGTTGCTCAACCCGCACTGCAGCAGCTCTCAACTCTACAAATGTGCCCATATCAGATCGGGCTAACCTGGTACGGATCTCCAGATTAAGCCCTCCCTCAAATCTTCGGCACCTATCAGCCTCAGTAGCAATCAGAACAGTAGCATACCCCATGAGCTCATTGAACTTAATCTCATACTCTGTCACTGTCATCGCACCCTGCCTCAACTCTAGAAACTCCTGCATCTTCATCTCCAAATAAACCTTAGGCATATAGTTACCTCTAAATGCCCTCAGAAAATCCTCCCATAACAATAAGCAAGACCTGGTGGTGCTGCCCGGGACAGTCTTCTACCACTGATAAGCTGGGCCCTGCAGGAGAGATACTGCATAGTCAAATCTCTCCTCCTGATCATAATCCATCCGGTGAAGACTCACTCATCCTCTCCGACCATCCCTCACCTCGGCAGGAGTGCATCTTTGCCATAAAGTCATACCCCTAACAAGCATGATGCAGCCGTACCTCCTCTCCCGTCTCGCAGGAACCTTAGGAGGTAGCTCCTCAAATCGAGGCACAGAGGACTCCCTACTAGCTCCGACTGATCCATGGTCAGCTGGTTGATCTACCTGATCACCAAGAATGGATGATCTAGAATAAAACAAGAATTCTAATCAATTTCTGCTTTTCTCACTGAAATTCAAGCCTAATTATGCACTATGCCCAATAGATGCCAAACCATGCTCTGATACCACCTAAATGTAGCGCCTCCTTACCGTAGGGTATACACCGGTATGCCCAAAGGCCATCCCGATACATATCCCACAATAAGGGAGAGCTACGAACAGTCAGTCACTACAATACTCTCATGGCATCGCATTCATAAAACCACAACATAAAAGTCGTTATATTTTAAAACCAAAATACATTCTCATCTCATATCATCAAACAGAAATATAGACAAATCTATCAGTTTTCCACGGTCTAAAATACATTACTCCAAAAAGGAAATCTGATACAAAAGTCTATACTAGGTCATCCCCAAAATCAATCCCAGCTGACCGACTTGTGTGCCATAACTTCTCTTGCCAACACGCTCACAAGGCAGGAAAAGTCTATCTCTGGAGCTAGGAGCCTACTATATCAGTCCTGAAAAATATTGCAATATTGGGTGAGTTTGCGAACTCAGCGAGAAACCATCATCGATGGTTCACTCAACTCATGCATATACAAACAATTCACAGAATATTGCATAGTATCACATGCGTTACCAATTCACAAATATAAGGCGTTTCGCCTTTTAAACGATCCACATTTAATCATTCATATATGCAATGCACATGTTACACTTTCCATTTTATTTCGGTGTTGTGACTGCGCGCTGATCGACCCCAGTGGCGGGCACATTATCTGGTGAGCTCGTGGCTCACAAATACGTTGGGCTGAATGCCCTAATCTGATGAGCCATGGCTCTGAATTACGTTGGGCTCGAGGCCCATTGCGTTGAGCTTTAAGCTCGAATTACGTTAGCTGCTCCGGTCACAACTGTCATTATCTGAACATGTCTTTATGCATGAATGCATATGTCTCAATTTTACAGTAATTACCATTTTACACACAATTTACACTTCGATATCAGGTTCTCGATATTTCAGACACCTATGGTTCGAAATCAATCAAAATCAAACACATAACCCTCCATTATCTCCACATGGCATAAACACATAATTTTAATCACACAAAGATTGAGGAACCAACTAGTTTTCTCACCTGTAACTTCCGAGCTACTGCCTGGAAGTCCCAGCAATGTCCGTGGAATGACGATCCGACGGTGCCTCTATAATAGTCAAACAATTTCCCATTACTAAATGCATAATCAGAACAATTCAATGATGCGCATGTCTTTATTAAAAGATGTACGATGCATGTTCATGACTTTCGGTAGTTATATCCCAATTTAGCTATCTTTGCCCAAATCTAACTTTTCACTCAATTGATCAATAATGACTCATTGCATTTCTAAAATTCAGTTCAATCCACCATATCATGCACCCTAGAATAATCCCAAGAAAACCTATTCATTTGGTCAAACTCACCCATTGAAGACCCCAAATTATACTCCCATTTATCATAATACAATCCTTAGGTTGCAATAAAAACCTATCCTTAACTTTTATTCAATAATTGCAATCCCACTTATTTGATTTCAAACTTCTTTACTTCACCTCAATTGTAGACCTCTCTCTCTAGTTCATAACGAATCAAGAATCACCTCAATTGGAGGTCTACACCATTAGCTATGCCCCAAAAACTAAAATACCTCACTTCAGAAAAATGGAGCTCGCCACGGCAAAAGGGCCCTCACCGCGGCGTCAAGGGGGGTCGCTCGCCGGGACGTCCCATACGCTCATCGCCGCGAGGATCGACAGGCTCGTCACCACGTCTCTCCCTGCTCGTCGTGGCGAATACCTATTTATTCGTCTCGACGAGGCCCCTCTCAGACGTCTCAACTTGCGGGCTCCTCCGTCTTCTGCGATTAGATTTTTCGTCGATTCTCTCTCTAAAACCAGTAATAACTCCACTCAACTACCACAATCTTTCATATTAAACACCATAAATGCATCACACTCACTAATAAACAACGTATAACAAATTTAATTACCAAACCAAGCGTTAAATCTTCAAATCTCCTCAACTTTTCTCCAAGCCCTAGCACCTTTCTCTAACACCCACGGTGAACCTTTAAACTCTCGCAAATCATCATTCTCTCAAGGTTTAGACTTGTCTTTGCACAAGGAGAAGCAAGCAAGCAAGGATCTCGAAGGTGGGGATCAAATCACCGAAGAAGAAGGAGGAAGTTTGCTAGAGAGAAGAGAGGATATCTTATCCACCAAATTCAAAACCTAAGGCTTTTAAAGGTTGATTTTTAAATCTAGGGTTCATAAGCCATAAGCCCTCAAATTCTTTTAAATTTCAGTCTCTAATTCCCAATGGCTTGACATTTTATTCCTAACATTAAAAATCTAATTTTCCCTTGCCATTGGACAGTTACGACGGCACTATAAAGTCAATCAGTCCGTTACTCGGGAAATTTCTGGTCTGGACATTAACTCTCAAATTTCTAGAAAATTTCCTAAAGGTCACTATCAACTGGCAATGACTCTCAGGACATTCTAATTCAACTATTCAAATCCAATTATCCCGTAATTTCCAAAATATCAAAATCAAACATAATTATCTCAAATTCACAAATCATATCATAATCACCATTTAAATGCCGAAAAATGCCATGAATGCATGTACATATAACTGCATGTGCAAAATAACTTATTCCTCTAAAATTAGTGGCCAAATGAATGTTCAATCAGTAATATGCAAATATAAAATCCTAACCCATCCCAATTTACCAATATAACCCTCCATCGGTGATGGGATGTTACATTGAGTCCCACAGTCTCAGCTATTTTTGAAGCTTGCATCTGAGTTCCCTCCCATCTTGCATACCATGGGCACTTTCTAGCTGTTTGCCCTTTTTCTCCATAGTTAAAACAAGCTCCACTCAGCTTATAGCACTCCTCTTTATGGAATTTGCTACAATGGTTGCATTTGGAAATGGATGACTTATCCCCCTCTCCCCTTCTACTTCCTCCAGCCGTTGAGGCTTGATGAGAAATAGTTCTCATTTGTTTGGCACTGCTTGCACCATTTCTTCTATCTTCAGACTGTACGGAGAAAGTCCTAGCACTCCTTTCTAGCATAGGAGCACTACCTCCCCTTCTGAACTGCTATCTTCCTTTTCTCTTTCTGTTCACTGCGCTCTTTATAGTCTCCACATTCTTAACCCTTAACGTAGGTTCTACCAATTGTTGAAATTCACATAAATTTTACACCACCGCTTTTTCTCTTATGACTAAGTGTAATTTTGCTTCAAACCTATAGTAATTTATCGCTTTGCTCATCATCATCTCAGCTACATATCGAGACAATTGCATAAATTTATACTTATATTTGCTCACTGTCATCTCCTTCTGGGTAAGACTCAAAAACTCCCTTTGCTTCTATTGGATATATACCTCAGACAAATATTTCTTCCTATAAGCAGTTAGGTAGTCCTTCTATTTCAACACTGGTGGTTTTATCTAACTCCTTGGTACACTTTCTCACTAATGGAGGGTATCTCCCTGTAGCAAGCTTGCAGCATATTCAACCTTTTTATTATCCTCATGGCCTATTTATCCCAATATCCTTTCTGTCTTCCTTAACCATGTTTTGGCTTCTTCTGGATCAGTAGTTCCATAAAAATCTACTGCCCCATACTTCCTAAGCTTATCAAATTGCTTCCCTTTTTTAGCTGGGGTTGGGGTAGAAGGTTGTGGCATTTGGCCCATAGCCTAGACAAAAACCTGAACAAAGGCTTGGAACAATCTAGGATCTAAGGGAGTAGGCACTTGCTCTTGCAGAAGAGATGACAAATGCGTTTGTGATCGAAAGGGCTCATTACCATGCCCTACAAAAGCCTCAGCATTTTCTGGGGCTATAGGCTCATAAGTGCCCTCCTCTCTTAGTGGAAAATCAGGTGCAACAGATCCTTGCAAAACTCCTCGTGTTCTTCTACAAGGTGTCAGCTTACTCCTTCAATTTAAACATTAGCATTTAACTTACATTTCATTTTAATCTTATTTCCTACATGTATGCATGATATGCATGTCACTCAATACAATCAATCAATTGAACAATGCAAACAATTAATCACACATTATAATAATTCATATTACAACTTATTCTAAGCCTATGAATCCTTAAAAACCATAGGTTCTGATACCAAAAATGTTGGGCCTGGGTCTTGATACTTATTACAAGTCTACATTATAAGAGGATCGGGTGAAGATCATGAGAGAAGAAGGTTGGAAGCTCAAAATTGTAACGAGAAACTTGAAAACTCGTGTTTTACCCAATTTGGAGAGTTCCATCGATCACCCTTTTGCACTCTTGACTGGACACTCAAACTTATAAAAATCATATCGTTTAATTATGATGTCCAAAAATTACAAACTTTATACCATTGGAAAGCTAAGAGGATAGGATACAACTTTCACAAACACAAATTTGTCTTGTTCTGCCTACATCAATACAGTTTAATCGTTAAAATTAGGTCACAATTTTTGTCAAGGATAGTGTTGCGGACTCTGCCAGCACCAATGATGTTATCATGTAAAGACTATATCTCTCTCATCAGAAGTCCAAAAATTACAAAATCTATACCATCAGAAAGATAAGAGGATAATATTCAACTTTTATGAAGACAACTTTGTCTAATTATAACTAAATCAATACATTCTAATCGTGGAAATCAGGTCATAATTTTTGTCAAGGATAGTGTTGCAGACTCTGCCAACACTAGTGACTTTATCGTGTAAAGACCATATCTCTCTCATCCAAAGTCCAAAAATTAAAAACTTTATATCATTGGAAAATTAAGAGGGTATTATACAAATTTAATGAAGAAAAATTTGTCTAATTCTACCTAGATTAATACAATTTATTCACAGAAGTTAGAGTCACTACTCCTATCCAAGGTAGTACTGCAGCTATATTCCCCCTTTTTCTTCTTTTTTCCTATTATGAGCTTTTACAATTTTCAAAAAGAAAGGACCCAGATCCAACCAACCACAAAATGTACATACATGACTCTCAGCATAACAATTTATCTTAAGTCTATCCAAGGCCATCTAACAACATACTATTCCATCTCTAACAACAATTAACAACTTAACGAAGAAGATAGTTATGAACATGTACAAAGGGATACTTAATCAAAAATGAGTTTGAGCATAGCTTTAATTATATATCAACAGCCACATCAATATCTTAATACAAAATATAAATGAATGCTCATGTTTGATATGCTTATAAAACTACCCAAAAATATAGTCGAACTAACTTAGTTACAAAAGGTAGTTATCTTGGAGTTTGGCAAAGCTTTGCAAGGGTCAATAATCTTCTTGTTCTACACTTGAGGAGTAAAAAAAAAGTTGAGTTGCAAAGCTTAGTGGCTAATATATTTATAACTATTGATAACGAGCCACACAATCAAGCAGATATATATATAACTCATTTTAATTTAGAAATTAAATTATATGCAGTTCTAGCTCAAAGACTCATGGTTAACGATGTTATCACATAAAGCATATCATGTATAATTAACCTTCAAAACATAACACTCAATTTTGTATCATGCTCAATAAATAAAAATGAAATGCACAAACATAATGAATTGAGAGTCCCATTGATCAAAATAGAGAAATCGAAGTTTACACCATAAACTAAATAAATTCGTTTCTTAGGAGCTCATGCACCACAAGTGGGCAACCGGTAGAAGTCTTTAAGTCAACGTGCACGTGACGAAAAAAATGGTATCTCTCTTGCCCAAACACAAGCAAATTTTGATGCTCAATTCATTTCATCACATGTTCATACTTCCATGCTTCTTGTGCTTTTTCCTCTTTTCATTAATACAAAATGTTGTAACATCTTTCAAGGCTTAACATGATAATAAATCTTAATGCATTTTCCAACAATCACAATAATTCAAAATCAAGCAATTAAGCATACACATACAAGTAAGAAATCAGCCCATCATTCACAATAACTATAAACATATTACCCACCTAATTGCATGTAAATCCAAACTCAAGTTTGCCTTTCCTCTTGCTCTTGCATTGGATTTTCTTGGTTTCCTTCAAACAAAAAATAATTTTCATTCAAACCAATATACAAATAGAAAATCCATAAAGCTCTAATAATCAAAAAAATAAAGTCAGGCTTGGACTTAGTCTACCCATAGTTTATCTAGGCTAGAATAAGTATGATCTAGTTAAAAATCCATGAAAATCAAAAATGGGTTTCTTGGTTCTCTTCTTTCTCCATTTATTTCCAGCACAAGAAACTCATTTCTCTAGTTCCTTTTCTACCAAAGCAAGAAGAAAAGATGAAGCTTACCTAAGTCTTAGTTGAATCCTCTTCCTTCTTTCTCCTTTCTTCTTTCTTTCTTCCTAGCTTCTCCAACACACTTCACACACTCTTCACTTCTCCTCTCCTCTTTCTACATTTTTTTCTTTCTTTCCTAGCTTCTCCAACACATTTCTTTTCTCATTTACTCAAGATCATATTGTTTTTATCCTTCCAAGTTTACCTTCCACATTTAATGTAATGACTACTTATTCGTTAGTCTCTTATGCCTATTACACACTAAATTAATTCTAACATTTCTTTTTAATAATTATAATTTATATTCATGCTTGCTAAATTAATGGACTAAATTCTAATATATATATATATATATATATATATATATATATATATATATATATATATATATATCACTACTTAGACACATTACATTGAAATGAAATTCCTCTTAAGAAAAAAACACCTATATAATTTATCAAAAGAATAATTAAACTACAGTTCAGATTATATAAATATCTAAATTAAAACCACTTTTATTCTGATTAAATCTAATTTAATTGACCTCAAAATCAAACTTAACCAAAATCTAAATTCAAGTTCTAATTGAGTTTCATATATAAGGTATCTCATCTTCGACTCGAAATATTTTGTATTTTAGTCTTCACCCTTGAGTCTCATTGTTTAAAGCTCTCATGTATGATGTCTTGGATTATCTCTTATCGTTTTGGTAAAGCTCATTACAACATCTAATACACAACTTTTTGAGTTTTAAGCTAACATTTCTGTTTTTTCATGATACTAGTATCATTTCTTTCTACCTATTATGATGGATCATTTTGGCATTGTGTCTTTCACATAACATTATTTTGTAGAAAATATCTAACACATATATAAATACATTATATTTTAAATTATATGCATTATTAATCAAATCACTTACCTAAATTTGACTCTATTATACCAGTTAAAAGATCTTTTTAAGAAACTTGTTTCTTTCTTGTAAAAATATCTCTTTTGATTATGTGCTCATTTCAAAAGGTTAATATTATCCCTTTCAATTCATCATTATCTATTATCTATAGATATGTTAGTAACTACACCTTACAATGAAAGATAATAAAAGGTCACACCTTTTAAACTTATTAAGAGTGTCCTTTATTATTATCTCTCATTCACACATGATGAGCTTAGTTAATAAAATTTTTACATGTTTTCGTACTTGTCTAATAATTTGTGTGACTAGCATATGATGAGAGCTTGTAGTCATATATCTATTAGGAATATATGATGCCTCAATTAATGAATTGATCCTTGTGTAGATTTTGTATGCTATATCCTAGGTCATATCTCACCTTTCAATCTCCTTTGCTCTTTTTTTACTCATGTCAAAATGTATTCAATTCTATTAATAATAGTCATTACCCACCTTTGAATATATAATTTTCTTATGCGAGTTAACAATTAAAAACTGAACTTCTATTCTCAATCCTCTTCAATTGAATTTTATTTGTTTTCCTAGAATTGTCCTATCAGGTCACATTAATCATAATCTTCTAGTAACATTTTAAAATAGCAAACTTTAAAATTAATCCTTAAGAATTAGACAAGAGCCATAAGGGTTCTAATATGAGATTTGCTTAACCTCTAAGGTCTCACGCAATATAAGTTGAGATTTTATGACTTGCATTATCCCTTCTATGGTCATTTCTGCACACATGATAAGAGTAATGTGCTAGGTATTAAGTCCTATTAATTCAAAGTGTATGGCTTTTATAAATATAATACCATATAGATGGTTTATATGTAACATATGTTTTACTTGTCTACTCTTATTGTTATCTTTTTGAACTCTCATATGGCAACTTATGACAGATATAATTACCATATGATCACTCCAAACCAATTTTCTTTTGACATGAAGTCGGTATATAAGTTTTAATTTCCTTACTTTAACTCTTTATTATCCCCTTGATAAATAAACTTACAACCTGCCTCATCTTTACTCATCACAAATACCAAAGTTGATTGCCCGTGTGAGAAGGCCAGTCTTTTATCTATTTGACATACTATTTGATTCATATGAAAAATAAGTTATAAAAAGTAAAGATATTTCATAATCAAGTATTAAGTAATCCTTTTTACTTAATAAAGAATTTCAACTCAAAACATGATGATACATTGAATAAACAAATATGAAGAAATGTTAATCAATTACATTTCAATATCCAGGTAATCCCAGTGACTTCACATGCTCAATGTATGTATCGTAGATATTAATCAATTACATTTCAATATCTACGTAATCCTGGTGACTGCACATGCTTAATGTATGTATTGTAGGAAATTGATTTTGTCATTTGGTTTGCCATCATATCTGGTGTAAATATATACTTCATGTTAATTCTCTTTGTGTAACTATATCTTTCGCATAATTGTATTTGATATCTATATGTTTGGTTTTACAAAGAAATTTGAGGTCTTTAGTATAAGAAATTACTACTTAACTATCATAATTAATTGTTACTGGATTAGTCTTGCCTTTCGTGACCCTTAAACTAACCAAGAATCACCTAAGCCACACAACCTCTTATACTCCTGTTGAAAATGCTACAAATTTAACTTCCATTGTGGATAAAACTATGCATGATTTTTTTTTTTTACATTTTCATGCTATAGCACCATTATTAAGTAAGAAAACATCCAAAGGTATATATTTTCTCAACTAAATCTCAAACCCCCAATATGCTTTTGTATACCTTTTATATATAGATTATTGATTTGATAAAATATTGCATAATCAATGAACCTTTTAGATACCTCAATATTTTCTTAACTATTTTCTAATGTACTTATCCTAGATTTGATTGATATCTACTCATCGTTCCAATAATGTAACAAATATCGACTATGTATATACCATGACATATATAAGACTTCCAACTACTCTAAAGTAAGGAATTTTCTTCATTTGTCCATTTCTTGTTATGTAAAAGGGCAAACTTTTGTTAAGACCTTCACTTTTAGTAATAGGATTATCTATTAGTTTGCAATCTTACATAGAGAATCATTCTAATATCTTTTGAATATATGTCGCTCAATAAAATGACAACAATATTTTTGAGTGATATCCTAAAATCTTACTCCAAAAATATATATAACTTTACCCATTTCTTCCATCCCAAATTCAAATGACAACTAATATTTGATTTATTTGACAAACTCATAGTCATTATGAGCAATCAATATGTCATCCATATATAAAGATAAAATCGCAAATTTAACTGTATCTCTTAATATATACACAATGGCCTTCATTAAGCATGTGAAAGTTATATGAAATGATTATGTTATGAAAATGATTGTACCACTGCCTAGAAGACTACTTTAGACTATAACTTGATTTTAATAACTGGCACACTTTTTGTTGTTGGCATGTATTAATAAAACTTATGGCTTATTTTATATAATTTTCTTTTTCTAGTTCCTGTTCAGAAAAGTATTCATTACAACCATTTGATGTAATTCAAGATCCAAGTTGGAAACTACAACCAAGATTAGACAAATTGAAGCAAACCTCACAATAGGTAAAACTATTTTGTCATAAACAATTCCCTCCTATTATATATATCCTTTTGCCATAATGCATGCTTTGTATCTTTTAATACTACCATGAGTATTTCATTTTATTTTAAGAACCCATATGTTCCTAATAATTTGTACCCATTAGAGAGATCAATCAAATCCTACCCTTGTTTTAAGCTTTAAAAAGTCATTTTTTCTTTTATTGCTTTCATCAATTCTTCTTTAGCATAACCATTAAGAGCCTCATATGCATTCCTTAGCTTATGATTTTCTTATTGGATAATCATGTAAATTTCCTCTTTTATTTCCAAGGAATATTAGGGAATCATGCCATGACTAATTTGACATAAACATGGTTCATGAGAAATAAATCCATTAGTTTCTTACTTACTCCCACTCAGATCAGATATGATAGGTAAACTTTTAGTGGCTTGTAATCTTAACTATCCTTCTTCAAGTTGTAGACTACTCATACTTGGATAAAGTTCCTCTTCATAATTCCCATTAATGGAATCATTTTAATCAAAATTTTCATATAAAATAGATCTTTTCCTATTTCACCCTACTTTGGAAGGTCATTTTCTAAATATGTAACATCTTGTGATTCAAATTCAGTTATACCTTTTTTATTTGATTCACCTATAAACATATATCCTTTTGAGTTTTCAAAGTATCTAATAAAGATAATTTTCTTCCCTCGTAGGCTTAGTTTCCTACATTTACGAGAGAGATCATAAACATAGGCAGCATATCACTATATTAGGTTTTCTTTCTATCCATAACTCATACAAAATGTTTGTAAATGATTTTGTGGGCATTTGATTAAGTATATAAGTGGTTGTAAGCAGTGCAGCATCCTAATAGGTAATCATGAATTTGCTTGTGCCATCATAGACCTAAACATTTTTAGTAGCGTTCTATTATGTTTTTTTGCAACGTCATTTTATTGTAGGGTTCGAGGAATAGTTAATTGTCTTTCTATTCTTTTTTCATCACATAATATCTTAAAATTATTAGATAAGTATTCTTGTCCTTTTTCAGTTCTTAATGCTCTTATTTTCTTGCTAATTGATTCTTTACCAGATTTATATACTTTATAAAAAAATTTAATGCTTTCAATTAATGAGAAATCAAATTGACAAGACCATACCATGTATAGTAAGTAAATAACCCCACCTTATTGCCTTACATTCATTGGACCACTGATGTCTGAATGAATCAATTGTAATGGATAGGAAGCTCATATTCCCTCTCCAAATGGTTTTCTCCCCATTTTACTAATTAGACTATATTCACAAATAGGTAAATATGCTTGATGTAAATCACCTAAAAGGCCTTATTTATCTAATTGACTTATTTGATTTTGACCAATATGGCATAGTCTAGCATACCATAAAATTACATCATATTGGAATTACTAGATGATGTAAACAAAGAATAACTAACTTTATTATTTGAATAAACAACATCCATAACAATAAAACCATCTAACATAAATCTATGACTATAACAAATGTGTTCTAAGATATAAATCCATATTACCATGGTTCAAATTTACATGAAAACCAACACAGAATAAGATTTTGTTAAATCTTTAGAGCATACAACACTTTATGTAGGATTAAGGATCAATCACTATGCATGTCTAATTTACATGTTTCAATCCTTTTACAACAACTATTGAGTTGTCTACTATATAAAACCATCATGTTTCATAAGATATTTTTTGAAATTCAATAAAGACATTTCTATCATTCGCTACATGTTTAGTTGCTCCTGAATATGCAATCCACAAAAGATGTGAGGCAATCAGAAAAACATGAGAAGAGAGATTTATAGAAAAAAAATGTCTATATGATAAGATTGTACGTTTTTATGTTCGTTACAATTGCAAGCAAAGTAACCGTTATAATTAAACACTTAACATTTTTAATGTTATGCTTTTTGAAAAGAAATCTTCCTTTTGTTTGTTGATTCAACTTAGCCTTTTTGGAGTCCTAAGTATAATGGGTATTTCTCTGACCCTTTTTCCTTTAAAGCCAACCATGATGTTTAGACTTCTAATTCATATCTCTGTCTGAGCTATAACTAACTACATATAGCTAAAAAATTATTCAAGACATTCTTCTTCTAATATAAGATACCTCATAACATTTTCCATCATCTTGATGCTCTAATTATAAGTTAAATGCATCTTTATATCTCTATGTAAGCAACCTCCGTTCTTCCCACTCTTTTGAGTATGAGGTTATTAGGATTTAAATTTATGAAGGACTAATATGCTAATGAAAATAATGACTTTGCTAATGTTTATTTATCTTATGAAAGGGATATTTCAAAGAAGTTTTATAAAATTATGGCTATTGATTTTGTGAAAATAAACTATATATGCCTATGTGTTCTACTTATAAGTTGTTTGTGTATGAGGTACATAATGATATTAGGAAAAAAGTTACTAATTTTTCTTACTATTCATCCTCAAATTGATGGTTAAAATGAAGTAGTAAATATTACTTTAACCACGTTAGTTCGTGCTATCATTTAAAGAAATTTAAAGAATTGGGAAGATTTTTTGGTGTTTGTTGAGTTTGTATATAATCAAAGTGCACATTCGTTTATTAATTATTCACCATTTAAAGTTGTTTATGGTTTAATCTACTAACTACTTTGGATTTATTACCTTTACTTTTTGATGAAAAGCTAGTTTGGACAAAGCGAAAAAGGATAAGATGATAAGATAACTTTTAAAACGTGTTAAGCAACAAATCAAAAAAAAGAATGCGAATTATGAAAAAAAATGATAACAAGGGTTGAAGACTAGTTATCAATGAGCTTGGTGATTAAGTTTGGGATTGAGAACCTATTGCAATCTTAACTGTGCTATCGGGGGCTATGATGAAGTCAAAATAAGAGAGAACTCATCTTGGGATGGGCTTACATTCCATAATTATAAGTTCATTCCATACCGGCCTAGAATGAAATAAGCATATATATTGATGATGGGATTTCATTGATACAAAGTAAATTCAATAGATTTATTAGAAGGTTCCATTAGCAACAAGTTTGGTTAATTCTTTATATATTGTATTTGTAGTAATGTCGTTTTTTCATAAAGAAAGTAAAACCTTATGTTAAATAAATAGTTAATTAAAATGAGATAATTGAGTGTCAAAATTCACCCTTTTCAAAAATGAATTGAAAAGAAAAACATAAAACTATATGCAATATGTAGACTCTGCAATAATGAATTTTTGCTTACTTGACAAATTTTCATTTTAAAAGTAAAAGAAAGTGAAATAAAAAGGGGGATATGAGCTAATCATAACAACTGCATTAGATAGTCATCAAGTGATTGGTAATATACCTCAAGGACCAGAACTATATAAGGAAGGAATGATTCTTACTACAGAGGTGGTCTAAGTTACAAACAAGAGGAAATGGTCTATTTAAGTCATCAAAAGGATCAATGATAACACTTATAAATTACAACTTCTAGGTGAGTATAAAAATAGTATTATGTTTACTATTGTTTATTTTCTCTTTAAATATAGGTGATGGTTCCAACTTAAATCCATTTTAAAAATGAATGATGTGAACTCAACTAGCTAAGCTTTAAAGGATCCATTACTTATACCAAGTGAACTAGTTACAAGAGGAAGAATTAAGAATGTTAAAGAGACTTTTAATAGATTGATTGAAGACATATATGCCAATCAAGCTTCAAAAAGAACCTTGAAAATTATTTTTGAAGGCTTGCTAGACCTATAAGAAGACCAACTATTGGGGAGTTTGATTTAATCTAAGGTTGGAGAAGACTTGAATGTTAATATGGTCTTAAATATGACTGTGTTACAAAGTGTATAACTCTCTAATTAAGTAGTGAAGAACATTACCTAACACACGATCATGTACTAGTATATGTAACTCTAAAAAATTACTTAGTAAAGGACACAACCTAACCCATAATCATATAACTCTTGGAGAACTTTGAGAAGACAAGACAATGTCCCAAACCATATCAAATGGTGCTGAAGTTTTTTATAAGAAGGTTTTAACATCTTTGTTTATTGAGAGTTATGAGTGCTTCTTTTCCTTGTTCTACATTGAACTTAAAACTTATCAATGCATTCTTTCTTAGTGGTGTTTAAATACTTAATGAATTTGCCATTTGATTCTTTATAATCAACGAGTCAATTATCTTTATATATTTTATTTAGCTTTCTTAATATAGTGTAAACTTATTAGTGGGTTCTTTAAGGTTTTATTCCTAAGGGTTTTTTTTACTCTCTTAATGAAAAGCATCAAAATTATGGTAACCCTTTAAGAAAGAGCCTCAACCTCTTTCTTCTCCTTAGTAACTTTTGTTCATCTTTTTGTAAATCATTACTTAGCCCAAGAATATGGAAGATACAGCCTAAGAAGTAAAACTAAAATCATCAAGCCTCTAGATAAAAATAAAGTAAAAGATAAAGAAGAAATGAAAAGTTACCTTAGCCATGAGTCTTTTGGAATATGTGTAGATAAAATGTATATTTATATCCTTAAAACTTACCCAAACCATTGAACCATCCCTAAGTCAACTCCAAACTTCCTAAAATTTGTATCACTCTTATTCATATAAGTTAATTATAGAATTATTTATCTTCTTTAGTAAGCCTAGTAAGCTCAAATATGAAGGAAAAAAGATTTTATGCTTGATTTGACCTAAAGTCAAAAGGAAAGACCTAATTTGACAAAGATTTAAACTAATTTTGGGCCTAAATTAAAAAAATGGGTTTAAAAGTTCGAAGGGCCTAACTTAAACATGATTTTTAGTTTAAAGTCTTTAAAAAGCCTAAAGCCTAATTGTGTTTTAACTTTTCTATTTGGCTCAAATCTCAACTAGATTTGACTTTAGATTAGGATTAAATTCTAAAAGATCATAAGTTCCCAATTCAAATTGCCTCAATGCCACCTTTAAGCTTAGGAAGTGTGATGATGTTTTTTAAAGGGGGAGAAACAGGATGAACATGACAAGATATGGAAGAAAAAACATAAATAATAAGAAGAGAATGCTTGATGATGGTGACACCATTATTATGAAGCACTTTTTTTCTTTTCGTTAAATGATAAAGCCACCTAGAATTTTCTCCGTTGATTCTTTAGCCTACATAAGCATCTTGTTGATATTTATAGATACAATCAAGAGAACATGCTTAGTTATAAAGTTTTACACATAGTAAGTAAAGCAAAACAAGAAGAAACCTATAAAGATGGTCATTTCTATAAGACACTCCTAGTTAGATCAAACTAAACTTGTAAAGGAGTGTCTCTTAGAGAGGAAGGGATAGGTAGGGTTTACTAGCCTTTGATAAATAAATCATAAGGCTATTTTATCCTTGTCCCATTAGCTATATCTATCATCTAAATCCTTTTAGCTTATTCTAAAGTTTCTTTGGCTTATTTCATTTGATAAATAGACAAATTTGTCCTTCGAATCACACTTCACTTTATTAATTAGGGTCTACTTATAACACTTAGGCTATATTATCCACTGTGTGTTTTAAAAGGTCATGAATTTAAATAGCTTAAAGTTGGAGTCACTTCCTCAATACAGAAAACAATAATGAAACTAACAAACAAACTCTAGGGTTTGAGATAAAGCTGGCTATGACTAAGGATTATTGCATCATGAACTTGAAATATTATGATGGAGAGGAAGCTAAAGCTCACACTTCGAAGCATCATAATAAAATCCAACTTCGCTATACTTAAGATAATTGTTCATTTATCTTAAGGGTAACTAATGTCTATATTATTAATGATGTTTAACTTTTTTATACATTTTTTATAATTTTGGCTTTCTAATCTTATAAGGCCTAAGCCTTGCTCAAAGTCATAATCATAATCCTCAAGAAAGGTGTTGGATAAGGAATTCCTCATATACAGTCTCTTCCTATTTGCTGCATTCTCAAGTTTATAAGATATTCTAATAAAGTATCTGATAATTATGGTGGATGCAAAGTCAGTAGTAATAGACCTATTATGCTCAAGGGTGCTATTATGCCTATAGTTATAAACAATTTATATACTTTACTAAAGAATGAATTCTTAAAGCTTGCTTCACTACTCATGCAAACCTTATCCAATAACTCTTGTAAATAAAGGTGTATAATTTAGTTTTACCTTTAAATTATGGCAAGTCTATCTCAACACCTCAAAGGACCTTCCTTGTCTCAAAAGTATACAAACTAAATAAAATAGGAAATAATTTCTTTCAAATATGTTATCCTAATATTTTGAGGAATAGTAAAAGTGAATACTTCTTCCATATGACTGATATATGGAAAATGGACAATTCACATCAACAGTTGAGATAAGAGACTCTTCACCTCCCTATAGGAAACATAGACGTCTTTACACAATAAAATATCGTTGGATCCCACACAAGGTGTAAGGCCCCAAAATGTACCCTAGTTGAAATAATATATGTTTATGAAAGTAAATGTGTGATAGGAGTTAGAATTTTGCTACAATTAGAATATGAAAGACTTGTGACTTAAATTTTTGATCAAGTGGATTATAGTGAGTAAATTGGAATTAATTGATACCATTAGAGAATTGAAGTATTTAAATGCATATTTATATTAGGAAAGCTTTCAAGTGGCAAGATAAATTGTTATATGAAAATTTCAATGATTAAGCCTATGAGTTAGTGACATTTAGCATAGTTGATACATTGACAAATGGCATAGTTAATAAAGTGACAAGTGACCTAATAAAATTGTGGCATTTGGCAGCATTCATTGAGTGAAACATGGTTTAATGGAAGTGCGACAAATGGTAGCTTAAGTGCAGGACATGTGTGACACATGCAAGAAAACACATGCCTTATGGAGTTAGTGACACCTAGGTGGTGATGAAGCAAGTTTCTATTGGAAACTTTTTTGTTTTTCTCTTTTTATTCACGTTACTTTCTTCTTCCACGAAGCCTCCCATTCTGGACTTTTTCTGGTGTTTGGAGTATCAACCTTTGGAAGCTTTGTAAGTTATTTCATTAGTAAATAGGTCTTGTGATTCTATGTATTATTACTTCATTGATGCTGGAAACTGGTTTGGATGAGTAGTTCTACTGGACAAGTTTTGGTATTTTACCCATATCTTTCTCTGTAGATATCCAAATTGGATGAATTTAAATTCTTATTAAACTAGAAACCTATATCTACAACTTTCATGAAGGCGTCAAATTTTATTTATGTCACTAAGTATGTCAAAAGTTGGCTTGAAGTTGAGTATTTGGAATCTGTCACTGTTTGTGAACAGTATGTAGTCATTTGGGGATAATTTTCAAAATACTGAACCACGTTGCATAAAATTAGTGTAAATAGAAACTTAAGACATAAAGTAACAAATTTGTAGAAGAATGTTTGGCCTAAATTCTTCATTTTCATTGTCAACATGACAGTGTAACATTGACCTGAAAGTCTGTTTTGTGGAAAAGCTGGAAGAAATGAAGTGTTTTCATTGAACTTGCTTTGATATTTCGATTATAAATTTCATTGTGGATCTTCAAATAAGTTGGTTCGTAATTCATATTAAACTAGATTCATATTTCTACAACTTTCTTGAAGAAGTTGAATTTTAATTCTATCTCTAAGATTTTCAAAATTTGGCATGAAATTGAGCCTTGGCTTAGGTTGTAGTACTACCAGGGACAGAAATCATATCCTGTAATTTTTGAATAAACTGTATTGATATAGGCCGATTTAGACTGAGGTGTCTTCACCAAAGTTGAAGCTTATTATTTTAGCTTTAAATTGGTATAAATTTTGTAATTTTTGGATATTGGAATTGAGAGTTATGAGGTGTACAACTTGGAGGCATGATCATGCATTAGTCAAAATGTCAAATGTACACAGTCTGTGGTATTTTGAGCATAACTCATTGAATACTAAACCAAATTGGATGAACTTGGTATCATTGGAAACCTAAGACAAAGTGGAAAAACTTTCTAGAAGGAAGTATTACCTAATTACCCCACCTTCTTGATGAGAATAATTGAGAAACGTGGACCCAAAGGTAGATTGTGAAATAAATCTGGATTGAGGGATTGAGTATGATTTCACATGATCGATAATGTGATAAGATTAAGGATAAGAAACCCAAATTTTGATATGAAGATGCATCATACATATTCATTATACATAAATGTGCATAACTAAATTCATAATTGTGCACAATAGTAATCTATGTTTGTATTGAATATTTTAGAGAAACCCTTAGAGCGACCGATTCCAGATATTATCGAGACTTCGAGACAATAAGCAAACAAGGAGCTTTTGTAAGTAACTTAGACGATAACTTTTGTGAGTAACCTAAGATGGTCTCACCTTGATTTACTGAATTGAAATTGATATTGATGAATGTGTACTGAATTGTGTACTGATTCCGGACATAAAGGTCCGAGGTATTGATTGATGAATGTGATATTGAAGTGCTATTTACCTTACTTTGTTCTGCATGTTGAATTTGATTTATGTTGATTGTGTTCTGAATTCTGGAAAATGATTGTTTGAGGTGTTTGATGCAAGTTTATATCATTGGAAATGCTACTTGCATGTGAATATGATTGACTACTTGCTTTGAACATGAAATGTTTGAAATGACCTTGTTTTGTTTTAAAACTGTTAAGTCTTAGTTATGGGTAAATAGGCATGCCTAGAAGGGTCTACAGTTGCTTCTCTGACACTTCGATGTCTTCTGTTAATGGCACTTTGGTGTCTTATGTTACTGACACTTCAGTTTCGAGACTTCGGTCTCTTCTGGACACTTCAGTGTCAAGACTTCGGTCTCTTCTGTATAAGTCCCATTACCCGCTTCAATAAATGGATTTAGCAGTCATCTGATTTTGTATTCTAATATCTGTTTGATTTTGATATAAACCAAATTGTATTCTGATTCTTAAGGGTTTATACCCTTTTGTGATATTCAATTATGATAATTATAAAATCATTCAAATGCATTATGTCTTATTTAATATTAAGCAATCTTTTAATGCATGCTTGTGTTATTACATGATTATTTATGATGAGTTGTCAATTATGTATAGATTAGTTATTACTCACTAAGCTATATGCTTAGCACGGTGGATTTTCCCTATGTAGGTTCAGAGAAAGGATTATTAAAAACTGGGACAAGTCAATCACAATGGCCAATGAAGTCTCGGTCTTGTTTTGAGAAAAAATGTATTCTGAATTTGTTTTGGGTTTGTACCTGATGTATATGACTTTTGAAATTGCTTGAAGGTTTGTAATAACCTTAATACATGTTGGCCTTCAAATTTATGGTAAGTAATATGATAGACACAATATGAATGATATGTTATATACTGTTTGTTTGCTTGAGATTTTGGGAATGCACGTATGTTATGTTTCGTGTGTTTTGGATTTGGTTTCGGTTCGATATTATCTATTTATACTGTTTTGTGTGACATTCATATGTCCTTCCAGGGGGTATGTGGGTGTTTCACAAGGAATCTACTAAAGAATATTTTAAGAGAAGAAGTTTTGCTCTAGTGTCAGCTTGATTTATATAGGTTGAGAATGCAGTAATAAAAGATACTCTTAAAAATGCATCTTGTCACCTTAAAATGTTCCTTCGTATTAAGAGAGTACCATATAATTAAGAATGTTACTTAATAACTCTTATTTGAAATTTAAGTGATAAAATTATAGATGACAATAGGTTTGGCTCGGGTTATGTATTGCTTCACTCCGGTCTAAATTTTTATAATTTAACCTTAAATCAAATTATTTTTGGGCTCAATCCCTACCCGATCTTGATCAAGCTTCAATATGTTTGACTAGTCTTATTAAATTCTATAATGGTTTAAATAGTCTGAAGCCTATTTGAGTTGACTAAAAATGAAAAGCTAAAAATGATTATTATTTAGCCTTATAGAAGAATCTTGAATATGGACATCCCTAACTTTCCATCACATTAGATCATTGGTTATGCCTTGTTTCAATAAAACTTGGGTTGTTGTCCACTGCTTTTAGAACAACAGCAACAACTGAGATGATAAAACTTTTAAAGCAAATTGTCATAAGAAAGCAATAAATATTATCTTTCCAAACAAGAACTTAACTTGTTTATTAGAAAGAATAATAGAAAAACAATAGTAAATGATTAATAAATTTGGTTTAGGAGTCTCTTCCAAATTTTTCATTACTCTAAAATTTGACAACAGTTCAATAAGAAATACCACATGTTGGACCCCGCTACCAGAGCCCAACATCGGACATGAGAGCGTGGTGCTTGATGCGTGAGGCGAAATATATATAGAACAATTCTTGGTAGCTCAATAGGCCCACCGAGAACACGCTTGAAAACTTGCTTTCATTTATGCGACACAAACACATCCATAAATCATTAATATCGAAAAGATGAGTTTTACTAAGCTTTAAGAATATCTCAAACCAAATTACAACTTTGAGTTCAAGAGCCAAAAATACAAAATACCCTTGAACCAATAATACTTGAAATGTAACTAAAGCCTTGACTTCTAAAAATATAACATTGAAAATAAGTAAACAGAACAAAATGGAGTGCTGCCGTAACTCGTGAATCACTCGGTCTCTTGCTCGTCACCTGAATGGGGGAGATAGAGGGGGTGAGCTATAAAGCTCATGGGAACATATTCATAATATAGAAATAAGCAAAAGTATACAAAAATAACTCATTGTCGTAGTACTTGTTGAAATCATAGCAAACATAAAAGAAAGCAAGTTTTCAAGTGTGTTCTCGGTGGGCCTATTGAGCTACCAAGAATTGTTCTATTTATATTTCGCCTCACGCATCAAGCACCACGCTCTCATGTCTGATGTTGGGCTCTGAAAACAGGGTCCAACACCACATTTGTATTTTTTGAAAAAAGGCCTTAAAGGAGGTATAACTATTGGTTGTTTTAAAATAGGTTACCCTATTGGTATTGAAGTGATCAGAGAGTCCAAAAATTTCTAAAGGAGGAGAAAGAGGAGAGGTGGTGGAGGTGGAGTAGCAGTAATTGGCTGCTCTAAAATACTATTAATTTTTGTATTCAAAGCAAGAACACTCAGTGTTATTGTTGATGATGCATTTAGGCTTTTTCTAAAACTTCTTCCTAGAGATGTGGAAGTTAAAGGCACCAAAGGAGACCTCCTATTTTGATCTTTTTATTCCCATTAAATGGAAAAATGCCTAAAAAAAATCCCTAGTCCCCTCTGTTGTTATCTCACATATTGCTTGCTATTTACCTAAAAAATTTGCGATTGGGAAGATTATAGGAGAAAAAGTTATTAGAAATTTTGTTATATACATTGGAAAATTTTGTTGTGTTAGTATAGAGAGGATGAAAAAATAACTGAAAAAAGCACTACAAGAAAACTATGGTTTACGGATGGATAATTATCGATGGAAACAATATGGTTGATAATTACCGACAGAATATGACATTTCGTTGGTGATTTTGTCGTATTACGTGGTAATTTACAACAGACAAAATACCCGTCGGCAAGATGGATGGATATTTTCTAGATGATATTTGCGATGAAAGATAGCAATGAAATAGGAAATATGTCGGTAAAAAAGGTTAATGTTGTCATTTACTGACGAAAGTGTTTTCCGTTGGTAAATCTGAAAATTAAACGTTGTCATTTCCTTTTACTACAATGTACCTAATAAAACGTTGTCGAATTGAAATTTTAACTTACACAAAACCTAGCTGAAACTTCTTCCTTCTATTTTCTCATTCTCTCTCGCCCACCACGAAAGTTCATCGCACAACCTCAGCACACGTCGCCCTTTGCCTACCACGAAACCTCCGTTTCACAAATTGTGTCTACTTCGTCCGTCTGGTGGCCACTGTCGTCGTTGCACTTTCTCCCTCTATTTTCAACATTTCGCCATCACACATTCGGTCCATTCTTCTTTCTTTTATTTTCATTCTTCTTTCATTTCTCAATTTGCAGCTTTTCAATGGATCTCTTCATATATAGGGTTTTTAAGAATTTCTTTTGAAGTTGAGTTTTTGATTGTATTGATGAAGTGATTTAGTGAAATGGGCATTTGGGTGTTATGGAAATTGTTTTGTAATTCCATATGGTTTCATGTTTTTATGCGTTTGGTTGTTGAGAGAATGTGAGATTGTTGGAAGGAAAGAGGATGTGTTTTTGTCACTGGTTTTACGAATTTTGAAAAATATTAGCTTTGGGTTATGGAATCATGCTGATTAAGGATTATTATGTTATATTTTATGGTTTGTGTTGGATGTGAAATTGTGAACTAGCATAGTAATGGTGTGTTATGGTGCACATTTGTGGAGAAGTTGTTGATTTATGGTGAAATGCTAGTATAATAGATTGTGTGTAGAAGAATGGCTCCAAGAACTAAGAAAGAGGCTAGGAGGAGTCATATTCCTTCTTCATTTCTGACACCACCCCCTTTGAAGGACATTCCTAAGTTTACTAATTAAGAGAACCAAGAATGATACAATGAGTAGAGAAATAATAATATGATTATGGAAAAGACTATAATCTTGAATATTGATAGGGTCTTTAAGATTTGGAATATGCTAAAAAATTTATATTAGAATAGTTTGTTGACTCTATGAGGAGATTCTTACCTAGAGGTAGTAAAGGAATTTTATACAACATTAAGAATAAAGATAAATGAAAACCCTTGGCAATATACTTCTATTTCTAAGGACTGAGATGTTAATTTCCAAAGGAAGTATTGAAAAGCATGTCGGATTGTCATCAAAGGATAGGAGGTTGAGCTTTCACAAAGAGAGGCCATTAAAGTGTGATGAGTAGAACTATAGGGAGGCATTGTTCATATTCAGGATGGGTTTGACTTTTTTTATTAGATCAATTTCGATGTAAGGACGTAGCCATACAATATAGACTAATGGTCTACATCTTGAGCCATAATGTTCAGCCTTAGTCAAATATATTAAATCAACTTTAGAAGACAGATTTATACCTCCTAGATTTACTCTTCAATGGTTTAGTCAAGACTTTATCAGCCTAATTGTCATTATTAATGTTATAATCCATTATCAATATGGGTCACAATACCAAATTTTATGTTAATAGTGTTAATTAGTCGTTATTAGAAAACCAAGGAGTAAACCTCTTCAATGTTGGGGCAATAAAGATCGAAGAGACAAACTACATCAATGATGATCAGATGGTATTATTTAGGTATACATAAGAGAACAATAAATTAATCTATAAAGACTCAATAAAGAGTATCCAAACAAGTCATTCAAGAGGTAAGGTAGGTTGATAATGATAAAGAAGGAGTAAGGTGAGGAAGAACAAATAGCATGATATACTGATGAAATTTATGGGGAAATTATGGTATTCACACCATGTTGGATTTTATGTGGACCTCTCTACAATGCTTTCAACCTTCTCAATTCCCCAGTGACTTTGGCTCTACACACATGCATAAATGTAGTTAGGCTTAGAATGTTTAAAATGCTTTAGTTATGTATAGTTTTGACTATGTTTTATTTATTTAGTTTATTAGATTGAGGATATTGTAAATTTAAATACAATGTAGTTGTTATATTTTCAATAAATCTATAAATTGAATGTTGTGCAAATTTAAGTATGGTAAAGTATTTTATGGAAAAATTCCATTTTCAACTATCCAAGTTTATGGGATTATAAACAACTCTAATAGGATCAACAGATGAATTAGTTAAGTATTCTATTCTCCTTTTAAATGGAATATATATACACCCAAACGTGAATAATTAGAAAATCTTAGTTAACCACAAATGGTTAAAACTGACATGAGTTTGTTGGACTTCCTTTAAGTTTATAAGCAAGCACAAGCAAACAGAGGATTAAAGCTTTATTTAGTAAAGGCATTTTGACACTTAATAAAAATAAAGAGTGTTAAATATATAAAAAATTATTTTCAGAATAAATATATTTTTACCTTGTGTAGTCTCCTCGACATAAATGATTCTTCTACAATTATAATTGCAATCTAATTATATAAATAGAATAAAATTAAAATTTAGGTAAGATTTTATATTTTAATTCTTATCTTCCTTATCCTATTCTCATGCTTTCAAATGAATCTTATTTGTTTGATATCATTGAAGACCTTAAAAGAGCTTAAGAATGACATGTATAAAGATTTACAAATAAATAGTTGTAACAGACATAAGGCTAATCCAACTAATATGTTATCATTAATACCCTTACTCTAAAGACTTCTTGGTAAGGAACTAATAAGAGAAATTAATATTCTTTTAATTTGATAGCAAAATTTAGAAATAATCTCATCAATTGCATTGCAAAAGGAGGATGGATTGAAAACTAAGAAGTAAGGTAGATATGAGTTTTGCATAGTTTCCTTAACATAAATTTAGTAACTAAATCTCTTCTTTTTACTGTGTTTATGATGAACATATCCTTTATCAGTAGCATATCATATTTTACTCTCACATATATATGTGCTCCTATACCACTTGACCAACATAATCAAAGTCTTCCAATCATATGATTGCTTGATAACACTCTTCAATTTTCTCATGGATGGGACAGATTTGTAATTTTACTGGCTAAGATCTTTGCTTGGTTGTAGGAACTCATTCGTTGGCAGAATTTCTATTTTCTAGGAGATTGAAGAGAACATCACTTTGGTTAGTCTTCATTTTGTGTTAAAAGAGTATTTGATTTAATGGAGGATGACTAACGAGTTTCCTGATGGTTTATTAATATGGATGTATGACATGTAGCTTAAGAATCGTGTGCTGATAATGGCTATTACACACTATTAAGGATAATAGACTTAGAATTTTTGGAATTTGTGTTAACATTAGTATTGTGGGTTTTGTGAATGTAATTAAATCTTATGGGTGGATTGGTGAACTTTGATGTGGATATTGTGAATTATAGTGAATATGTTTATGAATTCTTTTGTGATGAAGTATGGCTCCACGATTAAAAATGGTAGCTAAGAGAACTCTTTAGTTCTTTTTTAGTTTTGTGTTTAAGAACTCTTTAGTTTGATATCATCACTTTTTGGTATAATTCTTAGTTAAAATTGGCAGCTAAAGGTTTAAGTGTCAAATATTTTATGAAATTCAAATTGATTGTTGAAAATTGATTGGATACATTATGTTTTAAATTGAAAGAATTTTATTAACTAAGCTTTAAGTTAATATTAGAATAAGGAACAGTGTTCAATGCTTAAGCCCTTTAAAGTCATCATAGTTTTTATAAGGATTTCTCTAATCCAAAAGGTAGTATTAATTATCATTGCATATTTCTCTAAAGCTAAGCCTTTATGAAGTCTATTGTTGCGTTCCCTCCAGATAGCATATATGCAGTATAGGAAAGTATTTCTACTTTAGGTAAAACCTGAATTACCCATAATTAATGTTGTTGGTAGACAGTAAATGTGAATGGCATGCAATATTCCGTGGTATGTTTTATATGGCTTCACTCATACATCTTGAATCAAACATGGCAGTAGTTTAAGCTCTCTTCCAATTACTTAAGGTTCCTGGTTAAGGTCTTATTCATTGTCTTCTTTGCTTTGTTTTGGTTAGCTTCTTTGGTCCTTCAGCGCATTCTAGCTTCGTCATCTTCTTCCTTCACGTGCTTTAGTGACTTCTTTTGCGTTTCAGTTGACATAAGTGAGTTTTGTTATTTAGTAGGTTTTTGTGTACATGTTTGTGGTATGAATTTCGGTTTATCATTGAATGAGATATAGGATGACTTTGACTTATAGTTCTAAATATCTGAATTATGTCAATGGGTTATTTCATTTATGCTCTTTGAAACGATTAGGTTCTCTTTACTTTTCATGTACGAATCTTTACACGCATCTTTTTAATATAATAATAATTTACTTCTAAATATATTACATAATTTGTATATGTTACAAGAATATATGGAGCGAACTATTCATATTTTCATGTTTACTTATTATATTTATTACTAGTACATAATTAATTTAGGTTAAATATCAAACTTCTAATATGAATTTTAAATTTCAATAACAATATCTAAACCATTCAATTAAATATTCCAACTTTATTTAATTAAGTTATTTGTTTTATGTTCTATACCAAATCAAGTTGACCAAGAATTTTCCTCTCATATCCTTAAGTGCGTCTTTCAATTCTCTTCTAATATATATGATTACAAACCAAGAAAATAAATGTTTAGTTAATAAATAAGTTTGATCTTAAGCCATAAATAGCTCCTATGAGGCTTATCGTTGAAAAATACCACGAGCCTAGGAGTCACAACAAGAACTTGTTTTCTTGATTCATATGTTTAAACTTTAGTAATTAATTCAGTTGGTTCATATTTAGGGGATATTATGTTAGGTTTAGATGTTCTGTAAACATTGGTGAACATGTAGTATACTAACTATGGAATTACTGTTTGAAATTAACAGTTTCATAGAAATGAGTAATGTTGATAGATCTTAGATGTATAGACGATTAACACCTGATGGTTTTATTAATCCTGAATTTGTTGAGAGAGTTGAAACTTTTATTCATTATACATGTTCTCAACCTGCAAATATGGATGGCCCAAAGATCATATGTCCATGTAAAAATTGCAAACACACTCATTTCCTTCCTATTGATGAGGTTAATGGCCATTTGCCGAGAAAAAGGTTTGTCATCAATTATTTTGAGTGGACATGACATAGGAAACTATTGATTTGTAGCACCTCAAGGGGTAATCAAGTACAATCGTCTGTGAACTTAAATGAGTTTGAAGGGGGAATGAATTTAGAACAAATTATGCAGATGGAAATGAAAATCCTTACACATAAATGGTTTATGATGCAGCCAGTTATACCTTTTAGGAGAATATGAAAAATATTAAAGAAGAACCAAACCCACATGTAAAACATCTTTTTGACTTACTATAGTCAGCTGACCAATAATTATGGCCAAATTGTGAGACAATGATTCAATTGTCTTCAATTGCTCGAATTTTGAACATGAAGTCTGAAGGGCATATTTTGAATCGTAATGTTGATAAAATTCTTGAATGGTATAATGAATCATTGCCTCTTGATCATATAATAGTTGCTAATTTTTATAATATGAAGAAACTTATTATGGGTCTTGGTTTGCCTGTTTAAAAAATTAATTATTGCAAATTGGGATGTATGTTATATTGGGGAGATGTGTGGAATTACAAGAATGAAAATTTTGTAGTCAACCAAGGTTTAAGCCTAAAAAGTGTTCTATGAAATAGAAATTAGTACCCTAGAAGTGAATGTATTATTTCCTGCTAACTTTGAGACTTCAAAGACTATATGCTTCTGATGTTATTACACCTCACATAAGATGGAATAATGAACATGAACAGAAAGATGGAATAATGAGTCATTCATCAGATGCACCAGCATGGAAACATTTCAATAACACCCATCTTGAGTTTGCAGCTGAAAGTCGAAATGTTAGGTTGGGATTGTCGACGGATGGATTCTAATTTTTTAATCAATCCATCCAGCAATATTCATCATGGCCAATCATAGTCCCTCCTTATAATTTGTCTCCATGGATGTGTATGAAAGACACATATATGTTCTTGACAGTGATTGTTCTAGGGCCTAAAAATTCGAAGCATAAAATTAATGTATTCTTATAACCATTGATATCTAAATTGTAACATCTTTGGGAATATGGTGTTTAGAAATATGATGTGTCTTTGAAAAAGAATTTTGTGTTGAGAGCGGCTTTGATGTTGACCATTAGTGAATTTTTGGCATATGCCATGTTGTCCGGATAGAGCACAGCAGGAAAATTGGCTTGTCCTTATTGTGACAATGATTCTGATGTGTTTTATCATCCAAGCGGGGGCAAAATGTGTTGATTTGACAATTATAGGAAATTTCTTCTTCCAGATCATCCATTTAGATGCAATAAAAAAAGTTCATTAAGAATATGATGGTATAAACACCTCCTCCCCCTTACAAAGTTGGTGAAGAGATTTTGCAGGAGGTTGAGGAATTAGGCTTGCTAAAAGTTACAGCATTTGAAGCTGATAAAGTAAATACAAGTACTAGTAAAAACTTTGGTTGGAGAAAACGAAGCATCTTTTGGGATTTGCCATATTGAAAAACTAATTTGATACGTCATAATCTAGATGTGATGCATATTGAAAAAATATTTTTAACAATTTGTTCAATACCATAATGAACATTAAAGGGAGGACAAAAGACAATACAAAATCGCGAGCTAATTTGCAACTTTTTTATAGAATGAATGAGTTACATAAGGATCTTTGCACCGGTAAATATCTGAAAGCATGTTATACTTTGCACAAAAAACAAAAGGAAACTTTGTGTGAATGGTTGAAAAGTCTAAAATTTCCCGATGGTTATGTTTCAAACTTGGCAAGGTGAGTGGACATAAGGAAGTACAAATTATTTGAGATGAAAAGTCATAATTTTCATGTGTTTATACAAAAGCTAATTCCAATTGCATTTCGAGAGTTGCTACCGAGTAAGGTTTAGGAAGTAATAACAGAAATAAGTTTGTTTTTAAAAAGTTTAACATGAAATTAAGTTGGTTGAAATAGAAAAACTAGAATGGGGAATTCTAATAATTTTGTGCAATTTGGAAGGGATTTTTCCTCCAAGTTTCTTTGATTGTATGGACCATCTACCTGTCATTTAGCATACAAGGTAAAACTAGCCAGTCCAGTTCAATATCGGCGGATGTATTCGTTTGAGAGGCAATTTAAAAAACATTATTGTAATTGATGTAATAACATGTTTTAACTACAAATTGTAATAACCATATTCTCTAATATAGGTATTTGCATCATTTAAAGAAAAATGTCAAAAACAAGGCTGGAGTTGAAAGTTCGATATGTAATGCTTATTTAGTAAAGGAAGCTAGTACATTTTGTTAACATTACTTTAAGTCGTATGTTCACACAAGAGAAAGAAAAGTTTTCCATAATGACAATGGGGGAGGAACGAGTGATGCTGATGCTAACTTATCCATTTTCACATATCTTGGATGAACATATGGGCGTTCAACAAGAAGAATGTTAATAGGGGAAGAAATAGAGATTGCCCATGGTTACATTTTATTGAACTGTCAAGAGGTTTAACCTTTCGTGTAGTAAGTTGAAAATGGTTTTTTCAATTTTCAAATTTTGTGTTGTTCATAACTAAAATACATAATAATGTCTTTAGCTTATATGAGGAATTGTTACATGAGATAATGCCCAAAAAAACACAGGATGATATAAATAAAGAAGTTAGAAGACACTTTCCTCGATGGTTCGAGAGATAAGTAAGTAAGTTTTCACTTACAAATATTCAAATAATTGAATTATAAGATTTAACTGTTCAAATGACATTATAATCTTTGATATGATAATGTCTTTTATGTAGGTGTTAGAAAATCCAATAGAGAACAAATTCATCTGTAATCTTGCAAAGGGACCTCTACGAACTGTTAAATCATATTCAATGTATTTCATTAATGGATACAAATATCATACAAAATATTATAGTTATAGCATGGAAACAATAAATAGTGGAGTTTTCATAAAGGAGAATTGGTGGATTACATGGTAAAATTATTGAGAGACTTGAAATCGAGTGCCCTACATTGCTAATAAAGCAAAGTGTGATATTTAAGTATGACTAGTTTGACCCGACTCCAAATGTTAGAACAAAATTACATAGCTGATACAATCTAGTTGAAATCAACAACCGAAGAAGCTTGAGACAATTTGAACCTTTCATGTTGGCAATGCAAGTGAAACAAATGTGTTGTGTCCCTTTTCCTAACTTGTGACGAGATAAGTTAGATTGGTTGGTGGTTTGCAAAGTTAAATTAGAGGTGTTTTTGAATCACATGGAAAAGCACAACAGAGAATTAAAAGTGAAGCATTTCAAAAAGATGTTTATTTTATAAATGCATCTTTTATATATGACGATAATGAAGCTTTGAACGATCCATCTAGAGGTGTTTTTGAATCACATGGAAAAGGACAACAGAGAATTGAAAGTGAAGCATTTCAAAAAGATGTTTATTTTATAAATGCATCTTTCATATATGACGATAATGAACCTTTGAACGATCCATCTAACGAATGTGTTAAAATTTCATCTGGAGAGGATGACGAAGGTTAGATATCTAAAGAGGAGTTGGAGTTTGATTCTTATTCTTTAGAAAAAGAAGATGATTGTATTTACAATTAAGTTATGATAGCAATTAATTTGTATTTGTAATTGAATATTTTATTCAACAAATCAATTATTTCCTTTTTATTATATTGTATCAAATATTGAATTCAAATTCTTAATCAAACAATGTCGACATTGCAACTGGTTCTGAATGGTAGTAATTCAGTCCGTTGGGAGGAATGTTGCAAAATTGTCCCTACTGAAAGAATAAACAATGTAGAAAAATCTCCATTTCATACATTAATGATTGTTTGCCTTCCATGGCCGATCTTTTGCTTCAAGATGTTTAGTATCATCTGAACAACGTCACTTTCCTTATTATGTACATTTTATTTCCTTTTATGAAGCTATTATATATATTCACATTTGATGGTATATACTACATGTTGTGTTAAGCTTCCTTGAATCTGAAAGATGACATATATATCGATGGAGGCGAGAGCAATGTCATAACAGTCCATAAAGGATTAGGAAAATCGATTGTTTTGAAAAATCATCAATTTCATAGAGCTCCTCTAGACATTCACGTATGCATATCACTCCAATTTTGGTTCGTTTAACGATTTTCTAATCGACAATATCTAAGTTCTATAGTAATTGTGTTCTTAGTAAACTGTTTAGTACTGGCAATTTATCTCGAGAGTTTGTCTTCCATACTAAATATGGAACCTCATTCACTGTATTCTCTACAAGTTTAGCTATAATAAAAACACTGTTGCAAGAAGGTGTTGAAAACCCTACACGTGAGGAAAGAACTTTCACTATTTCAATTGGTGCATTCGAACATGTCAGGACCCTTCTTGGGATTCTAGACATTAGGGACTCATTTACCTTTACTGACTCTCATGTCACTTGGAATCCAAAAAAAGAATTTTATCATTATTATTTATCGATGCAATACACTGGACTCAGCTTTAAAGTTGATTTATTATTGTATATGTAAGAATTTATCAAACAACTTCCCTACCAGTTAGGAGTCAAGCTGTGTCCTATTGAGTGTCGACTATAACAATTGTTAACCTTCTATCTCAAATTTTATACTTGAATATGATATTCAACAAATCGTCTTATTTCCTTATGCATATATTGTGTAAAATATTGAATTCAAATTCTTATATTTCTAGAAAATTCAATAAACAATGAATTTCATGTAGAAATATGTCACCAAAGAGACAACGTGATGTAACGTGGCCCAGGTTCAGACGCATGTTCGGAGGTACTTACTGTGAAGGTGAACTATCATAGCCTACAGTTGCAACTGAATCACCTCCTCCCCCTTCAAAGCCTACAGTTGTAGATGACGCATCACTTATTTCTCTTCTTGCTACACCATCCACCACTCTTACGTCATCCATTACCCCTATATCGAATGAAGGGGACGGTCGTCAACTGGAGCTGAGGAACCTGATGGAAGAATGTACATAACAATTGTCAATAATCTATAAGTGAACTTACATGAAACACTATATGTTTATAATTAAGTTATAGGTTTAAATTTTGGCAAATGGTATAATATTATTTGTTCTTATATTAGGATGATTCAGTCTAGACCGTGTTTCAGAAATATGACATCTAAATTTAAGGAGATGATTGATCCTGAAGGTTATGTATGGAAGAATATCTCTCAGGCTACAAAAGCATTTTACTTTCAAGAGTTTGAGGTGCAATAAAAAAATTATTTTCTAAATTAATTGATTCGTATACATTAATTAGATAAATATTATTACATTATAAGTTATCGAATTTTCTGTTTATTTTAGAAAGAATTTTTCTAAGATTTTGATTTCGACAGGGTCATACATCAAGTATGGCAGAGGTGAGCTCGTACACGTTATCACGACCTTATTTGTATGATACACAAGGCTGGTGTACAACCGCCTTATATTTCTAAGCAAATATGGAGTCATTGGCAGGAATATTAGATATCATTTGAGCCAATGTCCATCTCAGAGCATAACTCAATCAATAGACGTGGAGAACCAGGGGGAGAGAGTCTTCCCATACGTACAGGAGGATCAATTACCTACCACGAACATGCAGAGAAACTTGTAAGTATCTAAACTTTACACTTATATTCCAATTGTTTTATTTTGTTATATTTCAATTTAAATTGATGTGTGAATGTTGGAAAAAAAATATGTGTATTATGGATAATGATAATGGTATAAATATCTGGTGTCATTTATGGCTGTGTTGAGTTATTTTATTTGTTCAACAGGAGGTAAATAGCCTAAAATAGAGAAAACTCTGTCGAAATTTTTAAAAATTATAGTTCACATATAACATTTTATTCTTATGCAGGAAAAGTCTATAGGTATGAGGCCTATATCTCGTCAGTTGTTTTTGCACACCCACAATAAAAAGCATGATGATGTGACATTCGTCAACAACCGATGTAGAAAACTGAATATATGTGAAATTTATGCTTTAATAATAATTCTTAATAATTATCACTTACTAATATAAGCGTTGCCTCTTAATAGGACCAAATACAAGAAAGTATTCAACGACAGTCTCAGCACAAACAAGTTATTGATGAGAGCCAGACGTATCTTTATGTAGTAGGTGGCAGGGACCGTCATGGAAGGATCTTCGGGCTAGGATCATCTGTGAACACATGTTATTCACAATCATTTACGTCCAGTATAACAACATCTAGTACACGGTCGCAAACCAATGAAAGTCAATCAGCTTCGAATCAGAGTGGATACATTGTTGGACTACATAACTCAGCTGAGAAATGAAGATAGATGAATTGAAGGCGAGGGGTAGCACCTTAGAGCACCTGCGGTCACCAGGACATTAGGATTGTTGTAGTCATTTGCTTTGAATTACATAGACTTATTATGTAAATTATAATATTTTTATTATCAATTAAGATAATTTTAACTTTATATCATTAACCAACTTTCTGCTTAAACAAATTAATTATATAAACAAATCAAAATATTATGCATGATAATTCATAACTGTTGAAATTATGCATTAATTATAAGATCATGAAATACAATTTAATGTCGGTATTTTAAAATTTTTAATTTTCTTTATCGACGGAAAACAAAAATTCGTTGGTACAATGCATTATATTTACTAATAGAACACCATAAACCGTTGGTAAAATGTATGATATTTACCAATAGTTACTCTTTGCTCTGTCAGTAATATCGCAATTCGTCATAATTTTCTAAGCTACGATTTACTGAAGGAATAACCACTATCTTCAAAAAAAACTCCGATGGAATACTTTAGTTCGTAAGTAAATTTACCAACGTTTCACAGCAAATATGTTGGCAAATTTGTCATCCGTCTGTAAATTTGCCAACAAATATAACTATTCATCGATATATTTACTGACGGATACATAATATGCCCGTCGCTAAATTTACCTACGACTGTTTTAACAATGTCATTGTCCGTCGGTTGATTCCGTCATAAATTTATATTACCGACGAAATATAAACATTTTCTATCGATAATTTAAGTCGCTAACCTACAATTTTCTTGTAGTGAAGGAGCTCAGTTAGTTATTCATTAAAGTTTCTTTTATTCAATAACCAGAATTAAACAAGGATATATAGCTCAATTAGTTATTCATTAAAGTTTCCTTTATCCGCCTCAAGGGGCTCATTCCGAACCTGCTTGAATTGGTATTCAACAAAATGATAAGAGCTTTGGTTTTAGCTTATTGGGATAGAGATAATCAAAAAAATTCATTTGTGGGTACCTTGAATAAATGCAAGAATTAGAACAAATAGGGTATCTGACTGTTATAGTTATATTAAATAATAAACAATCTATACATGAGAGAGTTGCTTCTTAATTATAAAATAATTTCATAAATAGCTATATTATATAGAAATTGTCTTTATATGATTTTGAATGACATTATAAAGAAAATAAAGAAATTGGATGGAATTGAAGCCATCCAATTCTTTTACATTAACTTTACTAGAGAATAAATTCAAGGAAAGAAGAATAGAAATTATTATACTAAAATATGATGAAAATACGATTAAGTGATCAAACTGAGCAAAATATTGAATAAAAGAAAAGAATTATTATTCTTCCTTAGTTCTTTTTTATTATTTTCTTAGGAAACATCAAATCTAAATTTTATCTTCAAAATCTAGGAGAAATTAGCAGGGTTAATATATAAGAAATTAAATAATAAAAATGTTATAATTTTCAAAGGCCCAGAAAATGTTGCGCAATGCTTAAAAATAATTCTAGTTAAATGCAAGTCTCCTTTTGTTTTTTGTGTGGTTATATTAAATGTTCTGGTAGGTTATGAATTCGGTGAACAAATAGGTGGGCTTTAAATAATTCAGATTTGATTGGTGTGAACTGAAGGAGAATCGAGTTAACGCGGAAAAGCGATTTCCATTTCCAGCTGTGTGGGAAAAGCCAATTGAATACGTTAAAAGACGCGGCTTACTTCTCATCTCTGCCACTGAAACTTCCCAACTCCACTCGTTTGCAGAGATGCAAACAAACAATTCGTAGCTTCAAATTTATGTGGCGACTGGCGAGTTTTCAACGCCAAGTAATTTGGCGAGTTTCTCCATTCATGCAAATAACAGATAAAACCTGAAGCAGCGTAGAACTAAAAGTCTTGGTCTTTTAGGCTGGGGGAGGTAACAGATCCTGTGTGACAGACAGTTGTAAGTTTTAGAAAGGCCTAATGTTATATTATTCATTTATTATAGTCAACAAAGCACAGAACCAGCAACCGCGTTTTGCTCTCACGTTCACTACTACTTTCGACGACAACACTATAAATACTTTCTACCTTCTCTGTTCCCAAAACCCACTCTCAACACACGCTCCTCTGCACACCTAGCTTGAGGTTTCCTACTGGCATATGTCTCAAAGGCCTTCCGTCCCTCACTCTTCTGCCGTAGCTTTTAGCTTACACTCCCATCTTTTAGTCTCTAGTGATCTTTCTCCCAACTGGATCTGATCCCTTTTCTCATATTGCTTTATCTAACGTTGTCTAAGACGCTAAATTTTCTGAAAAGTAACTCCTTGTAATCATGGGTGTCAAGAGTTTTGTCGAAGGAGGCATTGCTTCAATTGTTGCAGGTTGCTCCACACATCCACTAGACCTCATTTAAGGTCCGCATGCAATTGCAAGGTGAAAACTTGCCTAATCCCCAACAAATCCACAACCTCCGGCCAGCTTTTACCTTCAACTCTTCATCCGCCGCCGCCGCCGCCATCCACCACCCCCCACCCCGAGTAGGAACTGTTGCCGTCGGTATGCGGATAGTTCAGAGTGAAGGCGTTGCCGCGTTGTTCTCTGGGGTCTCCGCCACCGTTCTCCGACAAACACTCTACTCCACCACTCGCATGGGTCTGTACGATGTGCTCAAACAAAAGTGGACTAATGAAGACACGGGTAGCATGCCGTTAGCGAGGAAAATCGTTGCCGGATTCATCGCTGGTGGGATCGGAGCCGCAGTCGGGAACCCTGCCGACGTGGCGATGGTGAGGATGCAGGCCGACGGCCGGCTGCCACCCGCCCAACGTCGTAACTACAACGGCGTTATTGATGCTATTACGAAGATGTCGAAACAGGAAGGTATAACAAGCCTGTGGCGTGGGTCTTCTTTGACGGTGAACCGTGCAATGATAGTAACTGCGTCACAGTTGGCCTCGTATGATCAAATAAAGGAGGCGATTTTGAAGAATGGGGTGATGGCCGATGGGCTTGGGACCCACGTAACAGCGAGCTTTGCGGCGGGGTTTGTGGCGGCGGTGGCGTCGAATCCGGTGGACGTGATAAAGACTAGGGTTATGAATATGAAGATGGAGGCTGGAAGTGGTGCGGCGTACAACGGTGCAATTGATTGTGCGGTGAAGACAGTGAGAGCCGAAGGGCTTATGGCACTTTACAAAGGGTTCATTCCAACAATTTCGAGGCAGGGTCCTTTCACCGTGGTTCTCTTCGTGACGCTTGAGCAAGTTAGGAAATTGCTCAAGGATTTCTAATTCTTTGATTTGATGATGACGACCAGATTATTTCTATGATTACTATTATCTCAAGGTTACTGCCCTCAAATTTATTGTTACAACTTGATGTCTGGCAATGAATATGATATTTAATCATGGAAGTTCCTGTTATTCCTTCTTTTCTTTCATTTATGTTCTATGATCGTCCTATGTTGATTGTTGAGCACCAACTCTACCACCATCTATCATCGAACGAAACAAGAACTAGCGCTTTCAGTGGAACGACACGAATTGTGGCGGCCACGTGGTGCGGGACATACACCCTTCATTCATTCCTTGGTTTGAAATGAATCTTGTTTACGTTGTGCTTTTAGCCACCCGTTCGACAAAACCTAGCACTTTGAATGGAATGACACGAATTGGGGCGGCCACCTGGTGCGGAACAGACAGCCTTCGTTCATTTTTAACCACTCCATTCGACAATTCCACGCTATTCCTCTGTTCTTTTCAGGACCAGATACATGAATTCTGCCAGGAATATGACGATTTTTATTTCATCAGCTTCACAGCATTCATTATACAAGTTTATGACTTACGAGTTCCAAGAATTTGATCGGTTGCAACGAAGATGGAAACAGCTAGTAAAGATTAAAGGGTTATACTCGTCTAGTCAGCAATCATTAGTTCCAAATTAACTTTGACCTCAATAGGTGGAAGCTTGATCGCTGGGGTCAGGCAACTGCAGTTGCGTTTACCCATTAAAAGGATTTAATAACAAAGGAGATTATTTTTTTTTATAAAGAGAAAAAGATAACACCTGTTATAAAACTAGTCTAGGGAAACAAATCCCTGACAGATCCTCTTAGAGGATGGTAAGGCACCCGTTGGGTGGAGAATAAAGAAAAGTGACTCCAATGTCGAATTGCTTGGCTTGAGTGGCGAGTCAGTCCGCGCTTTTGTAACTCTCTCGGTACACGTGCCGATGAACAACAGTCCAGTTACGATTGAAGAGCTCCAAGATACCCATGACGAGAGGGTGACGTGTCTAAGAACTGGCGGTAGAGGAAGCGAGGAGCTGGTACACCCCTAACGAGTCCACCTCCAACTCAATCCGTCGGAGGCCCAATAGCCAAGTTAAAGATAATCCGAGATAGACACCCTGAGTTCATGGACGCATTTGCACCACCGATATGTTGCATGAATCTACCAAGCCGTTGCCAAGACTATCTCGGAGGAGTCCACCATGGTCTCGGTGCTTCTGGTGCGATTGCAAGCACCATCGGTGTTCAATTTCACCCAACCTGGCGGCGGCCTACTCCAGCCGAGGAGATGTTCCTGGCGGGGATGGAAACCTGATAGGATCTGACGCTGCCTCGCTGAAGCCTACTGCACCTGACCTGCAAAAGACAATATGGGAAAAGCAGGTGAAGTAGGTCGCACAAAATCAATATCAAAAATAGCCTTGTTTCGTCAGGACCATAGGAACCAGCAGGACAAGCCAAACAGTAACGCCCAATCCTGACCCTGAACTTGTCTATGCTACTGAAGATTGATGAGAATCCAGTCGTGTGTGGGAAGAGAAAAGGAGGCCGAATTAACAAGGTCCGAAGGGAAGGCCGCCCAAAGCTGGCGTGCGATCGAGCAGTCTCGTACAACATGAAGAGAGGATTCTACAAGAGAGCAGTGGGGACAAGTATTGTTGGAAGTGAGGTGGCGACGTGCCCGTTGTTGATTGCTAAACAAACGATCCTTCGCAAGCAGCCATAGGAAGGATCGAACCCGCTGAGGGCCTGGTCATTGCCAAATGGCCCACCAGACCTCGTGAGGAATCGCGGCCTCGTGACCCATGATCATGGAGTAGGTGGAAGCAACTGTAAAAGTACCATGGCCGGAGGCACCCCAAGATAACCTATCGAGGCCCAGATAAGGCTTGGGAGGGAAAGTGCCGGCTATGGATCGGCAGATGTGAGACGGAAGAAAAGACTGGAAGACCGCCCACTTCCAAGTGCCCGTATCATCAACAAAATGGAGGATGCTAAGATTCAGGAGGGACTCGGGGATGGGTCGAGTAATATGGGAAATGAGAGGTCCGACTCCCCTGATCCAAGGGTTGAGCCAGAAGCGCGTTGAAGTGCCATCGCCGAGCCTCCAAATCAAGCCTTGGGTCACAATGGGCCAAGTCGCTTTGATGCTACGCCAAACCATCGACCCCGTGGGCGGAAGAGAAATGGGTAGGCGGTTCACGTCAAAAGCATACTTGCCAACAATCACTGTACCCATAAAGCGGTAGGGTTGTCTATCAAGGACCAACCAAGTTTCGTCAAAAAAACATCATTCATCTCCCGAATCCGGCGGATGCCAAGACCTCCCAACTCCTTGGGTTGGCAGACCTCCTCCCAGGGGACGAGGGGAACCTTCTTCCGATCGTGAGAAGAGCCCCACAAAAATTGCCTCATGGCCTGCTCCAGGGCGTCACACAGGTCGTGGGGAAGACGGACAGTCTACATCGTATAACTTGGGATAGCCGCCAAGATCGATTAGATCAGGGTGAGGTGGCCCGCAAAGGAAAGAGAGGAGGGGGACCAGCAAGTTAATCGGTGGTGGACCTTATCCAGTATGTACTAGTAGGTGCGCTTGTTGCACGTTGGTGGAGGAGAGGAACCCGCAGGTACCAACCGAGATCGGTTGTCAGGGAGAAACCTAAGTCGTTGCTTAAGGCTCGACGGGTCGAAGGCGGGACATTCCTGGAGAAGTAGCAACGCGATTTATCCGAGATCACACGTTGGCCAGAAGCTTGACAGAACGAGTCCAGGGTATGTCGAATCACCTGAACTTGGTCAAAAGATGCTGCAGAGAAGAGAATGAGGTCGTCAGCAAAAAATAAATGAGAGAGGGGAGGCCCGTGGCGACTCAAACTTGGAAATGAAAGGTTGCATCCTTTCCAAGAGTTGTAACTTGTAGTGAACAGACATGGTTGTTCTAAAGGGTTGCTTCCTTTCCAAAAGTTGTGACTTATGATGAATAGACATGACTATTTTGAAGGGTTGCTTCCTTTCTAAGAGTTGTGACTTGTCGTGAACAGATGTGACTCTTCTGAAGGGTTGTTTCCTTTCTAAGAGTTGTGACTTGTCGTGAGCAGGCGTGGTCGGTCTAAAGGATTGCCTCCTTTCTAGGAGTTATGACTTGTCATGAAGACATATGACCTGCTCGAAAACTCTATATAAACATAAGTTTTAAACAAGACTAAAAAGTTTTGAACAATTCTACCAACACAATCTCAGCATTCATAATTCTTGAAGAACATTCATACTCTTGTAACTTGAATGTTCTTGTATTCTTTGTATCCTAGATGTAATTTGCCTTTAACATGGCTTGCAAGGATAGTGGGGGCAAATAACACTTTAAGGAAAGTGTCTAACATGCCTAAACACTTTAAACTTTATTTTTTGATCTCAAGTTCTCATTTTCTGTAATACCATTTAATTCATTGTTCATTCTTTATTTTGTGGACTTCAACCCCTTTTCTATTAGCGTAACAATTCAATTTCTTTTCCTTACGCTCATCTAATCATCTGTTAGTTTATAAGATGGGCTAACTAAAAAACATGTGCAATAGGTATGCCGTATAAAAGCTTGAGGTTTTTGGAGTAATCCGCTTGTTCTTGTGTTCGTCCAAGGAAAAAATAACTTTTGATATTGTTTTCTAACTTTTTAAAACACCAAGGTTGACTAATATCTTAAAGTAGTTAGCTAATGTCCCCTTTTTTATGAAATTTCATCATTCCAGTAAGTCTGTAAGGACTTTAGTTGCTCTTTCGATTGACGACCTAGACACCCTGGTTAACCAATGTCTTCAAGTAGTTGACAATGTCCCATTATCTAAGAAATGTTATTGTTACAGTAAATTTGTAAAGAGTTTGTTCGCTCCTTTGGTCAGCCACCCATGTATATTGATCAATCAATATCCTTAAGCAGTTGAATAATGTCCCATTATCTAGGAAATTTTTCATTCTAGTAAGTTTGTAACTTAATTGGTTGCCAGTATGGTCGGCATGCTAGCATTGATTGATCAGTAAAGTCATATGGTTGACAAATTCTTCTAGTTTAATCTCTCCTCTACCTCTTTTTTCTATTATTCATCTTGGAGGTTTATATCTCCTAAAACCCTTAACAATTCACTCTTTTAAAAAAAAAACATCATTTCCATTTTATAGAAATCTTGTTAGATTGCATCAAATTGAAATTTTATCATTTTGAGTTTTAAATTAGGGATTTTAAATATTTTAATTAAGAGTTATCTTTTCAAATTGATGCTTTCATAATTAAATTATAAAATTTCTTTTCATATTGCTATTCTTGAAGTTTTGAAGCTTTCAAAATGATATGCTCTTGTATGAAATTAATTGTTGGGTATTGCAATTTTGTTTTTAATCATTAATTTGTCAAAACTTGTCCTTGTTGCTTTAATTGAATTTTTTAACCTAGGTACAATATCGAAATTGAAACCATTTTAAGTTAGACATAAGTAGGATGCTTCTTTCAAAATTGATCTTTTGTTTTGATCATTAAAATATTCAATAGCACTCTTTAGTGAGAAAGATTATCTATCTTGATCAAATTTACTTTTTGATAATTAAATTAAGTTAGTTTGATACATGACACTTTATTTTTAAAATAAATGATTTTTGTTGATGATTCCAAAAGAGAGACAAAGTAGTTATATTAGATTTAGGGATAATGATGATATTTAGGGAGTGATTGTTTTGTTGTTTTTGTATTTCTTGCACTTTATATGATATGTTTAAATCAATTTTGTTGTCTAACATGTATGTATATTTATTTTATACTGAATATCTCTTTTATTCTTGATTTTAAATTATGTTTTGTATTTTTATACATAAATTAAGGGAAGATAATTATTATCTTGATAGTTGTTTGCATACTTAATTTTAATATTGTGCTTGTATATCACAAGTGTTTTGTTACTATAAAAAGGAGAAATAATTGAACCAAGAGGTATCCAATCGACGTTTGATGATAACAAAACGTAATTACACTAATGAGTTTATTATTTTGATGAAAAGTAATTTAAGAATAAAACAAAGTTATAAATTAAGCTCATTAACACTTTTATGCCTAAAAAGAAAAATACATTAAGCTCTCATTCATAGTAGAAATCGTACATATAATCATGATTGCTCATTTCACTATCCTAGGAAACCATTTGATACCTTTAATGTCTAAATGAAGTTTCCTCATTATGCATATACACATAGTAATGCATTTATGCATCATCATCAATCATATAACATGATATGTCATTTTGTGGTAAGTTTGGACATGTTAATATATTTTGTTTTCTTAAACAAAAAATGACAAGAAAACCCTTGAAAGTGTGAGTTGAAAAGAAGAATGAACATAGCAACCAAGGATCGAAACTTATTTGAGTTCCCAAAATACATTAATTTGCTTGTTTTGTATGGATATTAGAAAATAAAAAGAACAAATGGCATGTAATTATTAAATTGAGTATTATTTTTAAGAGTTTTTTTCTTATCTTGATGAATCTAACCTTCTTACTTCCAAGCAAGTCTTGAAGATGTTATGGTAGGATATGGAGAATTTAGCTCCCAAAATAGTGCCAAGTCTCTTTAAAGAGTCAATTGTTAAATGAATTGAAAGATGATAAGGATAAGATGCTGCCAATGGTTAAAAATTCAAAAGAATCATAATTCAAATCATTCATAGGTAATGTTCAACAATAGGTAACTATTAGTTCACAATTTAGAAATACGTGACATCTGGCATTTATCGTTAATTTTAGTCTAAATCATTGGTGATGAGTGTTTGGCTTTGCATTATGAATAAGGAATTAAACTTTTTAAAATAAAAATGCATAGTGCGGATCTAAGTACTTAGACTTGGAGATTTTTTAAAATAAAATGAGGATATTAAGTTAGACGTTACATCAATTGGGTTCTCAAAATTATTGAATGAGGATAAATTAGATTTCGTTGTTTAGAATTCTATATAATAAGGCCCTTATGTGATTTAACTCATTTCTTGATATTTAGTTGGTTGATTACATGTTTTAATAACTTTTGTTTAATTTTGATATTGTTTTCTAGCTTTCAAAACATAATGATGGATCAATGTCTTGTAGTGGTTGCCCAATGTCTCATTTTCTATAAAATTTTATCATTTAGCGAGTTTTCAAATAATTTGGTTGCTCTCCTAATCGACCACCTTGCATATTAGTTAACCAATGTCTTTAAGTGGTTGACCAATGCACTAGTTTTAAGAATTTTATTATTCTATTGATTTTATAAGGAGTTCGGTTGCTCTTCTAATCTAATCATCCATTTTCATTGGTTGACTAATATCTTCAAATGGTCAATCAATGTCCCATTTTCTAAGATCAAATTTGGAAAATTTCAAATTATAAACAATTAGGGATGCTTCTATCAAAATTGACCTTTTGTTTTGACTCTTAAAATATTCAATATCACTCTTTAGTGAGAGTTTATCAATCTTGATCAAATTTGTTTTAAATATTTTAATTAAATTAGTTTGATAAATGAAACTTTATGTTTTAAAATAAATGGTTTCTTTATATGATTCTAAAAAGGGAGAAAGAATAGTGATATTAGATTTATAAAGAGTGATTATTTTATTTATTTTGTATTTCTTGCAATTTATATGATATGCTTGAATAAATTTATGTTATTTACATGTATAACTATTTCTTTGATATTGAATATCCCTTTGTTCTTGACCTGAATTATGTTTTTGATATTTGGTTTTATATTTTAATTAAAGAGGAGCTAATCATTATCTTTATAGTTGTTTGCATGCTTAATTTTATCATTGTGCTCTAACACTACAAGTATTTTATCATCACAAAAAGGAGAAGATTATTGAACTAAGGGAGATTCTAATCGATATTTTGATGATGAAAAAATATATTTACTACTAATGAGTTTATTATTTTGATGAAAACATTATAAAACATAAATGAAATTATAAACTCAAAAGATAATTTATGAAGTTGATAAAGAGAAGTTGAAATTTACAGTCTTCAAAATGAAGATCAAACCAAGAACACATAAAGGTCGAGACATATCAAGTTCAATATTTAATTTGCAATATTAATTGTAATCTCATTTAATCACTTTAATATTTTAAAAGGCTTATCATATATAAATATTTCATTTCACTTCATTGCACAAGTCTTTCATTTGTCAAAAGTCACTGAAACCTTTTGCTTTAATATAAAAGCCTCTTGATCTTATAAACAAACTTTATGAAACATTTTTTAAAATTTTACATCATAATTGCATCACATAAATTGAATTTGAACATTTGTAGTTATTAAAATCATATTTTTAAGATGATTGGTTAAACTATATAAATTAATGGTAGATCAACATAAGTTAAAATTGTTAAATTTAACATACCATAAATTTGCCGGTGCTTATTGGTTGACTAATGAGCAATATTAACCATTTTATCAATGTCATCAATTTCGTCCATTATGCAATTTGGAAAAGGAATATTTAAAATTTCAAACATAAAAAGATTCAATTATCGAGAAAAAAAAAAAAGCTTGCCATTTCACTATTTTTAGTTCAGACAACTCTAACATTACAATTTTGACTTTAACGTTCCAAAAACACCCTTCAATCCTATTTTACAAGTTTTCGAACAAATCTATCAGATACAAAATTCCAACAAAACAAGAAATTGTGGATTTTCATTACCCCTTCAATTCACAACTTCATTTGCTATCTTTACCGTTGAAAATTAAGTCACTTCTAGGCTAGCAATTGAAATATTGGCCTAAAGTTTTTGCCGGATAGGACGATCTCAAGTTGACATTACTTCGTTAGACATAAATGCGGCTAAAGCCTGCAACTTTGATCTTACATCTACATAATGGGCATGTTTTAGTTTTCTTCTATCACCAATTTCTACTTGGACAATCTAAACAAGTTTAGCAGAAGGAATTTTTAGGCATAACGACTTGTATCCAAGTCACGAAACCTCCGAGGCTTCTATTATGACTTAGTCCCCCTAGTACGCATGACTTGTAGTACCAAATATTGAATCACAATCAAATGATATCTACCAGTTCTGGAAATAACCAAATAATTTAGATGATAAGCATTGACACATAGGTGGTTAAGTCAGGTCATTCTTGTTGGCCGAATTCCTTAAAAAGAAAAACACAAACCTATTTGCTTGCAAAGCTCCAATAACCGCCAAATCGACCAGTCTTTCATTCTGGGTCAGGAGAACCACCAGGAACCAGCTACATTACAAGACACTATATTATTGCCATTCATCTTCGAAAAAATAAATATGGTCTGCATATATAAACCTCACAGCAATCTGCACTGGCCACTAATCTTGGGAACTCTAAATCTTAATGAGGTAGAAACAACAGGAAATTAATACTTACAATGGCAATGTTGTTTCCATTTAGTAATATCTGATCAAGCTTGGTTATCGTCGTCCTTCAGCTGTAATCTCACTGCAACATGAATGACAAAAAGATTACGGAGGATTTCATGAGTAAGCAAACAAATAATTCTTGTGACTCCAGTAAAGAAAGTTAAATAATGTGCAACAAGCATCAAACAAGTGCATGTCAATTATTTGATCAATTACTCCAGGAGTCCTCAAGCAAAAGTTACCGCTATAATTCTCATTTGGTAGTTCTGATTACAAGTTTATATGACAAAATATTTTGGGGATTATTACACTTCAGCACATTTCTCGATGATAATGCCTAATAACAGGCATTACTTCACAGACCATCATCACTTGTGAGATAATCAAAACCTTATCCTTACAGCAATGTACTATTTAAACCTGCTATCTACATTCCTGTAATACGCGTGAAACTTCCAGATTTTAAACTCCCATTCCATCAGAAAACATAGCAATGTTAGATTCACGATTGTCCTAAAAGAGGTGTAAGATCAGTATTGATAAACTAATTACTCCTAACTATAGTGTCAACAGATTAATTATATGCCAATAGATTGATTATCAAGGGGCAGAACTCAGAAGCCAAACCCTGATTCTACTCCAAACCCTTTATCACATGCCCTGGGCCCAACCCCAGAAAGTGAAAATAAAAAGAGTGGATGGAAACACGTTAGTTCACTCACTTATCCTCATTTTAATATGATTATCAGTCAGTGTTTGCATTATGGTGTCACATTGCAATTAACTAGTGATTGATATTCCTCACATTTCACTAACAGACCACAAAAACACCCAAACCACCAATCACATAATCTAGCTAAACATAATCCCAGAAATTTATGCTGGAATTAAACCGTAACACTAATTTTTCATAAAAAAGAGAAGAGGCAGAGAGAGTTCATACTACTCAGTGACGTCTTCAAGGACCATGTTGACATAGACATCAAAACCCCGGAGAGTACCCACGAGTTCTTTGTCTCCTTTCATTATGACCCATATCTTCGATCCTATGCACCTATCAATCAACTCTGCACCAACCCAGAAATACAAAAAGATTGAGCTTTCTTCAACACTAGCTTTTCTGGAGAAAAAATCAGATTCAACGAAATGAGAAAAAAAATAAATTTTAAGACACAGAACCTGAGGGAAGGAGCTGCGACGGATTGCTTGCCATGGAATCGGAAAAGAAGGAAACTTTCTCTTGTTGTGGATGACCAGCGGCTCCGTCTACTGTAGTGGTTGTTTTGACGGCGAGTTTAGTTGGGACAGGAGGACAAGCGAAGAATGGAGTGAGAGAGAGGTTATCTGGGTGTTTTAAGTAAATTGTTATAATGTCACGGGACGGAGTCCAAATCCTCTGTCAACATATCCTGCGTGACCGACAGTTGTAAGTTTTAGAAAGGCGTAATGTTATATTATTCATTTATTATAGTCAACAAAGCACAGAACAGCGTTTTGCCCTTTTTCCTCTCACGTTCACTGCTACTTTCGACGACAACACTATAAATACTTTCTACCTTCTCTTTCTCAAAACCCACTCTCAACACACGCTCCTCTGCACACCTAGCTTGAGGTTTCCTACTGGCATATGTCTCAAAGGCCTTCCGTCCCTCACTCTTCTGCCGTAGCTTTTCGCTTGCACTCCCATCTTTTAGCCTCTAGTGATCTTTCTCCCAACTGGATCTGATCCCTTTTCTCATATTGCTTTATCTAACGTTGTTTAAGACGCTAAATTTTCTGAAAAGTAACTCCTTGTAATCATGGGTGTCAAGAGTTTTGTCGAAGGAGGCATTGCTTCAATTGTTGCAGGTTGCTCCACGCATCCACTAGACCTCATTAAGGTCCGCATGCAATTGCAAGGTGAAACTTGCCTAATCCCCAACAAATCCACAACCTCCGGCCAGCTTTTACCTTCAACTCTTCATCCGCCGCCGCCGCCATCCACCACCCACCACCCCGAGTAGGACCTGTTGCCGTCGGTATGCGGATAGTTCAGAGTGAAGGCGTTGCCGCGTTGTTCTCTGGGGTCTCCGCCACCGTTCTCCGACAAACACTCTACTCCACCACTCGCATGGGTCTGTACGATGTGCTCAAACAAAAGTGGACTAATGAAGACACGGGTAGCATGCCGTTAGCGAGGAAAATCGTTGCCGGATTCATCGCTGGTGGGATCGGAGCCGCAGTCGGGAACCCTGCCGACGTGGCGATGGTGAGGATGCAGGCCGACGGCCGGCTGCCACCCGCCCAACGTTGTAACTACAACGGCGTTATTGATGCTATTACGAAGATGTCGAAACAGGAAGGTATAACAAGCCTGTGGCGTGGGTCTTCTTTGACGGTGAACCGTGCAATGATAGTAACTGCGTCACAGTTGGCCTCGTATGATCAAATAAAGGAGGCGATTTTGAAGAATGGGGTGATGGCCGATGGGCTTGGGACCCACGTAACAGCGAGCTTTGCGGCGGGGTTTGTGGCGGCGGTGGCGTCGAATCCGGTGGACGTGATAAAGACTAGGGTTATGAATATGAAGATGGAGGCTGGAAGTGGTGCGGCGTACAACGGTGCAATTGATTGTGCGGTGAAGACAGTGAGAGCCGAAGGGCTTATGGCACTTTACAAAGGGTTCATTCCAACAATTTCGAGGCAGGGTCCTTTCACCGTGGTTCTCTTCGTGACGCTTGAGCAAGTTAGGAAATTGCTCAAGGATTTCTAATTCTTTGATTTGATGATGACGACCAGATTATTTCTATGATTACTATTATCTCAAGGTTACTGCCCTCAAATTTATTGTTACAACTTGATGTCTGGCAATGAATATGATATTTAATCATGGAAGTTCCTGTTATTCCTTCTTTTCTTTCATTTATGTTCTATGATCGTCCTATGTTGATTGTTGAGCACCAACTCTACCACCATCTATCATCGAACGAAACAAGAACTAGCGCTTTCAGTGGAACGACACGAATTGTGGCGGCCACGTGGTGCGGGACATACACCTTCATTCATTCCTTGGTTTGAAATGAATCTTGTTTACGTTGTGCTTTTAGCCACTCCGTTCGACAAAACCTAGCACTTTGAATGGAATGACACGAATTGGGGCGGCCACCTGGTGCGGAACAGACAGCCTTCGTTCATTTTTAACCACTCCATTCGACAATTCCACGCTATTCCTCTGTTCTTTTCAGGACCAGATACATGAATTCTGCCAGGAATATGACGATTTTTATTTCATCAGCTTCACAGCATTCATTATACAAGTTTATGACTTACGAGTTCCAAGAATTTGATCGGTTGCAACGAAGATGGAAACAGCTAGTAAAGATTAAAGGGTTATACTCGTCTAGTCAGCAATCAGTAGTTCCAAATTAACTTTGACCTCAATAGGTGGAAGCTTGATCGCTGGGGTCAGGCAACTGCAGTTGCGTTTACCCATTAAAAGGATGTAATAACAAAGGAGATCATTTTGATACTTGACATGTACATGATGGGCTTAGGGGGGGGTGTCACAAATTTGATCACTGCTGCTGGAATGAGCATCAGTAGCACCTTTTTACTATCTCCCCGACGCATACCGTTTAACAATATAATAGACAATGAATCATCTAATTTTGGCTCTTGGTCCCTGGAGGTGGACCTCTTCTGCAACTTTAACTAACATTGCCTTGCCTTGTCCTATTTTCTTCTCTCAATAATTCGAGGATCCTGGCTTCCTGTTTCTGGCAGCATGGCTGATTTCTGCAACTTGTCAGTATTAGGGAGTAATGGGCCTTCAATTTCCACCCCTTTATCAGGGACATAGGCTGATTGTGAATCCTCCGATCCTCTCCACCTTTCTTGGTTCAAGGCTGGTTTACTTGGTGCACGCGTTTTGTCCAGATTTTGGAGTTCAGTTGCTATCTGGTTGCTTCTCTCCTTGAGAAAGTTGAGTCTGGTCGTCAACTTTGTTAGTGCAGAAGCTGTAGAATTTGCTCCTATGGTTGGCAGCACAAATAAATTAGGACATTTGTTGGCAGATATCTATTACGGAGCTATTGCAAACAGATCCTTCGACAAGCAACTATTGTTACTGGAGCAAAATGAAGGCTACATGGTATCACGATATCCCACAAGATTGGGAAGTCATTTTAAATGAACTAAATCATCAACCACCAAAAATCTATTGCCTACCTCGTTCTTTATACCAGATTTCTTGGAATGAGTTGAAACAGAATTGGGACTGCTGCTACACGTGTGATCCAGCTGTTGATTTTGTGGTGGATGGTTGTTGCTTAAATGTGATTCATGCTTATCCTCGCTTTCAGCCCCATCAACGGAAATATCCTATCATGAATTATTCGTCAAAGACTAAAATCGTAAAAGCTGCTGACTTGATTAGGTCTCAGCTAAAGGAAAAGCCATTGTGTATTTTTACATTCTCTAATTAAGTTAGACAGTACAGAAATAATTGGTTAACTAGGCTAATGAGCTGACAAGTTAACACATCCATTTCTTAGATTCCTGCAAATTTCTACTGGTTCATGCTAGCCACAACCGTGCATAATAATGCCAGCTTGAAACATAAATAAGAACATCAGAAAAGTCCTACTGAAAAATTCCACCTGACCATTAATATAGATTAAAATAGCTCGCACCTCTAATTTTACTATATGTACTTGATAATCCAACTCCATCATGCTCAAAATATGGTAGATTATGTGAGTGAGCACAACAAAATTCTCCAACACACATGGAGTTTGTTAACATGCATTACATAAGATAATCAAGCAATGTCAAAAACATCTAGCTTATGCAGTACATATCGAATAATAAATAGGCTTAGAACAGTACACGCATTGTGATCTACTAGGGAATCAAGGCACTTAGAGATCTAGGGACTTCTTATCCAAGAAAACTGACAAAATTCTAGCACTGATTCATCAACAGTATGTTGGAAGTGCCAGTTTATTTTACCTTACTTGTAGGCTTTCCTGCAGCATCTTTTTGTTTGTCTTCCCTGCAAAAATTGACATTAACCACATAATCAAATCTTAGAAGCTACATATCTTTTTCTTTCCAGTTGCTGCAAATAGAGGAGGACAAACTAATAGAATAAAACATTGAATAGAAACTAAAAAGGGGCTTACGGCTTTTCTGCTTGATTGTTTGAGTCTATGGGCTGTTTACAGGAGTCAGGCAAACAAAAATTAACTGGTCGATGCCGTTGATTGAGCTGCACACTCAGATCATCAACCTTCTGCTCTAACTTGGTTATGTCTGCTTCAGTTTGATTTACTTCTTCAATATCTGCCTTCAACTGTGGCACAAGTTAACAACTTGATATGCTATTTCAACAATTACATCTACTAGAGCAGAGACAAACTAACTTTTTCATCAATCATGGCAGGAACAGACAAGGGTTTCTCAGTTGCACTAAGTGCGGCTTCAAGAGCTTTCCTTTATCCCTCTCCTCCTGAAGTTGTTCCTGCAGTCTTGCAACCTGTAAATATATAGATCAAAACCCAGAGTCAGGCAGACATATCTTCCTCATGTGATCAACTAACTACTTTAGGAATAAAAAACATTTAAGCTAGAAAAACCAACATTGCCTTCAAAACTACACAAACAGCATGTCTAGTCCCTTTCTCTTTCTCTCACACAGATCCAAAGAGTAGAAAATCCAGCAAGGAATTTGACACGAAACTGCTAATTTTTTAAATTCTTTATTGCATTTTGGGATGTCAATGGCATAAGCACATCAATTGTGTTTCTTTCAAGAGCATGAACATAGAACTGCAGCCAGCTTACTCCATCACCGCAATCTTGAGATCCACCAATGCTTTCATAGACCATATAATGACAAAGCAAGAAAAAAAGAATCGGAAGAAAGTAAAAGAGAAGTGATTTTCAAGTGTTAAACATACATCCTGCTCAAGAGCTAAGCGACGCTCATCAAAGGCCCTTTTTCGCTGTTCCAAGTTGGCTTGAAGAGCTGCATTACCTTTAACCTATAATTGAAAATAACTGACTTATTATGACGATACTATCATAAAATGAACCTTCTTATATCGATAAGAAGAGGAACATTCTTTAATGACTAACCTCTTCAGAAATTTTGTTTTGCAACTCCAGTTTGGCTGCTTCGAGCTTCTGAAGTTCAGCTCTGGATATGGATTAGAAAGTGAAATTAGCAGCACAATTGGAGTGCATTATGAACAATCGATGCCTACTAAAAGAAATTTTCATACTGGATCGGAAAATTATTTCGTTCAAAATTTACTCTGCGTTTACATAAGAAACAGTAAAGAAAAATACGGTTGGTTTGATAGTACGTGTTGGAACAAAAGGAAAATTTCATCCATGCACTGACAAAAGAACATCGCTGGAGCCAATTATGAACAGCGCATACTGTTAGCAGAACATACTAAACTAGTCAAGGCTATTATAATTGATTCTCAACTCAACCAAAATATTCGATGAATAAAATACGTTGGATTAGGATTATTTTAAAATGTGAATTCAAATGCAAAACAAGAAATAAAGGGTCAGCTCCATAGTCTCTACATAGGTAAATCCATCACGAACACTTACGGTAATGGGAATGCATGGAGCAATAATTAATGATGTCAAACCAGTGAAAAAAAAGAATGAGGAGAAACTAAACCATATGAAAAAAAGAGACTAATAGGAAGAAAAATTAATTGGGGCAGTAAAACTGGGCAATAACATGAAACAAGGCTAAAAAAGAGAAGGATTAGTTGGATTAAACAGGAGCTCCTTTTAATCTTATATCCAAACCTTCAAAATACTCCATTTTCAACATACTAATTGACAGCAAAAGTAGTGGCGTTATGTAAGAAAGCAAATTACATCAATATTGAAAGGAATAAGGTGATCACCAGACTCTGCATTACTTTATTGTTGAAAGAAATTGTCAGCTCCATACATAAGATTTCTCCATTTAATAGTCGTAAAACAAATTGGGCGGAGCACAAATACTGTTTAGCTTCTCAGTATGTTTTGGTATCTTCACATTATGTTCACATATATATCCTCAATTCCTCTTTATATAAACATCAGACTGGGCAAAAATCTTCCCCCAGCTATGCTGCCTAACCAAAAGCACCATAACAGAGTTTTCTAACTCCTCCCTCTAGCCTACAACCCCCACTCCCAACCCTGTTTCACTCATACACGCACATGTAACCATCCACCCAGTGACCCAAGAACAAACAAAAGTATTGCACTTGCACTTAAACTGCCAAATGAGACGTATCATCTACACAAGTCTGATCAAAGACTTCACATGTCCATATGCAATTTAGAGATGAAAGAATCAGCATCATTTTGTAAAGAATTCTAAGAATAATAACTGCATGCAGCAGCACATAACAATAATGTTGCAAAAATTAAAGTCATTCAAAAGGAACCAATTTTTTTGCAGAAATGTCTTTGATACTTACTCCTCTTCAATAGGAAAATCAATGGATTCCATTGGAGCGTTCTTTTGTGCCTGAACTCATGCCAAAAGTTGGGAAACCCTCAATTACAAGAGGAACAACAATTTTATGGACAACCAATAAACAAAAGAACTAAAACATGCATCTTTCCCCAGTTGCAAGAGAGAGACATAATAGGAAGAAATCAATTTGAGAAAAGCATATAATAAAATGGAAATGCCTAACGACATATAAAGAATGCATGAGTCATATACTTACAGGGCAAGTCCCCAAACAGTTGTATGCTTGATGCTTTGAGCTGGTCCATTTTCTACAATCGCCAATTTCTGAAAACATTCTGGTGCATTATGACTAGTTTGCTTATTCTCCAAGTTAGTTTAAATGGAAACATCTTCTAATAGTTGACCATAAACATATGTAGTCTTACTGCAATCTGTGAAATTCTCTCTTATTTTACCATCATTGTGTGGGAGCTGCATGGTTTGAACTGAACTTGATAACTTCTGCTCAGGTCTAGAGTCATTATCCACTTCCGAAGACTTGGAACCAGAGCTATGATCATCACGATCCTGCACCTCTAAACTAGTTAGTAAACATAGCTCTTCCTTGTTTCTATCAACATAGTACCCACAAACAAGTAAAACTTGCACACAAATACATTTACAAAAGAAAGGAAACAAAAACCAGAAGGTTTTAATCCATCAGAAGTACGGAAAGGTCAATTTGTGACCTTTAACGATGATATATAATCCGACGGCCAAAACATGGAACTAAACATGAATAAAAGGAAGAAAATTGGGAAGTGAGATATAATGCCATTTTGAGTGGCTTTGAGTAACATAAACTTTGAGGATATTAAACCTTTCAAGGTCCCAGCCATTACAGACGAGAAAAAAGGAGGAAAAGGTTCAAATATGTACAAGAGGGCTTATGGGGACTGGAGTAAGAGAGGCCACCAGTTACTGGCTTGAGTAGTAGAAAATTTGAAGAGATTAAACCTTTCAAGGTTTGCCACATAAGCTTCTGACTGTGAGAAAATGAGGGAAGTAAGGAACAAAAGTCCAAACTTTTAATATTTTCATTGAGATTTCAAAGTTGATGCTCAAACAATATCCACTGAAGAACAATAAACATATGCTGATAATATAATTTTATTTAACAAAAAGCAAAGCTATAGCATAGACACGAGAAAAACAGAAAGAATATTGAAAGAAAAGTGTATAAACCTTATTGACAGACAGATCATCTTCACCAGAGCCATCACTCCCGGTGTAGGTTCCAGTTGAGACATTGTCAAGATCATCATCTGTGTAATTATCGGAACCTTGTGTCGCATCATCTTCATAGTATTGGTCATCATCTGTTACCTCTGCTTCCTCACTTTCACACTCCTCCGAGTCCGTATATAGTCCAGGAGATGTAGAACCTTCCTGTAGTTAGCATACTAACTTAAAGAAACCACAAGGTAAAAGCTGATTCCAGATGATGTAAACACTCTAAACAACAAAATCACAGCTAAATTCTCAAACTTGGACATTTTGTTTCCCATTTAGCATCAAGCAATATGACCAAATCATTGTCATTCTATTGCCAGCATCATATTAGTTGTCTATCTTACTGTGTCCCTCAAGGAGTTGAAGTGAAACTCTTGGTAAGTGCTGCTATGAGAAAAAAAATCAGGAAGACGAGCATCTCTTTCTTTAAAAAAAATCTCTTGACTATTAATTTCATTATGGACATCTTGCTATTGCAAATATAGACTGCAAAACTATGACAAAATATTTCATGCAAAGTTACAGGCTTATCAATCCAACTTCAATTGCACTCACCAATACAAAAGAAAAAACTTCCAATGCAAGCTCTAGGTGTGACAGCCTAACAATAAAATTCATACTGAAAGCATGGGCATGACAACAGCTTACTCTGAATATGGTGCTATACTCTTCCAGTAATGTGATAATAATGGCCTGAGCATGATTAGCTGCAGCTGCAGCTTTTAGAAGTTGAATAGAACTATCACCACCTACATCAATATTAGTTTCAATTTCACAGTCGCCAGCCAGAAGAGGACGAAGAAGTAATGGTGCCATGCAAGCAGCTACAGCTGAAGTGCTCATTCGGTTCACAGCTTTGTTAGAAGCCACAGCTTGCATCATTAAAAGAATTCTGAATAACAGAGAAAATTGAGCAATTGATCCATAATTAGTGCCACAAGCAGAAAAGGCATCATTTTCATAGGAAAGAGAATTTTCTTTTGTATGACAAAACTTGCATAATACATAAGCCTTTACAACCATTTGTCACCTCAGCATCCCTACTTGAATATTCAATCTAGAACTAAAAGTCTCAATTCAAAAGCAGTTATCTGTTCCACATTCTGCCTCTAGCTGTTGAGGCTGAGTCATTCTAGACAAAGCAGAGAATTACATCCAATGAATCAATACTTTGCCAGAATTATAGGCTTCTAATATATGACATCATGCACTAGGTTGGCACTAGTACACACTACAATTTTAAAATCTGGTGAATGATATACCTGGAAGTACAGGGAGAAGCAAGTGCTCTCATTATGGGTATAGGAAAGAACAGCCAGTTACAAAATACATACATCTTTTTCAAATTTTGGTGCTTTTAACTGTATATGTTTCTTGTTTTTAACCTCTTCTCTTTCCCAAACAACAGCAAGTACGAATTCAGGTCCAAAGACAACACATTTAAAGCATCATTGCTTGCATATATCACAAGACCAAGTTGAGCTCATCTTAAAATTTCAGATATTTGAGTACTGGAAAAAGTTATACGAACTACCTTTGCAACAACCGACGGTTTGGTTCAGGGAAAGTTTCACATATTGCTGTACGCATAGCATTCACTCTCTTGCTACGTTCAGTTCCTGAAAATTTGAAATTCAGCCAGGGATCAGAAGAAATAAAGCAATAAAAAAGAGAAACTCTTTGTTATGAAGAGTGGATCAAATTCCTTGCACTTGTATCTGAATAAATTATCCAAGGAGCCTAATAGTTTACACAACAAGAATGTCATATCTAGATTTTTAGGAGTCACTCAAGTAGATAATTGCTTGGTGTACCGCATATACAAACAAAATGTACTCGTAGATGCCTATGGAATATCATCAAAAAATTTCAGCAATGTACTTGGTCATTCTATGGTGCCTTTTGTCATCTTGTTGTCATAGATAAAGGATTTCAAAACATTCTATCTTTGATGTTATTCCAATAATAATTAACATGAAAGGTGATTACTAAATTCAACAAAAATAATAAACCAAGATTCTGATAGATTTAAAAAAGACCTGATTCATCATTATCTTAAAGACTTATCCCACAGGCAAAAAGCATTTTCCTCATTTAACATTAAAAAAAAGAACTTACAGAAGAATTTAATGTTAAAACCATTTTAAGCAATGAACATTATCTTGATGTTATAAGAAAACTGAACATATGTGCCAGGTAACATGTAACATCAGAAACAGGGCATTCATTTGCTACATCAATTAATAAAATTTAGAACCGCATAGATGATTTATGAGGAGTTGAAACAGTAAGTGTAAATCAAGAGCTTTTGGACAAATAAATTTCACATGCTCTGCAACATTTGCAGAAGTATTTACATAATTAAACAACTAAACAGAAGTAGCCCTCCTTTTAATTGATAATTCTGGGTCAAAGATGTTAAATGAAAATTTTCCACACCAACCAAACAGAAGGGTTGTAATATAGGATTATTGTTTAAGATTGAAAAAATGCAGCAGCAAGGTTAAAACTATGATGCAATTGCTACACTTTAAATTAGTTTTCAAGTATACCACATATGAAGTGCATAAGAAAACAGAGGGACAGGACACAATGTCAACATAAGAAATTCTCCAGTACACTTACGGCATGCTTCTAGCAGAGCATTGCAGCAAGAAGCAGGCACTGGTGATGAAGGTAACTCCCGCAGGAAATACTGAAAATTTATAAGAACATTAAAAGAAATCTTTGGCTCCAAATAATGTCATAGCTCATTGGAAGGGATTAACACTTTTTGTGATTAAAAATAAAAACAAAAAATACCTTGATACAATCACCAATAACATGTGCATCTTCACCCTGGAGAAATTCTGTTTTCCCTGCAAATCATATTTCATAACCCAAAGTTGTCAGAAGATGGATTTATGAGTAGATAGGACTTCATCACTTGTACAGTATCTCAACAATTGATTATCATCAATCTTAAACCATTAATTAATGTTACGCTTGATACCTAATCTTCAAAATTCATACATGTGAAATCTGATATAGGGCAGCGTGCAGTAACTGCATTAAAAAGTAGAAGAAACTAAATGGTAATCAAAGAAACCAAATCATTTCAATTGACCAACCCTGTTCATATTCTTGAATTCGACATTCAACATCATCGACATCTGCAGCTTGCGCAGGATGCCTTCCACTTTGGTACCTGTTAATTATTTTCAGCTGATGAGATCTAAGCAACTTTTGAAAGTTGCTGCATAAATAAAATGGTGCTCCTACAGACTTACAACTGGTCATGGTACTTCAGTAATAATATTTTGTGCGAAGGTTTATTTGTGAGATATAAATGGGATAAGATGGGTTACATCAATAACAGAAGGTTTAATCCCATGTGCAATTCCTTCCTAACTTAAATTACATCTAAAGAATATAACTGCACAAGAGTGCAAGTGCAGATTCCTACACACCCTGGGAAATTAATTCAAGGTCGAGAGACTAAAATAGTTGAAGTTATTAATTTTGAGCAAATGTTTGTTTCAAGCGATAAAATAAATGATTCATAACCAATATAAAGAAGAAAATTATCTGTCCATTTCTGGCTATAAGAGGATATTATAGGCCAAAGGACATGGAAACATGAACATCCCATTCAATAGAATCATGCAAAACGCAGGTTCAAAAAATGCCTTCATGAGCTTAATACAGATACCACTCAAGAACGCATAAAAATTGAAACACTTTCTTCCAACTCACACTAGACAAACAAATAAATTTAGAAAATAGAAACTAGCTCAAAATCACATCTTCGGGCACTTTACTTCTACTATTACAGAAACAAATCAATTATGCATTGCAGAAAAAAAGTTAGTATCATGCAGTCTCTAGTTGCAGGCATGAAAATTTGAACATAAAGACCAGCAGCTCCTTGATTCAATAGGAAAACCTCTTCCTTGAGAAGACAGGTGTGCAAGAAAGTGTCTTGGTTGTTTAAAATGCAATTTAAACATTGATAATGAAAAGAATACCCACCATGCTCTTCTATAAATGTTAGAGCCTTTTCCAGGAAAGATGGAGACCCATCAACATCCTCTAGGGCAAGGAGGACTGGTCTGCCAATAATCAATGACTTTGGAGGTGGCTTCTCCTTTGCTACAAAAGGGGGCAGGGAGTGGAAAGGCCAACATGTCATAATCTCACTGAAGTTAAAATTGAATTCAATTTTCCAAGTCCAGAATCTTAATAAAGTTTCATGTAAGATCTCATGCCGCAGAAACTACACCAAAAGACAACTTACAGAGATTGCCATACTTGATAATGTAGACCAAGAAGAAAACAATTTTCATGTTATGACCTGAGGACGGTCAGAAAAAAAGGAATTGAAAATACAGGACCCAGAAAACTAACAAGAAAACCATTTGTTGTTTTCATGCAAAAATTAGAGTTGCTTATACAGAGTTTATCAATAGTCTCCTAGGCATCTTAGCGCTGATTACTCGTAGTATCTAAATGAACATAAAAGAAATTAGTGTTTTTTCCCTGAGGTCATACAGAAAGTCGCATATGAATACTCCATCACATACTTACAAACATAGGTGTCAAAGAAAAAGTACATATAAACATACCCTTTTCAGTTGAACCATCAGTCCCATCAATCTGCTCATTTTTTAAGATACCATTTTGCCCCATGACAATTGCAGTATTTGGTGCCTGTGCGAGAGCATTCTCAAGTGCAGTTTTCCACTCATACAAATCTTCCATAGTTTCAGCCTGTCAACAAGGTTATCGCATTAGACTGAGACACTAATCCAACATCAAGAAAAAAATTAGTAAATTTTAAACATGGGTTTTTAACATAGCAATTTTCAGTTTGTTTCTCCCTAGACTTTTCCCATTTGGAAAACACAACTTTTTCAAATATCTAAACAAGCCTCCTTACTTGGATCACAATGAAACACACTCAAATCACAATATCTAATTTTGTTAATTCAATGAGCAAAGCCTGAGAACTTAGGAGCTCAGACACGAAGAAATGAAATCAGAATGTAAAAGCTCATCTTCAGACTGTCTCAACCCTCTCATTTCTTTTGTCTTGTTGTAGTAATTTTCGCACATCCTTTCAAAGAAATAAAAGAGGTGGGAAGATGATCACTTCATAAAGCAAATTCAAGCATGATAACTACACAAAATCTAGCTTGTAAGGATCTAATCGAGTCAAGTTGAAGTCTTGTGTCAAGTGATGCATTAACTTGACCTGAATCAAGGTCAAGCCAAATGAATTATCTTTTGGTGCAATCCTCTTGCAACTTTAGAACAGTCTAAAGAGAGCAAGCAGCTATGATGCCAAGCACAATATCAGAAGGAACATATTGGAGGGAAGAAATAAAGAAACACCTTAAGAGTGAAAGCTCTTCCATCACGGCCATCAGGAAAGAGAACAGTCAAGAGTTTTTTATCTGCTTTGACGACAACACTAGAGATTATTCAAAGACATTTTAAAGTTAGTAAAGTAGTACAAACTCCAAGACAGCGCCAACCATGAAAATAGAGTTAGAAATTATAAATGTCGAATCTGAAAAAGGAAGCCAACCTGCCTGAATTGTTGAGGTCAATGCCACCAAGAGTTAAATTTACTTCACTCCCCTTTTGAGGAGCAACATTCTGAGAAAATTAATCAACAACAGCTAGTAAAATCTCAATGATTCGCAAAGAATAGCACTCTTAAAAAATTAATATAATAATTACATAAGAAAAGTTGATCATCCGCTGCATAAATACTTTATGTTACATACCGGGTCGCCTCTGAAGAAAACAAGTGAAGTTCGTGTCAAAATAAACCATCGCTTTTTCCATGATGTCCATCCAATCCCTACATTAAAAAAAAAATCAAGGAATTACTTTATACCAACTAACTACTGATTCTAAAAAGTGACTTAACAATGACTTTATCGTTGCTATAAAAAAAAAACTCCAATGCAAGGGCATTCAAGGCTTGTGCATTCATTTTCTTGCGACAAATCGTTCACTATAAGAAAAAAAAACCATAATAATGAAAACACACCTTTGGATGATAAGAAAGAGGTCCACTCTTCAAAACCTGCGAGACAGATTATAGTCTATCAGGCAACAAATGACAAGAAACTTAACAACAGAAACTACCAATTGATATAAGCAACAAACAGAAACCACGTGAAGCAATTAACCTTTAAAATCATAGTCAAACTTAATAAAAGCAGATGATATAGCGGTTCTACCCATCAGTAACCTCCAACAACTATAGATTTCGCTTCTGTCCTGTAACTATGACAAAAATAATAGATAATCTCGTACTATTTCATTTCATGTGTGTTTATGTCGCCACAAGAACTAGCACATTCTGTACAAATTTGCTAAAGTTTAATGACTCGATCAACGGTTGGTGACTTTGACTTTTGGCGGTTACAATGCATCAATAAAAAAGAGAATAAAAACAGAAGAGACGAATAGTGAACGAAAAAGAGAGAAATTAGTTACTGTATTGTTATTACGAGAGTGCGGCTGATCGGCGTGCCACGACGGTGACGAAGGCGTAGGAGCGCCGCCGCCATCTCCCTACAAAGAACAAACAAACAACATGAATATCAAAATCATAACAAGTCTAGACGTGATCACTCCACATTGACAAGAAAATCGCAATGCAAAGCGAAATGTACGTACCTGAGAAGAATCGGTGTTCTTGTTCGCCGTCATCCTCGGATCCACCAGATCAGAAAATCATACCTCGCTCCTTATGATCAGCCAAACAACCGCCAGTCCTGCAAGCAGTACTGGCAATGATGGAAACTCTCAAATAAATATGGAAAGAAGCTCAACAAAACAGAATCGAGAATGTACCTTGGTTAGAAAGCAAAGAGAAAGTGGCAAGTTTAAAGATGAGAAAATAAAATAACTCGTCTTTTATAAATTTATTTGAATTAGGACAACAAGTAACAAGCAAATGCATGCTTGTAACGGAAACTTCAGGTGGTCAAGTCCCCAACCCAAAGACCACGGATGCTCCTTCCTAACCCCACCTGTCCACGTCACCCGCATTTTCAGTTCTCTTTATTCCTTTCCTAATCCTACCGGCAGAATTAGAAAATGTAGTGTAGGGGTGTTCTTGTAATTTTATCAATATCTCGTGCTATATTACAAACATCATGAAAGCGAAGTCATCAAGAACTTTTTACATTTTGATGCCTCCGGTCAAGATTGAACCCCCAATTACGTGTAGAATAATGTGCTCAAAAGTCTCCAAAATAGTATTTTTGCTGATTTTAATTTCTGTAACTTCTTTAGGAATTTAGCGGTAGAGTTTATTATTAATAAATTATATTAAGTTATATTAAATATAACTTTTTAAAGTAATCAAATTAAAAAATTAAAAATTACGTTTTTTTTCTTTTTATAATGTTGGTGTGATATTGACAGAATCTCATAAAATGACTGCGTATTATAGGGGATGAAAGTTGGAGGCCACAGCCAGAACTCCACATATAAAATTCTTGACTGTGCTAGTGACCTTGTTGGCATGGCGCTGATGCGATGATGAGAGACCATACAGTTGTTCACAACAATTATTTCCCTTTTCAGACGTGAAAGGGTGAATAATTAATTAATGGCGTTTAAACTGGTAAGCCGCATTACCGAGAATCACGCCACCGAGGTTACATCATATTAAAGTGCAATATAGACCTATTTTAAACTTATTAAATAATTTATTTAAAATATATAATTTTGAATTGTATTTGAGAATTTATTTAATATATATTTAAAAATAACAACTGCGAATTTTCTTCTTATGAAAATATAATTCTTTTATTTTGAAAAAGAAAAGCTAGATGGTATAGTTGTGTTTATGTTGGTTTATATTTTATACGCAATCAGATCATTCTATATTTGAAAGATAATTAATTAAAGATTTTTATTTATTTTATAAAAGTTTGTTTAATTAATTAACTAATATTCAAATATTTTTCAAAAACTAATATTCAAATATATTTGAATTGGTATTTGACACTTTTGCAATATGTTTTATATCAATTTTATCATATTTTTCCAGTGATGAATTTGCGAAATAAATAGTACAACTTTCTCCGCTGTTATTAAATAATAAAATTTTGAAACCAATTGAAGATAAGAAGATGAAAATAACTTTGTAAAAGATTAAAGCTAAATATATCTTGAAGGTGCCCAAAGAGAAGAAGGTGATGGAATAAGGCAAAATAAACATCCTACATACTTGTAGACAAACTCTTCGCTTTCACGAAGGTTTAAGAAAGTAAGAAGTAGAGCAAGACTAGCATCAAAGTTGATTATAAACTAGCGCCAAACTCATCTTAAATTTATACAGAGAAATAGCATAAAATCAGTTCTAATGACAATTTTGTGTCAAACTTTAGTTAGACATGACTATGCTTAAAACTCTAGAACAAGATTGACATCGGTGTTATGCTGGTTCAGCACTAGCTCTTGACAATTTACGAGAATATGTGATTTCTCGAGTCTACTCCTCTGCAACTCTATTTTGCAGCCCTACCTATAAGTACTTGTATTAGAAGTAACTTAGGTATTTTTATTATCATCTCATCATCATTATATCCTAAAGTTCCATAAAACGGAGTCGAAGAGGTTAGATAGTACATAGCCTTACTCCTATATAATAAAGATGCTATTTCTAATGACCTACATATAGATGTAACAGGATAATAGTGATGCGGGTTTTATATATATATATACACACACACTTGATGGTGACTATAATCGCTATTATCCTTATAAAGACCGAATTTTCTCGTTGTTAGTTGCGCTATGAATCTTCACCGAGCGTACGAGAATACAACAATCCTACGGTTTTATACATCTATCATGGAAATCTTTCCCCATACACAAGAAATCAACACAAGTGGATAAAAATCACGAACTCTCGCTCCAATCTTAGCTTCTATCTTAGACCAAGTCTAACATCTCAAATCCAGTGCCTTTAAAAGCAGTAACTGTAACATCCCACTCCCACTAGAAGGGTAAAATAGTAATTTAAAAAGGGAGCCGAGAGTGTTTAGTATTGGGTTGTAATATTTATGCATATCATTACACGTAAATAGTGAAAGCTGCATGAACTTGACTGCATACATGCATTCATGACATTTCCGTATTTGTGCCTAAATGGAATGTGGTTGTGAATTACGTGGTAATTGTATTTGAAAAATTATTTAGAGTGAGTCTTTATGTGTTTTATATTTTAAGAAAATTTTAGAAAATTTTTTGAAATTTTTCGGAAAATTTTTCGAATCGGAAAAACCGCTAAGTGGCTGACCGGTTGAATTCGGTATTGAAAATTTTGTCCAATAGTCTTTGAACTATTGGGTGCATTATGTGAACCGAAATTGGTACCCTTGAAAATGGTTTGACAATTGGATTATTTCTATTTGTTTGGATTATTTTATCAAAGACCATTAATTTGTCCTTTTCTTCTTTACCATGGACTAGTGTCAAATTGACACATATTACTCTCATTTAATGAATTCTAGTATTCTCGGTTCTTCTAGTGGAAGGAATGAAAAGATGATTTACTTGTTTTTTTCCACTCACCCACTCTTTCAACCCTTTAGCAACAAATGAAAGATTTCCTTGCTTTTGTGTAGTTCTCCTCCAAAAAACTCTCCTCTTCTTCCTCTTCATCAAGTTTTCGAAAATCCTCCAACTTAAGTGCTTTCTTTACAAGCTTGAACTTCCTACCTTCTTATCATGGTGGTTGTCGTGCATGGTGTGGAGGAATAGAGGAGTTAGTGCAATAAGTTGAAAGATTGAAGAGTTGAAAACTTGATTAGGTAAGTTTTGTTTTAAGCTTTGGTTGTTCATTTAATGAATGAAGTGGTAGTTAGATGCATTAAATGGGAATTATTGTGCATGAATTATGATGTATTGTGCATTAATTTCATAGAGCATGGCTTGATTGTTTGGGTATAAATCCATGATTGTTGATGATGAGTGAAGGAGATTGGTTTTAGCTTGGTTTTGACTTGATTTTGGAAGGTGAGATTAATGGAAATTGAAGGAAAACTAATTTTGTGATGCTGCCATTTCTAAGGCTAGATGTTTAGGTGAAGGTCTTGATGACCTATTGGCTGAATCCTTGTCTCAAGTGGATGTTTATTGATGTGTAATTGGCATTGGAAGTGATAGAATATAAGTTTAGGAGCAAAGCTGGAAAATGCAAATTGATCATGGTTTCATGTTTTTGCCATAACTAATTGTGTGGTTAAGAAAATGAGGTGAGGTTTGTGCTAAATTAAACTTTAGATTTTGGCTTCAATTTCTTGTGAAATAAGTGTTGTCTAATTGTAACTTGAAGAGGTTAAATTTCGCCTTGAAGGTGAACTATACTGGTGTGTGAACGAAGATTCTGAATTAGATGACCTGAAACTTTGATGATTTTTCTAGATTGATTTAGGAGGACTTGGTGAAAATGATCTTAAGGAAAGTTGAAGCCTATCTTGTTAACTTTCCATTGCCACTGATTTTGCAATTTTTCGATATGTACGTTGGGAGTTATGAATTGTTAACTATTGACCTGGTTATGTGCATTTTGGGTGAAACCTAGCTATAAGTGTAGGTTTTGTGAGTATTGTGATTGGAAGCAAATTTGGAGATTTATTTTATTTGAATTGGCTTAAGTGATCTTCTGGAAAGTTGTAGAGGAAGCAATTATCTTGAAAATGAGATATACTATATTATTTTGGATATCAGAATTGGGATTTATGAATTTTCAAAGATTGGACTTAAGTTAAGTCATTGACTAGTGATCGAGGCAGCCACTTGCATGACAGCTCTGAGTTTGTTATAGATGGAATTGGCTGTTAAGCCCTTCATAATAAGTGTAATATTCTGTTTGAGCTTTTCATGGGTATAAAGTATGCAAATTTTTGACATTTGTACAAGGAGTTATGCTTTTTATAAAATTGCTATTCAGTTCAGGTGATTTCAGTGGGCAGAATCGTTCATTGAATTGTTTGACCTACTTAGCAATTGAATTTGATTTCATGTTGGTCATGAAAGTTGTAGGTCACATTCTGATATTTCATTTGGCATAAATCTTGTAATTTTAGCAAAGGGAATGAGAAGTTATGGATTTTATAAAATGTTGCACTGTTTTGACAAAATGTTGCAACTTTTTGAGAGGCATTGTGAAAGCAGTAACTTTGAGTGTATTTTGGCACTTTAGAGGTGAAATTAGTTTTGTGTCCTTCATGAAACTTGTAGAGCTCTCTTTCTCTATAAAATAGATACCAAGTTTGTCCAATTTGGAATTCGAACAAGGAGTTATGAATTGTGAAATTTGGGATGTCGGTGGACGTTGTCCGTAACGCCATTGTAGTAGCATAAATCGACTTACATCCTCGGACAAGTCGACTAGGACATACATTGTAATATCCCACCCCATCAGGAATGGTTAAATAGTAAATTTGACATAGGATGGAATAGATTTGGAGTGCATAGGACTGTT